>OY744544.1:3629231-3671731 GCA_963556195.1 Sepiola atlantica | reverse complement strand
TCAATGGCCGACTCATGCCTTTGAAGTATCTGCATTAATTCCTGCTAATGAATGCGATTTCGAGAGTTTCCCAGGAGCATAGATGCGGTGAGAGGCCGATCCCTGGGGATGAATTCGAAACCGTTTCGTTGGTTCCATTTATTATGGCGTTTAAAAAGCTCAAGAAGATGGGCAACTCTTTAAACTCTAAAAAAAAAAGTTAAAAAGAACGCAATGCTGGAGTTTGCAGTTAAGTTTCTCTTTTAAAACTTTCTAGTTTCAAATTCGAGAGAAGAACTGATACGTTTAAGATGCGTCCGTTCCCATCTGTGTGTTTCGGATGACGAGAGTATTGCAGACTTTAACGTGACAGATCGACCGACGGACGGATGTTCAATCTTATAGATAACTCTTCACGCATTCAAGAATGTTATGACAAACAACACCGTGACAGACTGACAAAAATGTTATTTCAAACAACACCGGGACACACCAACAAAAATATTATTTCAAACAATATCATGACAGACCTAAAAATGCTATTTTAAACAAAACCGTGACAGATTGACAAAAATGTCATTTCAAACAACATCGTGACAGACCAGCAAAAAATGTAACTTTAAACTCCATCGTGACAGACCTTAAAATTGCATTTCAAACAACATGGATACAAAACTAAAAACTATTATTTTAAAAAACATCGTGAAAAACCGACAAAAATACCATTTTAAACTTAAGCACGACAGTTTGAAATAGGATTTTATTTCTTTAAGTTTGAAATAGCATTTTATTTCTTTAAGTTTGAAATAGGATTTTATTTCTTTAAGTTTGAAATAGCATTTTATTTCTTTAAGTTTCAAATAGGATTTTATTTCTTTAAGTTTGAAATAGGATTTTATTTCTTTAAGTTTGAAATAGGATTTTATTTCTTTAAGTTTGAAATAGGATTTTATTTCTTTAAGTTTGAAATAGGATTTTATTTCTCTACGTTTGAAATAGCATTTTATTTCTTTAAGTTTGAAATAGGATTTTATTTCTCTAAGTTTGAAATAGGATTTTATTTCTTTAAGTTTGAAATAGCATTTTATTTCTTTAAGTTTGAAATAGGATTTTATTTCTCTTAGTTTGAAATAGGATTTTATTTCTTTAAGTTTGAAATAGCATTTTATTTCTGTAAGTTTGAAATAGGATTTTATTTCTTTAAGTTTGAAATAGGATTTTATTTCTTTAAGTTTGAAATAGGATTTTATTTTTTAAGTTTGAAATAGGATTTTATTTCTTTAAGTTTGAAATAGCATTTTATTTTTTTAAGTTTGAAATAGCATTTTATTTCTTTAAGTTTGAAATAGCATTTTATTTTTTTAAGTTTGAAATAGGATTTTATTTCTTTAAGTTTGAAACAGCATTTTATTTCTTTAAGTTTGAAATAGGATTTTATTTCTTTAAGTTTGAAATACCATTTTATTTCTTTAAGTTTGAAATAGGATTTCTGTCAGTCTGTCACGCTCATATTTTAAATAGCATTTTCGTCTGTCTGTTACGCTTATGGTTAAAATAGAATTTTCTTTCCTTAAGATTGAAATAACATTTTCGTCGATCTGTTACCTTTCAGATTGAAAGAGTATTTCGCCAGTCTGTGACGCTTAGATTTTAATTAGAATTTTTTTCCCTTAAAATTTAAATAGCATTTTCGTCGGTCCGTCAGACTTAACTTTAAAATATAAGTTTTTTTCTTTAAATATGATATAAAATTTTCGTGGTTCTGTCACCCTTATGTTTGAAATTGTATTTAATTCTTCAGATTGAAAAATCATTTTAAATGCGTCCACACATATCTATAAGAGGCTCTGTTCGTCAATTGAATGGTTCATCGATTTCCAGCGCTTAATTTTGAAAAAAAAAATTAAAAAATTCAAGGGACGCAATTTAGGAATAATTTTTTTTGTCGGTTTTATAATTCTGTCTTTGTTTTGTCTGCATTTGTTTTGTTTTTTAAATTATTTTGTCTTTTACAAAAAAAGTGTAAAAAGAGAAGGAAGCTCGTAACAAAGAAATATGGGGATCAGAGGAAGAACAAAAAATAACCCCCTAAAGGGTTTTGTCTATGATTCTAAATAATTGGGTTTGCTGAAATAAATGCCCCTTCCAAAGATTGCGCGACTTTTACGTAATGAGAGAAGACGCATTAAAATTCTTCATCTAATTTCAAAAATTGGTTCATTACTTATTTGAAATATTTGCTATTTTAACATCTCTCTCTCTCTCTCGCCCTCTCTCTCTCTCTCTCTCCGTCTCTCTCTCTCTCTGTTTTCTGTCTCTGTGTGTGTCTGTGTGTGTTTCTCTCTGTCTTCTCTCTCTCTCTCTCTCTCTCTTTCTGTATATATATATATATATATATATATATTACAGAAAGGACGTTGTTAGTCTTTCTCTGCTCTATCGTTATTTTCATGAAAGCTGTTTAGAAACTGTCCTTACTAGTGAGCAATATAAACAACTCCTAATATTGTAAAAGTTAAAACGAAAGCGGTCATCACACGAAAGAAAACAAACTATCTTTTAACACGACAAAAAGGGGTGTATTTGCTATTACTTACACCGTTGGGTAAAAGTCTGCAAAGGTTAGGACAGTGTCCGAGCGAAGAAAAGAAAGGATAGAAAGTTATTTGACTGCCGAAAGTCTACGAGAAGATCATCTTCGAGTGAAGATAGCCGAGCTTAGGAAATCCAAGGGATTCAGGCAAGAAAGATAGTGAGGGTGTCCTTCTTGGTTGCTGGCTGTAGGTGCTCTGATGACCCATACTATTAACAAAAATGCTCAGTAAAGTACATTGTGACAGGTTAAAATATACAATGTATTTATTCATAGCAATACAGTAACGCCACTAAATGTGGTAGGAGATGACCGGATTCCTACCATGCGGTAAAACATGAATAGGAATGTCCTTTATTTAACACCTACCCACTATAGGAGTATGTGACACAAGGTCGGAAAGTGGGGTTTGAAAAGCCAGCGTCCGAGAGGTGAGCGCTTTAGCCACTAAAAATTGCCTGGGCAGCCCCGTCGGCATTCCCCGGTAGGGGCGCCTCAGGCAGTAAGCTATAAACTTACTCCTCCCCAAAGAGGAGAGGCAAAGCCTGGGAGGGTGGACCGCCTAGAACTGCACAGGACAGACCCATAGACCGGCGGAATCATGCCCCGAAGGCCAAGACAACACCGGTCTATAGGGTGTAGTATCCATCGGAATCGATACCACACGTGGTACGAAGACTCTCACATGATAGGAATGTCCTCAATATTTAACACCTACCCACTATAGGAGTATGTGACACAAGGTCGGAAAGTGGGATTTGAAAAGCCAGCGCCCGAGAACGTGAGCGCTTTAGCCATTAAAAATTGCCTGGACAGCCCTGTCGGCATTCCCCGGTAGGGGCGCCTCAGGCAGTAAGCTATCAACTTACTCCTCCCCAAAGAGGAGAGGCAAAGCCTGGGAGGGTGGACCTCCTAGAACTGCACAGGACAGACCCATAGACCGGCAGAATCATGCCCCGAAGGCCAAGATAACACCGGTCTATAGGGTGTAGTATCCATCGGATCAGATACCACACGTGGTACGAGGACTCTCACATGAATAGGAATGTCCTCAATATTTAACACCTACCCACTATAGGAGTATGTGACACAAGGTCGGGAAGTGGGATTTGAAAAGCCAGCGCCCGAGAACGTGAGCGCTTTAGCCATTAAAAATTGCCTGAACAGCCCCGTCGGCATTCCCCGGTAGGGGCGCCTCAGGCAGTAAGCTATCAACTTACTCCTCCCCAAAGAGGAGAGGCAAAGCCTGGGAGGGTGGACCTCCTAGAACTGCACAGGACAGACCCATAGACCGGCGGAATCATGCCCCGAAGGCCAAGACAACACCGGTCTATAGGGTGTAGTATCCATCGGATTAGATACCACACGTGGTACGAGGACTCTCACATGAATAGGAAGGTCCTCAATATTTAACACCTACCCACTATAGGAGTATGTGACACAAGGTCGGAAAGTGGGATTTGAAAAGCCAGCGCCCGAGAACGTGAGCGCTTTAGCCATTAAAAATTGCCTGGACAGCCCCGTCGGCATTCCCCGGTAGGGGCGCCTCAGGCAGTAAGCTATCAACTTACTCCTCCCCAAAGAGGAGAGGCAAAGCCTGGGAGGGTGGACCTCCTAGAACTGCACAGGACAGACCCATAGACCGGCGGAATCATGCCTCGAAGGCCAAGACAACACCGGTCTATAGGGTGTAGTATCCATCGGATCAGATACCACACGTGGTACGAGGACTCTCACATGAATAGGAATGTCCTCAATATTTAGCACCTACCCACTATAGGAGTATGTGACACAAGGTCGGAAAGTGGGATTTAAAAAGCTAGCGCCCGAGAACGTGAGCGCTTTAGCCATTAAAAATTGCCTGGACAGCCCCGTCGGCATTCCCCGGTAGGGGCGCCTCAGGCAGTAAGCTATCAACTTACTCCTCCCCAAAGAGGAGAGGCAAAGCCTGGGAGGGTGGACCTCCTAGAACTGCACATGACAGACCCATAGACCGGCAGAATCATGCCCCGAAGGCCAAGACAACACCGGTCTATAGGGTGTAGTATCCATCGGATCAGATACCACACGTGGTACGAGGACTCTCACATGAATAGGAATGTCCTCAATATTTAACACCTACCCACTATAGGAGTATGTGACACAAGGTCGGGAAGTGGGATTTGAAAAGCCAGCGCCCGAGAACGTGAGCGCTTTAGCCATTAAAAATTGCCTAGACAGCCCCGTCGGCATTCCCCGGTAGGGGCGCCTCAGGCAGTAAGCTATCAACTTACTCCTCCCCAAAGAGGAGAGGCAAAGCCTGGGAGGGTGGACCTCCTAGAACTGCACAGGACAGACCCATAGACCGGCGGAATCATGCCCCGAAGGCCAAGACAACACCGGTCTATAGGGTGTAGTATCCATCGGATTAGATACCACACGTGGTACGAAGACTCTCAGATGAATAGGAATGTCCTCAATATTTAACACCTACCCACTATAGGAGTATGTGACACAAGGTCGGAAAGTGGGATTTGAAAAGCCAGCGCCCGAGAACGTGAGCGCTTTAGCCATTAAAAATTGCCTGGACAGCCCCGTCGGCATTCCCCGGTAGGGGCGCCTCAGGCAGTAAGCTATCAACTTACTCCTCCCCAAAGAGGAGAGGCAAAGCCTGGGAGGGTGGACCTCCTAGAACTGCACAGGACAGACCCATAGACCGGCGGAATCATGCCCCGAAGGCCAAGACAACACCGGTCTATAGGGTGTAGTATCCATCGGAACAGATAACACACGTGGACACTCACATGATAAGAGTGTCCTCAATATTTAACACCTACCCACTATAGGAGTATGTGACACAAGGTCGGAAAGTGGGATTTGAAAAGCCAGCGCCCGAGAACGTGAGCGCTTTAGCCATTAAAAATTGCCTGGGCAGCCCCGTCGGCATTCCCCGGTAGGGGCGCCTCAGGCAGTAAGCTATCAACTTACTCCTCCCCAAAGAGGAGAGGCAAAGCCTGGGAGGGTGGACCCCATAGAACTGCACAGGACAGACCCATAGACCGGCGGAATCATGCCCCGAAGGCCAAGACAACACCGGTCTATAGGGTGTAGTATCCATCGGATCAGATACCACACGTGGTACGAGGACTCTCACATAATAGGAATGTCCTCAATATTTAACACCTACCCACTATAGGAGTATGTGACACAAGGTCGGAAAGTGGGATTTGAAAAGCCAGCGCCCGAGAACGTGAGCGCTTTAGCCATTAAAAATTGCCTGGACAGCCCCGTCGGCATTCCCCGGTAGGGGCGCCTCAGGCAGTAAGCTATCAACTTACTCCTCCCCAAAGAGGAGAGGCAAAGCCTGGGAGGGTGGACCTCCTAGAACTGCACAGGACAGACCCATAGACCGGCGGGATCATGCCCCGAAGGCCAAGACAACACCGGTCTATAGGGTGTAGTATCCATCGGAACAGATACCACACGTGGACACTCACATGATAGGAGTGTCCTCAATATTTAACACCTACCCACTATAGGAGTATGTGACACAAGGTCGGAAAGTGGGATTTGAAAAGCCAGCGCCCGAGAACGTGAGCGATTTAGCCATTAAAAATTGCCTGGGCAGCCCCGTCGGCATTCCCCGGTAGGGGCACCTCAGGCAGTAAGCTATCAACTTACTCCTCCCCAAAGAGGAGAGGCAAAGCCTGGGAGGGTGGACCTCCTAGAACTGCACAGGACAGACCCATAGACCGGCGGAATCATGCCCCGAAGGCCAAGACAACACCGGTCTATAGGGTGTAGTATCCATCGGATCAGATACCACACGTGGTACGAGGACTCTCACATGAATAGGAGTGTCCTCAATATTTAAGACCTACCCACTATAGGAGTATGTGACACAAGGTCGGAAAGTGGGATTTGGAAAGCCAGCGCCCGAGAACGTGAGCGCTTTAGCCATTAAAAATTGCCTGGACAGCCCCGTCGGCATTCCCCGGTAGGGGCGCCTCAGGCAGTAAGCTATCAACTTACTCCTCTCCAAAGAGGAGAGGCAAAGCCTGGGAGGGTGGACCTCCTAGAACTGCACAGGACAGACCCATAGACCGGCGGAATCATGCCCCGAAGGCCAAGACAACACCGGTCTATAGGGTGTAGTATCCATTGGATTAGATACCACACGTGGTACGAAGACTCTCACATGAATAGGAATGTCCTCAATATTTAACACCTACCCACTATAGGAGTATGTGACACAAGGTCGGAAAGTGGGATTTGAAAAGCCAGCGCCCGAGAACGTGAGCGCTTTAGCCATTAAAAATTGCCTGGACAGCCCCGTCGGCATTCCCCGGTAGGGGCGCCTCAGGCAGTAAGCTATCAACTTACTCCTCCCCAAAGAGGAGAGGCAAAGCCTGGGAGGGTGGACCTCCTAGAACTGCACAGGACAGACCCATAGACCGGCAGAATCATGCCCCGAAGGCCAAGACAACACCGGTCTATAGGGTGTAGTATCCATCGGAACAGATACCACACGTGAACACTCACATGATAAGAGTGTCCTCAATATTTAACACCTACCCACTATAGGAGTATGTGACACAAGGTCGGAAAGTGGGATTTGAAAAGCCAGCGCCCGAAAACGTGAGCGCTTTAGCCATAAAAAATTGCCTGGGCAGCCCCGTCGGCATTCCCCGGTAGGGGCGCCTCAGGCAGTAAGCTATCAACTTACTCCTCCCCAAAGAGGAGAGGCAAAGCCTGGGAGGGTGGACCTCCTAGAACTGCACAGGACAGACCCATAGACCGGCAGAATCATGCCCCGAAGGCCAAGACAACACCGGTCTATAGGGTGTAGTATCCATCGGATCAGATACCACACGTGGTACGAGGACTCTCACATGAAGAGGAATGTCCTCAATATTTAACACCTACCCACTATAGGAGTATGTGACACAAGGTCGGAAAGTGGGATTTGAAAAGCCAGCGCCCGAGAACGTGAGCGCTTTAGCCATTAAAAATTGCCTGGACAGCCCCGTCGGCATTCCCCGGTAGGGGCGCCTCAGGCAGTAAGCTATCAACTTACTCCTCCCCAAAGAGGAGAGGCAAAGCCTGGGAGGGTGGACCCCATAGAACTGCACAGGACAGACCCATAGACCGGCGGAATCATGCCCCGAAGGCCAAGACAACACCGGTCTATAGGGTGTAGTATCCATCGGAACAGATACCACACGTGGACACTCACATGATAGGAGTGTCCTCAATATTTAACACCTACCCACTATAGGAGTATGTGACACAAGGTCGGAAAGTGGGATTTGAAAAGCCAGCGCCCGAGAACGTGAGCGCTTTAGCCATTAAAAATTGCCTGGGCAGCCACGTCGGCATTCCCCGGTAGGGGCACCTCAGGCAGTAAGCTATCAACTTACTCCTCCCCAAAGAGGAGAGGCAAAGCCTGGAAGGGTGGACCTCCTAGAACTGCACAGGACAGACCCATAGACCGGCAGAATCATGCCGCGAAGGCTAAGACAACACCGGTCTATAGGGTGTAGTATCCATCGGATCAGATACCACACGTGGTACGAGGACTCTCACATGAATAGGAATGTCCTCAATATTTAACACCTACCCACTATAGGAGTATGTGACACAAGGTCGGAAAGTGGGATTTGAAAAGCCAGCGCCCGAGAACGTGAGCGCTTTAGCCATTAAAAATTGCCTGGACAGCCCCGTCGGCATTCCCCGGTAGGGGCGCCTCAGGCAGTAAGCTATCAACTTACTCCTCCCCAAAGAGGAGAGGCAAAGTCTGGGAGGGTGGACCTCCTAGAACTGCACAGGACAGACCCATAGACCGGCGGAATCATGCCCCGAAGGCCAAGACAACACCGGTCTATAGGGTGTAGTATCCATCGGATCAGATACCACACGTGGTACGAGGACTCTCACATGAATAGGAATGTCCTCAATAGTTAACACCTACCCACTATAGGAGTATGTGACACAAGGTCGGAAAGTGGGATTTGAAAAGCCAGCGCCCGAGAACGTGAGCGCTTTAGCCATTAAAAATTGCCTGGACAGCCCCGTCGGCATTCCCCGGTAGGGGCGCCTCAGGCAGTAAGCTATCAACTTACTCCTCCCCAAAGAGGAGAGGCAAAGCCTGGGAGGGTGGACCTCCTAGAACTGCACAGGACAGACCCATAGACCGGCGGAATCATGCCCCGAAGGCCAAGACGACACCGGTCTATAGGGTGTAGTATCCATCGGAACAGATACCACACGTGGACTCTCACATAATAGGAGTGTCCTCAATATTTAACACCTACCCACTATAGGAGTATGTGACACAAGGTCGGAAAGTGGGATTTGAAAAGCCAGCGCCCGAGAACGTGAGCGCTTTAGCCATTAAAAATTGCCTGGACAGCCCCGTCGGCATTCCCCGGTAGGGGCGCCTCAGGCAGTAAGCTATCAACTTACTCCTCCCCAAAGAGGAGAGGCAAAGCCTGGGAGGGTGGACCTCCTAGAACTGCACAGGACAGACCCATAGACCGGCGGAATCATGCCCCGAAGGCCAAGACAACACCGGTCTATAGGGTGTAGTATCCATCGGAACAGATACCACACGTGGACACTCACATGATAAGAGTGTCCTCGATTTTTTACACCTACCCACTATAGGAGTATGTGACACAAGGTCGGAAAGTGGGATTTGAAAAGCCAGCGCCCGAGAACGTGAGCGCTTTAGCCATTAAAAATTGCCTGGACAGCCCCGTCGGCATTCCCCGGTAGGGGCGCCTCAGGCAGTAAGCTATCAACTTACTCCTCCCCAAAGAGGAGAGGCAAAGCCTGGGAGGGTGGACCTCCTAGAACTGCACAGGACAGACCCATAGACCGGCGGAATCATGCCCCGAAGGCCAAGACAACACCGGTCTATAGGGTGTAGTATCCATCGGAACAGATACCACACGTGGACACTCACATGATAGGAATGTCCTCGATATTTAACACCTACCCACTATAGGAGTATGTGACACAAGGTCGGAAAGTGGGATTTGAAAAGCCAGCGCCCGAGAACGTGAGCGCTTTAGCCATTAAAAATTGCCTGGACAGCCCCGTCGGCATTCCCCGGTAGGGGCGCCTCAGGCAGTAAGCTATCAACTTACTCCTCCCCAAAGAGGAGAGGCAAAGCCTGGGAGGGTGGACCTCCTAGAACTGCACAGGACAGACCCATAGACCGGCGGAATCATGCCCCGAAGGCCAAGACAACACCGGTCTATAGGTTGTAGTATCCATCGGAACAGATACCACACGTGGACTCTCACATAATAGGAGTGTCCTCGATATTTAACACCTACCCACATTAGGAGTATGTGACACAAGGTCGGAAAGTGGGATTTGAAAAGCCAGCGCCCGAGAATGTGAGCGCTTTAGCCATTAAAAATTGCCTGGACAGCCCCGTCGGCATTCCTCGGTAGGGGCGCCTCAGGCAGTAAGCTATCAACTTACTCCTCCCCAAAGAGGAGAGGCAAAGCCTGGGAGGGTGGACCTCCTAGAACTGCACAGGACAGACCCATAGACCGGCGGAATCATGCCCCGAAGGCCAAGACAACACCGGTCTATAGGGTGTAGTATCCATCGGAACAGATACCACACGTGGACACTCACATGATAGGAATGTCCTCGATATTTAACACCTACCCACTATAGGAGTATGTGACACAAGGTCGGAAAGTGGGATTTGAAAAGCCAGCGCCCGAGAACGTGAGCGCTTTAGCCATTAAAAATTGCCTGGACAGCCCCGTCGGCATTCCCCGGTAGGGGCGCCTCAGGCAGTAAGCTATCAACTTACTCCTCCCCAAAGAGGAGAGGCAAAGCCTGGGAGGGTGGACCTCCTAGAACTGCACAGGACAGACCCATAGACCGGCGGGATCATGCCCCGAAGGCCAAGACAACACCGGTCTATAGGGTGTAGTATCCATCGGAACAGATACCACACGTGGACACTCACATGATAGGAGTGTCCTCAATATTTAACACCTACCCACTATAGGAGTATGTGACACAAGGTCGGAAAGTGGGATTTGAAAAGCCAGCGCCCGAGAACGTGAGCGATTTAGCCATTAAAAATTGCCTGGGCAGCCCCGTCGGCATTCCCCGGTAGGGGCACCTCAGGCAGTAAGCTATCAACTTACTCCTCCCCAAAGAGGAGAGGCAAAGCCTGGGAGGGTGGACCTCCTAGAACTGCACAGGACAGACCCATAGACCGGCGGAATCATGCCCCGAAGGCCAAGACAACACCGGTCTATAGGGTGTAGTATCCATCGGATCAGATACCACACGTGGTACGAGGACTCTCACATGAATAGGAGTGTCCTCAATATTTAAGACCTACCCACTATAGGAGTATGTGACACAAGGTCGGAAAGTGGGATTTGGAAAGCCAGCGCCCGAGAACGTGAGCGCTTTAGCCATTAAAAATTGCCTGGACAGCCCCGTCGGCATTCCCCGGTAGGGGCGCCTCAGGCAGTAAGCTATCAACTTACTCCTCTCCAAAGAGGAGAGGCAAAGCCTGGGAGGGTGGACCTCCTAGAACTGCACAGGACAGACCCATAGACCGGCGGAATCATGCCCCGAAGGCCAAGACAACACCGGTCTATAGGGTGTAGTATCCATTGGATTAGATACCACACGTGGTACGAAGACTCTCACATGAATAGGAATGTCCTCAATATTTAACACCTACCCACTATAGGAGTATGTGACACAAGGTCGGAAAGTGGGATTTGAAAAGCCAGCGCCCGAGAACGTGAGCGCTTTAGCCATTAAAAATTGCCTGGACAGCCCCGTCGGCATTCCCCGGTAGGGGCGCCTCAGGCAGTAAGCTATCAACTTACTCCTCCCCAAAGAGGAGAGGCAAAGCCTGGGAGGGTGGACCTCCTAGAACTGCACAGGACAGACCCATAGACCGGCAGAATCATGCCCCGAAGGCCAAGACAACACCGGTCTATAGGGTGTAGTATCCATCGGAACAGATACCACACGTGAACACTCACATGATAAGAGTGTCCTCAATATTTAACACCTACCCACTATAGGAGTATGTGACACAAGGTCGGAAAGTGGGATTTGAAAAGCCAGCGCCCGAAAACGTGAGCGCTTTAGCCATAAAAAATTGCCTGGGCAGCCCCGTCGGCATTCCCCGGTAGGGGCGCCTCAGGCAGTAAGCTATCAACTTACTCCTCCCCAAAGAGGAGAGGCAAAGCCTGGGAGGGTGGACCTCCTAGAACTGCACAGGACAGACCCATAGACCGGCAGAATCATGCCCCGAAGGCCAAGACAACACCGGTCTATAGGGTGTAGTATCCATCGGATCAGATACCACACGTGGTACGAGGACTCTCACATGAAGAGGAATGTCCTCAATATTTAACACCTACCCACTATAGGAGTATGTGACACAAGGTCGGAAAGTGGGATTTGAAAAGCCAGCGCCCGAGAACGTGAGCGCTTTAGCCATTAAAAATTGCCTGGACAGCCCCGTCGGCATTCCCCGGTAGGGGCGCCTCAGGCAGTAAGCTATCAACTTACTCCTCCCCAAAGAGGAGAGGCAAAGCCTGGGAGGGTGGACCCCATAGAACTGCACAGGACAGACCCATAGACCGGCGGAATCATGCCCCGAAGGCCAAGACAACACCGGTCTATAGGGTGTAGTATCCATCGGAACAGATACCACACGTGGACACTCACATGATAGGAGTGTCCTCAATATTTAACACCTACCCACTATAGGAGTATGTGACACAAGGTCGGAAAGTGGGATTTGAAAAGCCAGCGCCCGAGAACGTGAGCGCTTTAGCCATTAAAAATTGCCTGGGCAGCCACGTCGGCATTCCCCGGTAGGGGCACCTCAGGCAGTAAGCTATCAACTTACTCCTCCCCAAAGAGGAGAGGCAAAGCCTGGAAGGGTGGACCTCCTAGAACTGCACAGGACAGACCCATAGACCGGCAGAATCATGCCGCGAAGGCTAAGACAACACCGGTCTATAGGGTGTAGTATCCATCGGATCAGATACCACACGTGGTACGAGGACTCTCACATGAATAGGAATGTCCTCAATATTTAACACCTACCCACTATAGGAGTATGTGACACAAGGTCGGAAAGTGGGATTTGAAAAGCCAGCGCCCGAGAACGTGAGCGCTTTAGCCATTAAAAATTGCCTGGACAGCCCCGTCGGCATTCCCCGGTAGGGGCGCCTCAGGCAGTAAGCTATCAACTTACTCCTCCCCAAAGAGGAGAGGCAAAGTCTGGGAGGGTGGACCTCCTAGAACTGCACAGGACAGACCCATAGACCGGCGGAATCATGCCCCGAAGGCCAAGACAACACCGGTCTATAGGGTGTAGTATCCATCGGATCAGATACCACACGTGGTACGAGGACTCTCACATGAATAGGAATGTCCTCAATAGTTAACACCTACCCACTATAGGAGTATGTGACACAAGGTCGGAAAGTGGGATTTGAAAAGCCAGCGCCCGAGAACGTGAGCGCTTTAGCCATTAAAAATTGCCTGGACAGCCCCGTCGGCATTCCCCGGTAGGGGCGCCTCAGGCAGTAAGCTATCAACTTACTCCTCCCCAAAGAGGAGAGGCAAAGCCTGGGAGGGTGGACCTCCTAGAACTGCACAGGACAGACCCATAGACCGGCGGAATCATGCCCCGAAGGCCAAGACGACACCGGTCTATAGGGTGTAGTATCCATCGGAACAGATACCACACGTGGACTCTCACATAATAGGAGTGTCCTCAATATTTAACACCTACCCACTATAGGAGTATGTGACACAAGGTCGGAAAGTGGGATTTGAAAAGCCAGCGCCCGAGAACGTGAGCGCTTTAGCCATTAAAAATTGCCTGGACAGCCCCGTCGGCATTCCCCGGTAGGGGCGCCTCAGGCAGTAAGCTATCAACTTACTCCTCCCCAAAGAGGAGAGGCAAAGCCTGGGAGGGTGGACCTCCTAGAACTGCACAGGACAGACCCATAGACCGGCGGAATCATGCCCCGAAGGCCAAGACAACACCGGTCTATAGGGTGTAGTATCCATCGGAACAGATACCACACGTGGACACTCACATGATAAGAGTGTCCTCGATTTTTTACACCTACCCACTATAGGAGTATGTGACACAAGGTCGGAAAGTGGGATTTGAAAAGCCAGCGCCCGAGAACGTGAGCGCTTTAGCCATTAAAAATTGCCTGGACAGCCCCGTCGGCATTCCCCGGTAGGGGCGCCTCAGGCAGTAAGCTATCAACTTACTCCTCCCCAAAGAGGAGAGGCAAAGCCTGGGAGGGTGGACCTCCTAGAACTGCACAGGACAGACCCATAGACCGGCGGAATCATGCCCCGAAGGCCAAGACAACACCGGTCTATAGGGTGTAGTATCCATCGGAACAGATACCACACGTGGACACTCACATGATAGGAATGTCCTCGATATTTAACACCTACCCACTATAGGAGTATGTGACACAAGGTCGGAAAGTGGGATTTGAAAAGCCAGCGCCCGAGAACGTGAGCGCTTTAGCCATTAAAAATTGCCTGGACAGCCCCGTCGGCATTCCCCGGTAGGGGCGCCTCAGGCAGTAAGCTATCAACTTACTCCTCCCCAAAGAGGAGAGGCAAAGCCTGGGAGGGTGGACCTCCTAGAACTGCACAGGACAGACCCATAGACCGGCGGAATCATGCCCCGAAGGCCAAGACAACACCGGTCTATAGGTTGTAGTATCCATCGGAACAGATACCACACGTGGACTCTCACATAATAGGAGTGTCCTCGATATTTAACACCTACCCACATTAGGAGTATGTGACACAAGGTCGGAAAGTGGGATTTGAAAAGCCAGCGCCCGAGAACGTGAGCGCTTTAGCCATTAAAAATTGCCTGGACAGCCCCGTCGGCATTCCTCGGTAGGGGCGCCTCAGGCAGTAAGCTATCAACTTACTCCTCCCCAAAGAGGAGAGGCAAAGCCTGGGAGGGTGGACCTCCTAGAACTGCACAGGACAGACCCATAGACCGGCGGAATCATGCCCCGAAGGCCAAGACAACACCGGTCTATAGGGTGTAGTATCCATCGGAACAGATACCACACGTGGACACTCACATGATAGGAATGTCCTCGATATTTAACACCTACCCACTATAGGAGTATGTGACACAAGGTCGGAAAGTGGGATTTGAAAAGCCAGCGCCCGAGAACGTGAGCGCTTTAGCCATTAAAAATTGCCTGGACAGCCCCGTCGGCATTCCCCGGTAGGGGCGCCTCAGGCAGTAAGCTATCAACTTACTCCTCCCCAAAGAGGAGAGGCAAAGCCTGGGAGGGTGGACCTCCTAGAACTGCACAGGACAGACCCATAGACCGGCGAAATCATGCCCCGAAGGCCAAAACAACACCGGTCTATAGGGTGTAGTATCCATCGGAACAGATACCACACGTGGACACTCACATGATAAGAGTGTCCTCGATTTTTTACACCTACCCACTATAGGAGTATGTGACACAAGGTCGGAAAGTGGGATTTGAAAAGCCAGCGCCCGAGAACGTGAGCGCTTTAGCCATTAAAAATTGCCTGGACAGCCCCGTCGGCATTCCCCGGTAGGGGCGCCTCAGGCAGTAAGCTATCAACTTACTCCTCCCCAAAGAGGAGAGGCAAAGCCTGGGAGGGTGGACCTCCTAGAACTGCACAGGACAGACCCATAGACCGGCGGAATCATGCCCCGAAGGCCAAGACAACACCGGTCTATAGGTTGTAGTATCCATCGGAACAGATACCACACGTGGACTCTCACATAATAGGAGTGTCCTCGATATTTAACACCTACCCACATTAGGAGTATGTGACACAAGGTCGGAAAGTGGGATTTGAAAAGCCAGCGCCCGAGAACGTGAGCGCTTTAGCCATTAAAAATTGCCTGGACAGCCCCGTCGGCATTCCTCGGTAGGGGCGCCTCAGGCAGTAAGCTATCAACTTACTCCTCCCCAAAGAGGAGAGGCAAAGCCTGGGAGGGTGGACCTCCTAGAACTGCACAGGACAGACCCATAGACCGGCGGAATCATGCCCCGAAGGCCAAGACAACACCGGTCTATAGGGTGTAGTATCCATCGGAACAGATACCACACGTGGACACTCACATGATAGGAATGTCCTCGATATTTAACACCTACCCACTATAGGAGTATGTGACACAAGGTCGGAAAGTGGGATTTGAAAAGCCAGCGCCCGAGAACGTGAGCGCTTTAGCCATTAAAAATTGCCTGGACAGCCCCGTCGGCATTCCCCGGTAGGGGCGCCTCAGGCAGTAAGCTATCAACTTACTCCTCCCCAAAGAGGAGAGGCAAAGCCTGGGAGGGTGGACCTCCTAGAACTGCACAGGACAGACCCATAGACCGGCGAAATCATGCCCCGAAGGCCAAAACAACACCGGTCTATAGGGTGTAGTATCCATCGGAACAGATACCACACGTGGACACTCACATGATAAGAGTGTCCTCGATTTTTTACACCTACCCACTATAGGAGTATGTGACACAAGGTCGGAAAGTGGGATTTGAAAAGCCAGCGCCCGAGAACGTGAGCGCTTTAGCCATTAAAAATTGCCTGGACAGCCCCGTCGGCATTCCCCGGTAGGGGCGCCTCAGGCAGTAAGCTATCAACTTACTCCTCCCCAAAGAGGAGAGGCAAAGCCTGGGAGGGTGGACCTCCTAGAACTGCACAGGACAGACCCATAGACCGGCGGAATCATGCCCCGAAGGCCAAGACAACACCGGTCTATAGGGTGTAGTATCCATCGGAACAGATACCACACGTGGACACTCACATGATAGGAATGTCCTCGATATTTAACACCTACCCACTATAGGAGTATGTGACACAAGGTCGGAAAGTGGGATTTGAAAAGCCAGCGCCCGAGAACGTGAGCGCTTTAGCCATTAAAAATTGCCTGGACAGCCCCGTCGGCATTCCCCGGTAGGGGCGCCTCAGGCAGTAAGCTATCAACTTACTCCTCCCCAAAGAGGAGAGGCAAAGCCTGGGAGGGTGGACCTCCTAGAACTGCACAGGACAGACCCATAGACCGGCGGAATCATGCCCCGAAGGCCAAGACAACACCGGTCTATAGGTTGTAGTATCCATCGGAACAGATACCACACGTGGACTCTCACATAATAGGAGTGTCCTCGATATTTAACACCTACCCACATTAGGAGTATGTGACACAAGGTCGGAAAGTGGGATTTGAAAAGCCAGCGCCCGAGAACGTGAGCGCTTTAGCCATTAAAAATTGCCTGGACAGCCCCGTCGGCATTCCTCGGTAGGGGCGCCTCAGGCAGTAAGCTATCAACTTACTCCTCCCCAAAGAGGAGAGGCAAAGCCTGGGAGGGTGGACCTCCTAGAACTGCACAGGACAGACCCATAGACCGGCGGAATCATGCCCCGAAGGCCAAGACAACACCGGTCTATAGGGTGTAGTATCCATCGGCACAGATACCACACGTGAACACTCACATGATAGGAGTGTCCTCGATATTTAACACCTACCCACTATAGGAGTATGTGACACAAGGTCGGAAAGTGGGATTTGAAAAGCCAGCGCCCGAGAACGTGAGCGCTTTAGCCATTAAAAATTGCCTGGACAGCCCCGTCGGCATTCCCCGGTAAGGGCGCCTCAGGCAGTAAGCTATCAACTTACTCCTCCCCAAAGAGGAGAGGCAAAGCCTGGGAGGGTGGACCTCCTCGAACTGCACAGGACAGACCCATAGACCGGCGGAATCATGCCCCGAAGGCCAAGACAACACCGGTCTATAGGGTGTAGTATCCATCGGAACAGATACCACACGTGGACACTCACATGATAGGCGTGTCCTCGATATTTAACACCTACCCACGTTAGGAGTATGTGACACAAGGTCGGAAAGTGGGATTTGAAAAGCCAGCGCCCGAGAACGTGAGCGCTTTAGCCATTAAAAATTGCCTGGACAGCCCCGTCGGCATTCCCCGGTAGGGGCGCCTCAGGCAGTAAGCTATCAACTTACTCCTCCCCAAAGAGGAGAGGCAAAGCCTGGGAGGGTGGACCTCCTAGAACTGCACAGGACAGACCCATAGACCGGCGGAATCATGCCCCGAAGGCCAAGACAACACCGGTCTATAGGGTGTAGCATCCATCGGAACAGATACCACACGTGGACACTCACATGATAGGAGTGTGCTCTGTTTGAGTCTTTGCAACCATGGTATTTATTATAGATGGTTGCTTCCATTAGTTCTTCAATAGGGTTGATTTGTACCCCGCAACAGTAAGATAGAAAGTTCTTTGGGCTACCGAAGGGTTACGAGAAGATTATCTTCGAGTGAAGATAGCTGAGCTTTGGAAATCCAGGGGATTCAGGCAGGAGAGACGAAGGGGAGCTACATTGGCCCCTTTTGGAAATAGCAAGAGTCAGTTCTTTGCATTAGCAAATAGTTCCTTATTGATGACTGCTACAGGTGCTCGACTGAGCTCCAATCCATGGTTCCTCCTTGTAAAACATTCACAGCAAGAAGTCGGCTTCCTACCTCATCTGAAAAGAACTCCTCTTTCCTCGTCCGTGCCACTAGCTTTAGGCGAAATTTCCATGAAGAGAGATTTTTCAAAGAACTTCCGATCTGTGGAACACATTACTGCTGGGCTGCTTCCCTGTGGATTACATCATATTCGTCTTCAAATCCCATGTCAAGAAATACTTGGTCATAACTCGTCTGCATAAGTAATCAAACTTCGTTAATTTTATTAATAATTGTCAATCCTCTGATGATATTCATCATCAATCAACCGGACAATCCATCCATCTCACTTACTGTTATGATACCTACCTTACGGATTACATGAACTCTCCCGCTTCACTACGAATACCGGAAGCACATGCCTCTCGGTGTTGAAACCAACCCCAGCCCGATCAGTCTCTCATTAACTTCGGTTGATTGAGGACGTCGGGATGGGGTAATACCAGTCGAGGATTCGTTCTCGACAATCAGGCCTTTTATCTGTCGGGCTGAGGTATACTGCCCTGGGTTTTCCTAGGAGGTCCACCCTCCCAGGCCTTGCCTTCCCTCTTTGGGGTAGAGTAAGTTTATTGCTTGCTGTCCGAGGCGCCCTGACCGAGGAATGCCGACGGGGTTGCCCAGGCTATTTTTGCTAGGCCGGAGTGCTCCTTCTTTGGGGGCGTTGGCTTGACTCTTACCCCACTTTCCGACCTTGTGTCACATATTCCTGCTGTGGGAGGGAATTAAATACCTGGAACCAACCCCAGCCCGAGTGTTTCATTAACTTCGGTTGATTGAGGACGTCGGGATGGGCTAATACCAGTCGAGGATTCGTTCTCGACAATCAGTCCGGCAGGAACTGGGCCATTACGGTGGCCTTTCATCTGCCGGGCTGAGGTATCATGTCCTAAGTTGTCCTAGGAGGTGCACCCTCCCAGGCCTTGCCTTCCCTCTTTGGGGTGGAGTAAGTTCATGTCTTACTGCCTAAGGCGCCCTGACCGGGGAATGCCGACGGGGCTGCCCAGGCTATCTTTGCTCCTTCTTTGGTACCAACCGTCAGACAGAGGCTCAACCACCCTCTTTTTATATGCAGTATTTATACTTTCTTTCCATCTACTTTGTTTCAGTTTGTGTCTTCTTTCCGAACCCCTTACAAGTCCACAACCCTATCCCTTATTCTTGAGTGGCTTTTAGCCTTGATAAAAAGTTGTCCATGAGTAAAACAAATAGTTTAATCGATGTAAGAAATGACAAAGAAACGCCATATTCTGCACGCATCTTACACCCGAATAAATTAGGAGCGTCAGAAGATAACAGACAAGACATACTTGCCAGATGCGGGGGGTGGGGGGGGGGTCATCGGCAGACAGATAAAGGGCGAGTATAACCGATAGATCGACGTGCCCCCTCTCTTTCTCTCTCTCTCTCTCTCTCTCTCTATATATATATATATATATATATATATATATATATATATATTATATATATATATATATATATATATATATATATATATATATATATATATATATATATATAATATATATATATATATATATATATATATATATATATATATATATATATATATATATATATATGTATATATATATATATATATATATATAACAACAAAAAAACAGCGGGAAGCTTTCCTTAAAAAAGGCATTGCAAACACACGTTTGCTATTTCGAGCATGCGAAAGCGCTTCCCCAAATGTCCAACCTTTTTGCTGCTTGAATAAATCCGTATAAATAATTAGATTTATCTACGCGATTCGTTATTTTTGTTATCATAATTTTGTTTACGCGTGTCGCTCTCCAAGATCACTTTTATCAGATTGGGATAATAACATGAACATATTTTCTGGAGATGCGGCTATTCAATCTACGCGGTTAGCGATGAAAACTCCAGTTCTAACCGAAGTTTGATAGAGCGACGGACCAACAGACGGACATTGAAACGCATCTAGAAATGTTATTTCAAACTTGAGCATGACAGACCAACAAAATGATATTCAAAACTTATGCGTTACAGACCAGCAAAAATGATATTTTAATCTCAAGCGTGACAGACCAGCAAACAGATTATGTCAAAAATCAACGCGACAGACCAGTATACATGCTATTCTTAACTTAAGTGTGACAGGCCAGCAAAAAGTATATTTCAAACATAAGCGTGGCACCCCAGCGAAAAATGATATTTCATACGTAACTGTGACAGACCAGCAAAATGATATTTCCATCTTAAGCCTGACAGACTAACAAGATTGATAAGTCCATTTTAAGCGTGACAGACCAGTAAGACTGATATTTTACCATAAGCATGAGAAACAACAATGCTGATATTTTAAACGTAAGTGTGACAGAGCAACAGAAAATTATATTTCAAACTTACCCGTGACAGACCAACACAAATGATATTTCAAACTTAAGCGTGACAGACCAACACAAATGATATTTCAAACTTAAGCGTGACAGACCAACAACAAAATTCATATTTCAAACTTAGTCGCTACATACCGACGAATACGCTATCTCAAAAGTAAATGTTACAGACCACTCGATGGACAAGGTATCTTATGAGGATGCGTTGGCGCCACCCGACGGACAGACCACTTTATGAAATGCTTTGGCGCATCTTAAATCAGATGATTCAGTTCAATCTGCGCGTTTAGCGAGGAAGGTTTATCTTGTACGTCAAGTGTGACATATCGATTGACGTGCTATTTCTAAGTTAAGTGTGACAGAAGAGCCGATGTAACATAAGGCGAGAACTCGATTTTAGATGTGGGCATTGACCTGAGATGACCTTATAAGGGTTGAAAGGTCGTTAAAATCCAACAAACAAACAAACAAACTGATGAACGGACAAAGATTCTTATAATACTCTGTCAAACTAAAGGTATTTTTTTTACTAATGGGTAACTGTTTATCAAGGCGAAAAGACACTCGAGGATACGAAGTAATGTCATGAATTGATTGTCAGTTTAATAATGAAAAATATAATGAAATGATTGACAATTATTACGTCAATAGACTAAATGTGATTGCTTATGGGAAGGGCTTATGGCAAATGTTTGTTGAAATTAGATTTGGAGATGATTACGTTGTAGTCTATAGGAAAGCAGCTCTGTGGTGATGTGTACCACAGAGAAGGGAAGCGTCTGGAAAGAAATCCTGTTTATGGAAGTTGCGTCTGACGCGAGGCACGTGGGGGTAGAAAGGAAAGGGTTTTTTTTTCTGTTGTGGTAGAAGGTAGAGTTTTTGCTGCGAGTATTTTATGAGGGGGGAACCAGAGATGGGACCTCACATTGCATGGAAAATAAGGATATTTCAATCTGAAGCGCGACAGACCGACGGGCCGATCGACGGACGATACTTTCTCTCAGGGATGCGAGGACGCTTTTGAAAATAATAATTATGATGTTGAGAATCATCCCGAGACGCATCCCGCTTTCTCGTCGTAATGACTTCCCAGGATGTTCTCTGGGGTACGCTACTCACCATGCCTAACAAACACGACAGCAAGAGAACTCTTCTGCGTAGGAGGCAAAAATAGATATTAAAAAAGATGATTTGCTTTTACGAGATGGTTGTTAAGCAAAAAAAACAAAACCCCTCAAAAATGGAAGATGTTGGCTTTCGCTTAGTGGAGTAAGTGAATTCACCTGCTTGTCAAAATAGATTCGTTTGATAAGCTGCTATCGGAGAGGAATCCTACGGGACATTCGACACAATGCGATAATGGTTTGGTGCCGGTCCGATTCGCAGAACAGAAACGAAAAAAAAAAGGAGGACGCACGATGAAAATAAAATATACAACGATCAGAAATGGCAAGGGGATGTTGATATATGTTATTATACGTTGGAATTTAGCTGATAATGCGTGCTGTGCCAATAAGTATAAAATAGAGTGGTTTAGGATCTTAAACCGGGCGGTTCCACTTCTCATTTGAAAATATTGGAATCTGTCGCGATCGCTTTAAGAAAGCTTCTCTCTGTACGCAAAAGGATTTCGTAAAGACGTTGATTTTATTTGGGTAAGGTTAGTTGCCCATTCCCCCCCCCCCCCAAAAAAAAACTCTACCTTTTAAACGTGTTTATTCGATGCATTCAAATAAATCTTTTAAACGTTTCATTTATATATATTGTGTGTATTTAGTCAGAATTTTCTCATTTATGCAAACATTGTTAAAAATAACAATTCGTCTTTTTAATTATACCTTTTTTATTTTTTTATTTTTCTGATATCTTTTTTGTATTAAAATCAAAATAACTAATAAATGTTCCATAGGTTTCACGAACGTTTTCGATTCTTCGTCGAATCATCCTCAGGTGTCAAAAGCAAATTTTAGGTTTAATTCTCGTTAATAACACTAATAGTATACATTCCGAAACCAATTTAAAAAAATTAATAATACTCGAAGCTATCTACAAAAAAACACAACAACCTAAAATTAAAAACATCACATATGAAACCAGTGATTACATTTTAAAATGCTTAACGTAATGCGATTTTGTTTTGTGATTCAATCCAGCGTTGCTGAATTTAAATCGTCAACGACTTCCTGGAACAATGCGGAAAACGTTCTCTGTGCGTTTCTCCGCCGTCTTTTAAAAAAGATCTTTCTTTAGCTTTTTTGTTCATTTGCTGTTGTACACCTGAGGATGATTCAACGAAGAATCGAAAACGTTCGTGAAACCTAGAGAACATTTATTATTTTTTTTTAATTTTAATACAAAAAAAGACTATCATAAAAATTGAAAAAGAAATAAAGGTATAATTAAACAGACGAATTATGTGATTTTTAACAATGTTTGCATATATATATATATATATATATATATATATATATATATATATATATATATATATATATATATATATATATATATATAAATTCTTTGTAATATAGCAGATAAAAACCTCGGCAGAGTGCTCGATTAATTTAGAATTAAAGTTAAAAATTAAAAATAAAGAGCGTAATATTTATTTATTTTGGTACAGAAAAATTAGTACAACATTCGTACCGTCGGTTTCAAGCACAGAAGAACTTAGCCAACCGGCTTTTCTGTGCTTGAAACCGACGGTACGAATGTTGTACTAATTTTTCTGTACAAATATATATATATATATATATATATATATATATATATATATATATAGTACGTATATATATATATATATGTATATATATATATATATACAGTACTATATATATATATATATAGTACGTATATATATATATATATATAGTACGTATATATATAATATATGTTATGTATATATATTTCTTATAAAACATTTTTTCATATGCTATGTATATATATTTATATATATATATATATATATAGTACGTATATATATAATATATGTCATGTATATATATTTCTTATAAAACATTTTTTCATATGCTACTTAGCCATGAGATTTATATATCTCCGATCCGATAGTGCTCAATACTAGCATTTGTGTCAATCAAGTAAATATATTAATAAGTTATTCTGATTACAGTAAAAATATTTACATTAACATGTAAATATTTTTACTTGGAATTCAATGATCTCATTACCGAAGAAATTCAATATTATGTAAGTTTTAAAATCCAGCCCCACCAAAGAAAAAAAAATAGAAGAGCTAGCCTCATGGAAGGAGGATTTGGTGAGTCTATGTATTAAACCGGAACTGCGTAGCTACGACATCCGTTTTTAGACAACTAACGGATACATGTAACGAAGACAGTAAAGTCACAACACGCAAACACAGACACTCTTACACATACTGCCACGTATACAAATATAGACACACTCATATCTACGGCATACTAACGTTGACACACCGGTTCCTGTTAGATCACCGAAGTTAAGCGATGTCGACTCTGGCCAGTACCAGATTGGTGACCATTTTGGAATACCAGGTGTTGTATCTGGCCTGGAGAGAATATAGACACTACCAGGTTCTATCATGCCCACAGAAAAGTTAGGACAGATAGAGTATCTGCCTGACTCCCCGAGGGTGTCCCCGGACGTTATGGGAAAACAACAACAAAACTACACACTCATATCTCTCTATACAAAGCAAGGTTTTAAGCATGTATGTGTGTGTGCCGCGGCATCACCGTTAACCGGTTGATTTGGACTCAGAACATTCAATCCGATATTCTTAACGATGGCAGCAGCCCCCGAACTCTTTTTAAAAGTAAATGTACGTAAAAATAAATTTGACAACAAATGTTCCGACATTTTTAGTGTTTCATCTCCAGTTAAATCTTTTCTATTATTAGCCCACCTAGCAGAATACTTGTTATAAATTATTATAACTTTAAATGTTTTACTACCAATAAGAAAAAAATAAGCATATAAAAATTAGTCAGAACTTATCATTCACATTTGACATAATTTTTTTTTAATTAAAAATTACTAAAAATATATATATATATATATATATATATATATATATATATATATATATATAAAATAAGTAGTTCAGTTTTAAAGCATTGCTGGGTTTGTATTATAAATTGAAAATATAAGCCATTATCAATGCAAGATTAATTTATTATTATCATTTTTTTTTTAAATTTAATCTTATTAATTTCGGAATAAAATTCCATCATCAGAGTTGACCAGTATTGTGTCATTTTTTTCATCAAAAACAAAAATAAACAAACTTTTTTCTTTTGTTTCTTTGATAAATGAACTTGGTGTGATGTTTCCACGCCGATGTCGTTGGCGGTTATGAATTCAAATTCTGGTTGTCGAACGAAGAAAAGCATTGGCTTGCTTGTAGTTAATAAAATAGATCGTTCAGTTTTAAAGCATTGCTGGGTTTGTATTATGAATTGAAAATAGAAGCCATTATCAATGCAAGATGTATTTATTATTTTTTTTTACTTTAATCTTATTAATTTCGGAATAAAATTCCATCATCAGAGTTGACCAGTATTGTGTCATTTTTTTAATCAAAAACAAAAAGAAAAAAACTTTTTTCTTTTGTTTCTTTGATAAATGTAAACCTGAACTTTGACAAGAACAGAAGACCAAGTGACAACAAGCCGCGTAAAAAAAGAAAAAAATATTGTCTGTATTTTCATGATGAAAACCCTTGTATGGGTCAGAAAATTAGAATTTAAAATAAATAAATATTTTTATTTATAAAATAAAAAAAATCTGCATTTTGACTGGGCTCTAAACCGTTATAATTTCATATGTCAATACTTTTACTTCTAATATATATATATATATATATATATATATATATATATATATATATATATATATAAAATATTTGTTATTGTTTATTATTTATGTACGTATACGTTTCGTCCCTTTTCAATCGAGACTCATCAGCATAGAGATATGACTATTCACTACCGGTCGTACGATTCGAAACCCTGGATATATATATATATATATATATATATATATATATATATATATATATATATATATATATATAGAGAGAGAGAGAGAGAGAGAGAGAGAGAGAGAGTATCGTGTCCACGTTAGACTTGACCTTAAGAGGCGACCCTTAGTAGCCGGTTTGTGAAATAATAGAAAAAAACATAATAATTTTAGTTCGCCATTTTCAAGAACTCTGTTCACACCTCATAGAAGGCTTGATAAAGGGAATGGTTCCCGAAAATTTCCTACAGACGATACCAAAACCATAACAAAAACTGAAATTATGATTTACTTTACTTCGAAAATCGTCCAATAAATTCGGCAAGAAATTGTAATTTGTACATTTATTTATTATTATTATTATTTATTTATTTTCAGGGTCTTCTTCTTCTTCTTCTTCTTCTTCTTCTTCTTCTTATTATTATTATTATTATTATTATTCTTATTATTATTATTATTATTATTATTATTATTATTATTATTTCACTCCTGGTGGATGAACCCCTCCCTGGTTTCTTTCCACTTATTTTATCCCTAGCTAGGCGTGGCAAAGTAGGACCTAGTTGACCTTCGAGGTCATCTCTCCGCCGGGTTTTTGACCTTCCTCTAGGTCTTTTCTATTGCGTCGGGGTCCATTCTGTCGACCTATATGCCCACCTGTTGTCTGGTTCATATTATATTCCAATAACCATGGTTTTATTTTATTATTTTTATTCACATTTCCAAAAAACATAATATTTATGTGAGATATATTTTTACGGTCCGTTTCATTTGTCTTGTGCCAAACAACATTTTTATGTCAATATCGTCTCTGCAACACTACAAAATCATCAGAAAAATTCACAAAGAGAAAAAAGTTCTGGGATTAAAGTGTCTTGAAAGATCTACACACACACATATATATATATATATATATATATATATATATATATATATATATATATGTGTGTGTGTGTATATGTATATAAGAGAGAGAGAGAGAGCGAGGGGCGAAAGAAAGAGAGAGATAAAGGGTGAGGAATAGAGTGAAAGGGAGAGAGAGAAAATGTCTGAGTAAGAGAGAGGGAAATAGGGGGGGGGGAAATAATGGTTTCATGTGACTGAATAGCTTTCTACACAAAAAAATTATCTTCTGCTAAGAGGATCGTGTCACAGTGGCGCCAAAGTGTGAGTCTTTCCGACATCCGTTCCGTGTTCCGGACGACCGTGACTCTCCGAGAAAAGACGTGATTATCAAGAGCGGAGACGACGACGCCAAATCGCGAGACGAAGGCGGACGGTACTTCACGACCCTTCGTTAGCTGCATTGATCCGCACGACTTTAGGTTTTTCCATTTCAATTGGTTCGGGAATATGAAGATCGCACAATGTTACTCCGGATAAAGAGGCGGCATTTTTAAAATTCGATTTTCTATCAGTTTCATTAGTCTTCATACATAACTATTCACACAAAAATTATATATATATATATATATATATATATATATATATATATATATATATATATATATATATGTGTGTGTGTGTGTGTGTGTGTGTGTGTGTGTGTGGAATTTGTTATGGAAATGTTGAAAAGCGGAGTAAGATACAAGCAAAAATAAGGACACAAACACGTCATTGCAGTTTGGCCAAGATATTTCGGTCGTTGGATGCGACCATATTCATTTGGAATTAATATGGTCGCATCCAACGACCGAAATATCTTGGCCCAACTGCAATGCCGTGTTTGTGTCCTTATTTTTGCTTGTATCTTACTCCGCTTTTCCACATTTCCATAACAAATTCCACACACACACACACACACACACACCCATATATATATATATATATATATATATATATATATATAATTTTTGTGTGAATAGTTATCTATGAAGACTAATGAAACTGATAGAAAATCGAATTAAAAAAATGCCGCCTCTTGATATCTATATGAGATACATAGCTATTCAAATATTTCATTAAATTTCTTATCACCTGTCAAACGTTGAGTTTGTAAGGAAGCCAAGAACATTATTTTTCTTTACCAAATTAACCAGTAAACTGTGTCATAGTATATCTTTATTGTGATCTATTGGTCTTACCGGATTCCAGGACAAGAATTCATCTAGTCTGGTGGAGTATCCAGCTTAGTGATGTTATTTGAGGTAACATTATATGGAGAAGGTGCACCATTCTTCGTATGAACCAGTGTACAGTCGTGTCGAGGGGATCTTATTTGGACGTCGAATACTATTTTATTTTAAATATTTGGTCAGGGTTTACTTGTAGGGTGAAGTATCCTCATGTCAGGTTTTCCTGACAAACCCTTGTACAGAGAGACCGAAGACACTCGAGGATAGTATCTAGTAGGTAATTATATATATATATATATTGAGTCATATTTTTAATGACTCAAAGCTCCTTTAGACTATATATATATATATATATATATATATATATATATATATATATATATATATATATATATATATACGAAACAGTTTTTCATGGTAAACAACTGATGATCCCTTAAAATAGTGTTAGAAATAAACTAATATAATAACTGTAAAAAATAAATTGACTTACATGAGTGATTTTCCACTGGAAGACTTGGGACTATAAGTTGTTTTTGTTTTTTTTCTTCTTTTTTTAATATAGTTTTAATGGTTGAGAAACTTCCGAGACTATATATATATATATATATATATATATATATATATATATATATATATATATATAAGAGGATTTACTGAATTAGAACATTACAATTGTTCCAAGAATTAGAACATCAAGTCTAGTATGGCGTACGGTCGTTTCCAAAACATTCTGGAAATACTTTATTTTATTTTTAAAAATTAACAAAGCTACTCCAAAAACGTCATTCCATCAGCGCCTTTAGCAACACGTCTTACAGAAATTCAAGGAAAAAATAACAATGTATGTGTGTGTAAAAAATCACTCAATAAGTCTTTGAGCTAACTGCTAGTACAACTTTCAGGCAAAATTCGACTTTATTACGCAACACTGTTTGCATTACAATTTGGATGTGTCCTAATGATGAGTCCAAGGGGGGATGAAACTCGAGGCTTGCGATTCCAACGCTTCTGTAACAATTCGATGCCTTTTTTGTAGAACGATGTTTCTTTGATCTCAAAATATGCCACAGTTTCTGATATCACTTCTTTATTGAAGCCACATCTCTTTCTCTGAAGCATTCTTTTGTGGTCTGCAAACAGCCAGTAGTCGTCGGGGACAGATTTGGAAGCAGTTCGATGTGCAATTTTACCATCGACTTGTGGTTGCATCCATGTAGTTGCGATCGACTCGTGACAACAAGTCAGAGGTGGTGAGAGGGTAATAAAACCGAGGACTCTGATTGGTCAGAAGCCAGAGCATGCACGGGTTTGCTATACAAACAATCTTAAAATGTAAACCAATGCAATTAGCTTACAAGCTTACTTGCCATAAGTCTATATTTTTCATGCTACCTTAATTTTATATACACCGTCTTTGCTTTCAATAGATTCCGATGCGCTTGTCATTTTAGAAGAAAAGTCTTTCTAAAAGAATACAAAGAAAAGAACAATGCAGCCTTTCTTCACCTTTTTCTTGAAGAATCACGTTCTGGAACTTTCGGTGCAAATTGTCGAATTCAGCCATTTCTAAATGGGTCCGCGAGCCGATGTTCAGTTTCGGAAACCGGAAATTAAAATATTTTCGGTAGATACCTTTAGAAAGTCTCGGATACTTCTCCAGATATACTTCTTTTTTTTTCTCTTCTCGATCCGTGCTATTCTCAGCGATCGGCTTCCTCGTAAGTGCAATAACTTCGATTCAAGTTATTGGCCTTCTTTGTTCGTTTTAATTAAGCTTATTCTATAACTTCAGTTTTGGAACAATAAAAAGAATCGAATAAGATCAATAATTATCGATGCGATCGATTTGCATGACGTATTACAGATGGGAAGATTTGAAGAGTGTGAATGCAAAACGCGATAAATCCAATTGTTTTAAATTGATACCTTCAACCAGGGGTGGGCAACCTTTTCAGAGTGAGGGCCAGATGAGACTTTTGGAAGGAGATCGCGGGCCGGAGTGTAAAACGAAATCTCAGAATTACTATATTTTGTTTACATGAATAAATTGTACAAAAATTGCATTGAACACTCTACAAATCTGATAATTTTTCTCAAGAGACTTCTGTATGTGATGTTATAAAAGGCGCCGACGAAGAGCCATTTTCGAATCATAAAAATCATGACGGGGGAAGTAGCAAGTTGATCGAGCATTCGTTTTGAAACACCTCACATAGGTTCTCTGTTTTATGCCCTTTCCTCGTCTCACGTTTCCTCTTTGCTTCTCTCTTTCTCTTTTTCTCTTTTTATCTCAGGCCAAGGATTTGAAATTAATAGTTAAAGAAAAATGAAATATACATGCATCATCGCTCACTGATATTCAGACATTTTTATTCCACTGTAAATCTTAATTGAAACCTACTTTTACGTCTATGTCACAAAATGATATGAGTTTTACTGGGAGGTCCGCGAGCCGGATTGCAATAATAAAGCATAGCAGGGTGGCGGGCCGGACGCTAAGCCCTCGCGGGCCGGATGTGGCCCACGGGCCGGAGGTTGCCCGCCCCTGCCTTAAGCCATAAACGGGCAAATATATTAAATCTAGACTTTGACTAAAAGTTTATTTTAATTGAAAGCAAAAAAAAACAATATGCCGGTATCATATTAAAATATGAAAAATGACTTTGGGCGGTGGATGAGTGTTTTAGTGTAACATTTTTTGTAGTGATAGTTTCGTAATTTTCAAAATGGCGTTTATCGCGTTTTGCATTCGAACTCTTCATTTTGAAATATTCAGTATTTTTAGTTGTAAAGTTAATGAATTTTTTTCTTTATTTTCGACCTTATTTCTATCATTATCTCTATTTATATAAAGTCAGGTGCGTGCATATGTTTATATAGTTTCAGGTACAAGATTAACTCATAAACTAATTAACCGATCATTATGGATTTTGGAACACACCTACTAAATGTAAGGAGTCGTAATGTGGGCTATACTTAGCTTAATTTAGTTTCATGAAAAGGGATAAAATAGTTTTTGTAGTGTAGTATCTGTTGATAAGAGGTTACTTTATTGTTAATCGCAGAAGGCGCCCTTAGGGGAATGCCGACGGGGGCTGTTCAGGCATTTTTTGTAGGCCAGAGTGCTCGTCTTCCTCTAGGGCGCTAGCTTTTCAATCCCACTTTCCCGATCTTGTGTCACATCTTAAAACTTTTAAACGTCAGAGTGCTCCTTCTTTAGGAGCGTTGGCTGGACTCTCCTCACCTTCCGGCCTTGTGCCACATCTTTCTGTGGTGGGAGGGAGTAAATACCGTGACGATAATATTACGATATGTCGACTGTTTAGATAGAAAAGGAGGGAGACATCGAATTCGCGTTAGGGTTAGGGTTAGGGTTAGGGTTATGGTTAGGGTTAGGGTTATTGTTAGGGTTAGGGTTATTGTTATGATTTGGGTTAGGGTAAGGATTAGGGTAAGGATTAGGGTTAGGATTAGGGTTAGGGTTATGGTTAGGGTTATTGTTATGATTTGGATTAGGGTTAGGATTAGGGTTAGGGTTAGGATTAGGGTTAGGGTTATGGTTATGGTTAGGGTTAGGGTTAGGGTTAGGGTTAGGGTTAGGGTAAAGGTAAGGGTAAGGGTAAGGGTAAGGGTTAGGGTTATGATTAGGGTTATGGTAAGGGTTATCGTTATGGTTAGGGTTAGGGTTAGGGTAAGGGTTAGGGTAAGAGTTAGGGTTAGATTTATGGTTAGGGTTAGGGTTAGGGTTAGGTTAATGTTAGGGTTAGGGTTATGATTTAGGTTAGGGTTATGGTAATAGTTAGGGTTAGGGTTAGGGTTAGGGTTATGGTAATGGTTAGGGTAAGGGTAAGGGTAAGGGTAAGGGTTATGGTTATGATTTGGGTTATGATTAGGGTTAGGGTTATGGTTAGGGTTAGAGTTATGGTTAGGGTTATGATTTGGGTTAGGGTTATGGTTAGGGTTAGGGTTAGAGTTAGGGTTATGGTTAGGGTTAGGGTTAGGGTTATGATTAGGGTTAGGGTTATGGTTAGGGTTAGGGTTAGAGTTAGGGTTATGGTTAGGGTTAGGGTTAGGGTTATGATTAGGGTTAGGGTTATGAGTAGGGTTAGGGTTAGAGTTAGGGTTAGGGTTAGAGTTAGGGTTAGGGTTAGGGTTATGATTAGTGTTAGGGTTATGGTTAGGGTTAGGGTTAGGGTTATGATTATGATTTGGGTTAGGGTTAGGGTTATGGTTAGGGCTAAGGTTAGTGTTATGGTTATGGTTATGATTATGGTTAGGGTTAAGGTTAGTGTTATGGTTAGGGTTAGTGTTACCCGATTGACGAGAGTCGTTTTTGTTTTTGTTTTTTTTAGAGTTGGCGTCGTTGTGTTTTGGAGAATTGTTAATACAATTCGGTTGTTGAACATTTTATTAAAAACATTTTTTTTTCAACTATTTACTTTTACACTCTTCGCAAAACATGTTTTGTATCCCATGTTTCGGGAGACAGACAATACGCCCCATCCAAAAGAAATAGTAATACCTGAGAGAACATTGTCATCAAGGTCATAGGTGACAAATATTGTCTACTGCTAATAACGAACGTGTTATAAAACCCACGGAACCTGATATAGATGGCAATGCATAGGAGGACGAATAGCTCAGCCCGACAGATAAAAGGCCACCGAATTTCCCCAGTTTCTACCGGACTGATTGTCGAGATCGGAAGTTCGACTCGTGTGTCCGCGACAGACGACAATTGAATGTTCTCGTCACACCGGAAATGGTGTAGACACCCAGCTCAACTCAACAATGAGAATCATAACCGGGACAATCCGCTCAACACCACTACCCTGGCTCCCCGTTCTATCAAACATTGTACCTCCACACATCCGGCGAACAGCATCCACTCAAAGGATGCTTCAAAAGGTTGAAGACTCCCTTCATCTACCAATCCACCAAGACATCCTCAACCCACCCACTGCTCGACTTCCATCCAGACGCCCCATCTGGAAGAACATCCCACCAGCTGACTTCACCATCCAATCAGCCTGGAAAAAGGAATGGGCGTCCAAGGAGGTCCCTCATAAACACCTGGTGTCAGACCCTAACCAACAAGTACCTGGCACCGACCTCCCAAGGAGAGAGTGGTCAACCATCAATAGATTCAGGACTGGACATGGCCCGTGCTTGGCCAGCCTTCATAGATGGGGCAGCATTCCATCCCCACTGTGTGCTTGTGGAGAGGAGCAGACAATGGAGCACATCATTGAAGTCTGCCCTCTCCAACGACTGAGAGGAGGATTAGCCACTCTCCACACAGCAGACCAGGAGGCTACTGCGTGGCTGAAGGACTTTGCATTCGCTAAATAAATACCGGAAATAAAAGTTTCTACTTTTTTTTAATTTCATGTGTAATCGGTTTTCAGTAACAAACATGAATCACTGTTTAGAGTTACATATACACTTCTCATTCAAGGGAGATAATCTACAACAAAGAGGGTAATTTGTGATATTACTTGCTATATACAGATCTATTACTTGCTATATACAGATCTATTACTTGCTATATACAGATCTATTACTTGCTATATACAGATCTCCGCATATTTGGGCACGGATGGAATTTTGCTTTGTAGGCATAAGCACGTATTTAAAAGTAGTGTACACAGCGAGACAGGCCTTATACTGTTCATAGCAAAGAGAGTGAGATAGGGAGAGAAGTTAGAGTTAGGGTTAGGGTTAGGGAATCGTTTCTTCTCCAATGCGTCGTGTTTAACCCGGGGAAAAAATCAAACATTGCATGAATTATTGCATAACAAGAAACGACATTTTTGCTTTATCGGATCATCTTACCCGAGGAAAACGGAAGCCGACATATTTCTTATCAGCTGCAATAAATTGCCAGTGGGGATGGATTTTAACAGAGAAGAAACCCAGCGGTTCAGAAACGTAACATTAGAATGGGTATCCGGAAGGGATAGTTAGGATTAGTGTTGGGGTTAGTCAGACACTGAATCAGTCAGTTCTTATTGTCCCAGTTCCCTTGTTTTACACTGTATAGTCTAAAATTATTATAATATTTTCACAAAAACAAGGAATATGAATATGTAGGCGCATGAGAGTATTAGCTGCGTAAGAGTCAAATACGTCCTCAGATAAATAACTGTTGCAACATCTGGGAGCGCTCAGAGCAGAATTCTCGCGTGTTCCTATGACGTTACTTCTCTTTTTCTGTACTTCTACTTCCATTCTCACGGTTTTAATTTTTTTGTCGTTGTTGCCATTTTGTTCTATTACTACGTCCAACATAAATGAATAGGCTCCGTAGTATATAGTTAAAAAATCCAGGAATGTAACAAGAATCGGTGTTATCCTTATTTATTAATCAAAACAAGTTGGCGGAGTTTAAAAAGTGGTGTTTATAAGGTGGAAAATTAGGTGATTCTGTATTACAGGGCCGAAAGAAGTTCTATCTTTAATTTTGAAGATTCAATTTACAGGGGAAGATAATTCAAAATGTTCCCTCAGGATTTATCTTCAAAAGGACTGTTATGCAATTTAATTAACTTAAAGTAAAGTAATATATATATATATATATATATATATATATATATATATATATATATATATATATATATATATATATATATATATATATATATATATATATATATATATAAAAGGATTATTTAGGAATCAAAAAATCACAACGCTTTATGGTATTCGACACCAATAAAAAATTTAAAATATTTATTGCAATAAATTAAGCATCACGGGAAATTTTAAAAAAATAGAAAAATATGTAAATGAAAGGAAAAATACATGAAACATGGGAAATCAAGTTTTTTGAAATTAATTAAAGTTTTATACTGAGTAAAATTGCGAAAATAGCTCCCTGGGCAGTGTCCTTTCCGAATGTTTGTCCTTTCCGAATGTTTGTCCTCTCCGAATGTTTGTCCTTTCCGAATGATTGTCCTTTCTGAATGTTTGTCCTTTCTGAATGTTTATCCTTTCTGAATGTTTGTCCTTTCTGAATGTTTGTCCTTTCCGAATGTTTGTCCTTTCTAAATGTTTGTCCTTTCCGAATGTTTGTCCTTTCCGAATGTTTGTCCTTTCTGAATGTTTGTCCTTTCCGAATGTTTGTCCTTTCCGAATGTTTGTTCTTTCCGAATGTTTGTCCTTTCTGAATGTTTGTCCTTTCTGAATGTTTGTCCTTTCTGAATGTTTGTCCTTTCCGAATGTTTGTCCTTTCTGAATGTTTGTCCTTTCTGAATGTTTGTCCTTTCTGAATGTTTGTCCTTTCCGAATGTTTGTCCTTTCCGAATGTTTGTCCTTTCTGAATGTTTGTTCTTTCCGAATGTTTGTCCTTTCCGAATGTTTGTCCTTTCTGAATGTTTGTCCTTTCCGAATGTTTGTTTTTTCTGAATGTTTGTCCTTTCCGAATGTTTGTCCTTTCTGAATGTTTGTCCTTTCCGAATGTTTGTCCTTTCTGAATGTTTGTCCTTTCTGAATGTTTGTCCTTTCTGAATGTTTGTCCTTTCCGAATGTTTGTCCTTTCCGAATGTTTGTCCTTTCTGAATGTTTGTCCTTATCGAATTTTTGTCCTTTCCGAAATTTTGTTTCCCCATGAACTAAAAATATCTTCCAAGTTCGCTAAAATCCATTTTTTAGATAAATCCTGGAAGAACACTTTGAATTATCTCCCCCTGCCTGTGATTTGACTCTTCAAAATTAAACATAGAACATGGTTTTTTCGGCCCTACAATACAGAAGCACCGAAAATTATAAAAGTTACGAAAGAAATAATCGATATTTTACTCAGCCAGGTTCTTTTTCCCTGGATATTTGCAGGACTTTTTAAGTTCTGATAAAGTAAAGTAAATTCGTATGGCACATGAACGGGAGTATGACACGGGTACAGGAGTATGACACGGGAACGGAGTATGGCACGGGCACTAGAGTAGTTAATGGAAACGGGAGTATGGCACGCGTACAGGAGTGTGGCACGGAAACGGTAGTTTGACACGAAAAAACGTGTATGATACAGGGAAGGGAGTATTATACGGTTATAGGAGTATTACACGGGAACAGGAGTATGGCACAGACAAATGCCACGGGGACAAAGTATGGCACGGCACAGGAGTATGACTTGGTAACGGGAGTATGACACAGAAAAAACAAATATGATACGGGAAAGGGAGTATGACACTTTTACATGATTATGTCACGGGCACAGGGGTATGACACGGGAATAGGAGTATGACACAGACAAATGCCACGGGGACAAAGTATGGCACGGCACAGGAGTATGACTTGGTAACGGGAGTATGACACAGAAAAAACAAATATGATACGGGAAAGGGAGTATGACACTTTTACATGATTATGTCACGGGCACAGGGGTATGACACGGGAATAGGAGTATGACACAGGAACATTAGTATGACCCGGACACAGGAGTGTGTCAGGGAAACCGTAGTAGTATACGAGTACATGAGTGTAGTACAGAAACGGGAGTTTGACACAAGCACCGGAGTATGACATGGGCATAGGAGTATGACATGGACATAGGAGTATGACATGGGCATAGGAGTATGACATGGACATAGGAGTATGACATGGACATAGGAGTATCACATGGACATAGGAGTATCACATGGACATAGGAGTATGACACTGACGCAGGAGTATGACATGGACATAGGAGTATGACACGGCCACACAGGAGTGTTGCATGACATAAGAGTAATGTCAAAAATAAATAAAATAAAATAATTAGCGAAACAATAGCTATTGTAAACGATTCGTTGTATACGATTAGTTGAACACAAGTTTCTAAATTATTCTCACCTGATGAATGTGGGGGAATAAGTAAGTAATATTCTTAGCGCTGATTGCATTACCTGCTGCGCCTGTGGAGGTGTTTCACCTGATCTTCGCATTTACTGAACACACCGCACACACCGCACACACCACACACACCGCACACACCGCACACACCGCACACACCGCACACACCTGGCCCATTTCTTTTGTTCTCCGAAGAATTCTCATTAGGAGCCGTTTTACAAACGAGCTTGTAATTAGTTGCATCTCTTTGAAAAACGGTGAAAAACGAGGAACCGCGAAGAAAAGCGAAAGAAGATTTATTGTCGAAATTGAATCCGCCATGGGTGAATGAATGTGTGCATCGACTACATTTTTGTACAGTTAAGAATTGCGTCACGGCTGAGTTGTGAGCTTTTGTCTATTTCCCTATCACTATCGTTCAAGGGTGTGCGGGGGGAGAGGAGGAGAGAAAGAGGGAGAGAGAGATAGAGGGGAGCAATAATTTGTCTCTCCATCTCTTGGGATTCTTTTCGTATATATTTATACCGTTTTCTTATCTATCAACCAGTATTTTAAATCTCTTTATATATATATATATATATATATATATATATATATATATATATATATATATATATTGAGCTCCTCGTAAAAAAGTAGAGCACTGTAAATGGTAGTACTAACACAGCGTGACGTCACTTGCTTTATATGCATCATTCATTCCCTTATATAGATGTTGAATGCCTGTATGTCTCGCCGCTTTAAATGTGTTAAAATTATCATTGTTTATAAGCTATTCAGAATTGGCCGATCGGTTAACGACGTTGGATTTGGGTTGAAAAATACTTGTAATCAAGGGTTTCGAATCGTGCGACCGGTAGTGAATAGTCATACTTCTATGCTGATGAGTCTTGATTGAAAAGAGACGAAACGTATACGTCCATAGATAAATAAACAATAACAAATATTTATATTTGAAGCTCCTCGTAAAAAGGTAGAGCACTGTAAATGGTAGTAATAACACAGCGTGACGTCACTTGCTTTATATGCATATGCATATATATATATATATATATATATATATATATATATATAAGCTTCGTTAAAGCCCACAGAGCTCTTCCGTTTTGCAAATTTTCTCGCTAATCTCTCGACGCAGCGAGCAATTTTGCGGTTCTCGGGTGTTAATTGGTATAATGTGGCACCGATCGTTGTGTCATGGACCATCCCTCAAGCGCTTTCGGTCTCTCGACCGTCTTCAGGAGGTTGTGTATCTCAATGAAATTAATAAAAAAGCCTGATACTAACGATAAGGTTAGTATCAGTCTTTTTATAATTTTAATTGATTCACCCATATACTTATTCATTGATATATATATATATATATATATATATATATATATATATATATATATATATATATATATATATATATATATATATATATTAGAGGACTAGCTAGCCATATATATAAAAACATCCGGCAAAACTAACTCCATGCATTTTAACCTGAAGATTACCCCCGGGGATGAAACGCGGGAGCCTCTGTGAAGCTTAATTGCCATAAATATATTTTCATAGCTTACTACCTAGCTCTACTTACGTATCGAGCACTGTTGAAGAAAATACTGAAAATTGATACATAAAAAAATATATCCCCTTATAAAATTTTATGTTGATACAGGAAATAGTAATATATATATATATATATATATATATATATATATATATATATATATATATATATATATATATATATTAATTAATTAAGTTCAAATATTTACTAAATGAACAAAATCATTACTTTTCAAAAGTGCTCAATATATATTAGAGCTTTTATATTAAAATAAACATAGTTGGAGTATCCGACAATTGTTTCAGAACCTTCAAGCAGACAAAATACATTTAAAAAATCTTCAGAGTTTGAGCATGGCCCAATTTCTGGAGAGTTGATAGATAGGTGTCAAACGTGTCATATTATGGAAAAGGGGTTTCTCGTCTGAGGATTTTTTAGATGTAATTTGTCTGCTTGTGTTTTTTACTTTTTCTTTCTTTCTTGTGATTGTGTATTGGCGGGTATAATTTTAGATCACCAATACATCCCCGAAGAGGAATCTAGAAGGTTCTGAAACGATTGTCGGATACTCAAACTATGTTTATTTTAATATACAGGGTGTTTCAAAAGTCTTGGGAACATTACAAATGCGTATATCTCATGAACTATTCCAGGTAGAAAAATGAAACTGGTGCCATTTTAAAGCTTGCTTAATCAAGTTTTTGGTCATACTAATGATTTTCGTGTTATCTTTCCAGGTGCAGTAATGGCGTTCTCTAAACAAGACAAGGCATTTTGCGTCCTCCAATTTGCAAAGACTGAATCGTGGACATGTGTTCAGCGTGCATTTTGCAGGAAATTTAAAAAAGAAGCCCCTGAAAGGAAATCCATTGTCAGATGGCATGCTAAATTTGTGAAAGATGGGTGTTTGTGCCCAAGTAAGCGAACAGGTCGCCCTTCAACTTCAGAAGATGCAGTTGAGCAAGTTCGGACAGCCTTTCAGCGGAGCCCCCGTAAATTAGTGAGAAGAGCCAGCAGGGAACTTCAGCTTGCTCCAGCAACTGTCTGGCGTGTCTTAAGGAAACGACTGCAAATGGTACCTTACAAGCTCAAGTTGATCCAAAAGTTGAAGGACACTGATAAGCCACTTCGCCGTGACTTTTGCATTGCAATGCAAGAGAAGTGGGAAGATAACGGCTTTGATGACCGGCTTGTTTTTAGCGATGAGGCGACCTTCCATCTGAATGGCAAAGTTAACAAGCATAACACTCGCATATGGGGTACTGAGAATCCTCATGAACTTCTTGAGCACGAGCGAGATTCACCAAAAGTGAACGTGTTTTGTGCAATTTCCAAGAAAGGTGTCTATGGACCGTTCTTCTTTGAAGAGGCAACTATCACTGGTGAATCCTATCTCAACATGCTGGAAGACTGGTTAATGGCTCAGTTGGAACAAGCAGAATCTGATGACTTCATTTTTCAACAAGATGGTGCACCACCACACTGGAGTCTTAGAGTAAGGCAGTTTCTTAACACAAGGCTGCCTGGTAGATGGATTGGGAGATCTGGGCGAGGTAATGACGTTCTCATGCCTTGGCCTCCTAGGTCTCCAGATCTTACCCCGTGTGACTTTTTCCTTTGGGGGCTTTGTCAAGCAACAAGTCTATGTGCCGCCCCTTCCAAGAGATATTGACGAACTAAAGGCTCAGGTAACGGCAGTTGTGGGAACCATTGACGTCAAGATGCTGGAACGCGTTTGGCAGGAAATGGACTATCGACTAGATGTCTGCCGTGTGACGAATGGTGCTCATATTGAGCAACTTTGAAGATTCCCCACAAAACTTGAAACTTTAACCTTTCCAACGGTACCAATTTCATTTTTCAACTCCTAATAGTTTTTGAGTTATTAAAAATCGTTATGTTCCCAAGACTTTTGAAACACCCTGTATATATATATATATATATATATATATATATATATATATATATACAATAATATTTTAATAAATAAATATTAAATATTTAAATACCTAGAGACATCGATGTTTCATGCTAACGCAATCTTCAGTCTAGGAACTAATTCCCGACGGTCGGTGGGCGCGAACCCCGAACACAAATCGCCACTGATTCGTAGTCGGTGATCTTAACCAAAGGGATATATATATATGTATATATATATATATTTATTTATTTATTAATTTATTTATTATTCGTTTATTTATTTATTAATTTTTTATTTATTTATTTATTAAATGTTAAATACAGATAGGGCATTAGTACCGGTGGTGAATGCAATTTAATTGATGGTGGGTTGTGTTTGTTTGATGTGTAAGGCTTCGAAGATTTTGAGTCAGTTGGTGCAATTGTTCCTATGTATGATCCTGGTGTGAATTGTCAACGTTTTTCTTAGTTGATTTTAAAGTATTTTTGTGTGTGGTGATGTGTTAGGGTTAGGGTTAGGGTTTGTGTGTGGTGATGTGTTAGGGTTAGGGTTAGGGTTAGGGTTTGTGTGTGGTGATGTGTCGTATCGTTTAGGTGGTGCATAAGGCGTCGATAGAGTGTTGTAGTCGTGTGGCCAATATAAGTACTGTGTTTGTCTTTTTGGGTCTTGGGGAAACATACCTCAGATGAGCATTGGTATATATATATATATATATATATATATATATATATATATATATATATATATATATATATATATATATATATATATGTTGAGAATTAGTTCCCTACACTGAAGATTACGTTAGCATGAAACATCGATGTATGTAGGTATTTAAATAATTAATATTTATTTACAAAAATATTATTGTATATATATATATATATATATATATATATATATATATATATATATATATATATATATATATGGTGCTTTGAAGGCATTTAGCCTCTTTCTTTGTTTAAAATTCTAAAGATGCTTTAAAAAAATTAACTTTTCAAAATGTACACCTACCAGCGACCATGCGCGATTTAAGTTCAATTCAAAACAGACATTTGCACCGTTAGTCCACGACATCGGACGCCACTTCTACAAGACCAGGAAGGATTATTACGAAAAAAAAAGGTTAATACCTTTTATTTGTCTAAAGCTCTGCCTAATATAAGCGAAATATTAGATAAAAAAAGTCAAGACAAAAAGAAAAAAAAATGTTTTTATTTTTTATTTTTATTTTGATAAAAATATCTACATGGTTCTTTGAAGACATTTTGCCTCTTTCATTATATATATATATATATATATATATATATATATATATATATATATATATATATATATATATATATATATATATAATTTATTTAGATACTGTATATTACATGTTTCAGCAATGTACCGCGGTTTCATCCAAAAGGGCAGATTTAGACATCTTTAGTAAATCTCCGTGCCCAGTGGAATCATCGGCAAGCTGAAACGATTGTAGTCACGCCCGACAGGGAATGGCGTCAACAATGACAGAAAAACGTTTTTCTGTCATTGTTGACGCCATTCCCTTTTGGATGAAACCGCGGTACATTGCTGAAATATGTAATATACAGTATCTAAATAAATTATATTAGCTCTCTTATATGATCGAGCACTTTATTTGATTTCTTTTCATATACAACCTGACACACACACTCTCTCTCTCTCTCTCTCTCTCTCTCTCTCTCTCTCTCTATATATATATATATATATATATATATATATATATATATTCTAGTAGGTATAGAGATGTGGGAAAATATGTGTTTACATATACTTTCTATTTTTTATATGCCAACATTTTCAAGGAGAAAGCTCGAGGATTGTTAACAACAGAGGGTTGTAGACTTTTAAGCTTCTATTAACAATTGTAGTTTCTTAATAATGTTAAAATAAACAAGATAATTAAAAATTGTGGAAGGCATGATGCAGAACACCCCCCCCCCAAAAAAAAATTGTAAAAACGTAAATTAATTCCCTTTCGATGGGAATGTTTAATTACAGATGTAGTGTATAAGTTTAGCACTGTTGAAAATAGGACATTGGTTCAACTGGCTGCAGTTACAAAGACAGGTTCAGAAACCATACATCTTCTACTAAGGTACCTAACACTGATTCTAAGAAAACTCTAACTACTCTAGCTAATTGTGCCAGAACAATTCGAGTTGTAAATGATTATTCTTATTTATACAGCCAAGTTTACTTTATTTTATTTTATATTATATTTGATTTTGAACGGTCTTAAATCTAACCACGTGACTTTCCAAATTTTAAATTTTTTAAAAGTTTCTTTTTGTATTTTCTTTCCTTTTTCTTCCCCATTTCATTCTTCCCCATTTCATTCTTCCAAGTAAGGATCGGATTTTAATTCTGCCTGATGAGATCTCAATTTCTAACACCTGTTGATCGATAACATCGACATACCAGTGTCGCAGATTTTTTTACATGTCTGTATAAATAATCTATATATATATAAGAGAGAGAGAGAGAAAGAGAGAAAGAGAGAGAGAGAGACAGACAGACATACAGACACAGAGAGAAACATTTGGTATTTTTCGTTCTG
>OY744544.1:3616731-3624231 GCA_963556195.1 Sepiola atlantica | reverse complement strand
TACACCTGAAGAAGGTCGGGGGTTACATCAGCCGAAAGTTGTGATAAAACCACCCAAGATGAGACTAGTCGTCCGAATATACCAAATTCTATGAATTATCAACCCTCATCTGAAAAATTCCGAAGCATGCACCGGACATTTTTCTCCCTTTCTACTTATTCAAACTGGCGTAACCACGCTCACAGACACCGGACATTTTTCTTTCTCACCAACAAGTCGATAACACCGGATATTTTCTTTCTCACCAAGTCAATAACACCAGACTATGAAGAAAAAAAAAAGAAGAAAAAAAGCACTTTGCTCTGACGAGGAATATTTTATATTCGAAAGCTTAGTTTAAAATAAATAAATATTATTTATTTATTTTAACAAATTACATTGTTATGGTTTTGAAAAAAATATTTATACCTTTACGAAACAATGGTTTATAATGTGTCTACTCCTTTATATATATATATATATATATATATATATATATATATATAATAAGGAATAGGTATAATAAATACCTTTATAAGCATTCAGATGCGATATCAATTTTTTTTTCCATAAAAAAAAGAAAAACATTAAATCGAAACCGATTTTTTTTTTCGTTTTCTTTTTTTTATTAAAACTAGCATTTTTTTTTTGTTAGTTTAAAGTGATACAGATATTTCGCCAAAACCTGGCATCATCGGTGTGTTAATATATCCTGATGTCATCGGATATGTATTTTTTTATCTCTTAACGGCTTGTTGTTATACAGCCGAATGGGCAAGATGTAGTTTCCCATCATCAAATATGAAGAACGTGATGCAACACGTGATTAGTATAAGTGTTTAAAAAAAAAAAAAATGAACTTTAAACACTTATATATATATATATATATATATATATATATATATATATATGCTTGTTGCATTAGGATATAACCGGCCTATCGGGTTTCGAATCTCATACACACTATACGTTCAGGCACACTGATGTGTCGTATACCACGAAACAGCTGTCTGCTTATGATTCTTTCTGTGTTTGTGTAAATGAGTTTTGGTTACATGAGCCTCACAACTTCATTAGTAAGAAAAGTTTCGGAATTCTCAATCAGGCGAACGCTTCGACAGATGCCATTCTGTAAAAGTCATTAGTCGTGTGTGTGTGTGTGTGAGGTGTGTTTGGTGTGTAGTGTGTTTGGTGTGTGTGTGTGTGTGAGGAGTATGTGTGCGTGAGGTGTGTGTGTGTGTGTATGAGGAGGAGTGAGTGTGTGTGAGGTGTGTGTGTGTGTGTGGGTGTATCAAAGCCAACTCATATCCTCCCACTCGCTTTTCATCCCGAAAACTTCAACCTTATTTCGTCCAGTCTCAGCCGCTAATCATTCTTACATATTTAGCTACAATTTCACATCTGAAGAGTCACACCCGGGAGAATATTCGCCCCTCCCTATTTCTATCTCTTTCTCTCTGTCTCTGTCTCTCTCTCTCTGTCGCTCTCTCTTTCTCCCTCTCTCTCTCTGTCTCTGTCTGTCTGTCTCTCTCTCTCTCTGTCTCTGTCTGTCTCTCTCTCTCTCTCTGTCGCTCTCTCTCTCTGTTGCTCTCTCTTTTTCTCTTCTCTCTCTCTTTCTCTCTGGATTTTCTATATGTGTAATGTATAATTGTCCATATTATTATTAGTTTTCTCAATTTTAACTCCCTACTAACCCGCCTCTCCACGAGGGCAGAATTAGAACCAGGGTCGGTTTTTGATGTCGAGAATAACCAGCTTCCCAAAATGGGTCACTCTAGATCGGGACAAAAATAAAAATGGCCTCAGTCTAAAAAGAATTTCTCCTTCACTGACCGAGGACAGAAAAAGATGAAGTGTAGTATCAGAACAGCTACTACACTTTGCTCCAAGGAAACAAGGCATTAATAGTTACAAGACGAAACCAGAAACGTTGGCAAACATGTAGTAGTTAATGTTTGTTATTTCTCTCTCTCTTTCTTTCTCTCTTTCTTTCTCTCTTTCTCTCTCTTCGTTTCTCTTCCTCCAAATCTATTATTATACTAAAGATGAGTCAATCAACGTTTGTTTTTCCTTAGACGTTTCTTCATACATTTTAATCACACAAGATACATGCTAAAATATAATGATAACAATTTGGGGATTGAGGTATATTTGAAAAACTTCCATTTAAAGTTCGAATCTAAGGTAGTTGGCAATTAACTCACAAACTTACTAAGATTCTCTTACACGACATAAACCTAACCCTAACCCTAACATAAACCTAACCCTAACCCTAACCCTAACATAAACCTAACCCTAGCCTTTACCCTAACCCTAACCCAATTGACCAGCTAATTATGTCATATTATATCTTTCTTGTGGTCTCTTGGTCTTACCGGATTCCAGGACAAGAATTCATCTAGTCTGGTAGAGTATCCAGCTAAGTGCTGTTACTTGAGGTAACATTACTTGGAGAAGGTGCACCATTTCTTCATACCAGCCAGTGTATAACTGTGTTGAGGGGATCTTATTTGGGCTTCGAATACTATGTTATTTAAAAATATTTAGTCAGGGTTTACTTTTAGGGGGAAGTATCCTCATGTCAGGTTATCCTGACAAACCCTTTTTCAGAGAGACCGAAGACACTCGAGGGAAGTGTCTAGTAGGTAATTCAAACTCCCCTATATATATGTATATATATATGGTTTTAAATATGATGAACGGGGTCATAGCGAGTCGAGGCACCATCACAAGAAAAAAAAAAGGAGAGGAAATATTAAATAATATATTTAATCGTCGACTAAAAACTTTTGAAAAGAATAAAAAGATCGACTAAAATTAACAGAACAAAACTAAATCCCAAGGTGCCTTTCAGCCGACACATTGTCAAGGGAAACGTCGGCGAATATCGCTTAAAAATGTGGAAAAGAGTAACGTGGGGAGAAAAAAAAAACAAAAAAAAAGTGATATTGAATCACGCCATTAAACCGAAAAGGAATAAATGGAAATAATAGGCAAAGTACTTTTTTTTTTTTTTTTAGAAGTCTATAAAATAATCTAATTTGTGAGACAACTCTTTTTGTCTACAGAGCGATGGTTTTCGCATTGTAACACTCACTGCCTCCAACACCTTGAGATGGTGTTTGGAACGGACCTTTTGAACAATGCGAAAACATCCATCGGAGTACGCCTCACCGCACTTTTTATTGTCATACAAGTGCTGTCCAATGGATGACTCGTGGACTTGTGTGCGCCCGGATGTGCTCTGCAAACGCTAGGATGTTCTTTGTAAAGACCCGGATGTGTCCGTCGATATACTCCTCTTTACGCCACGTGACCTGCGAAGACATGCAGAAATATGCTAGGCCACTTTGACTTCCAAGCGCTGAAGAGTACGACCAACATAGTCAGCTTCACACTGACATTTTGAATTTATATATAATCAGACTTTCCTGTAGTGTTGGAAGTACATCTTTCTGAAAGGCTGGGAAGGCAGTTCTGGTGCCAAACACCACACGGGGCTGTACTGCATAAAAACAACGAGATACAACCGATGAAATTTTATCCGAAAAACCTTTACTGATAGAACCAATAAAAGGAAGTTGTTTTATATATATATATATATATATATATATATATATATATATATATATATATATATATATGTGTGTGTGTGTGTGTGTGTGTGTGTGTGTGTGTGTGTGTGTGTGTGTATGTGTGTGTAATGCTTATATAAAAGCCATTTCCACCATTAATCAAATAATGTGTTTTGTAACACATCAAGGTTCGCTAAGAGGGAACAGCGGTTTATGAAGAGAAAACGGGATAGGTTGCCATTTGCAAAATAATGAAATAACGCTAAACGAGATCTCGTCCCATTAAAAAAAACGATCACGAGAATTACGTTTGTGTGTTTCGCGTATAAAGCAGAGATTAGATTGCATATTGCGTTGGATTGTTGTCGGGAAAAGCTGTTAATACGCTTTTTTTGTTTTTGTCTTTTTTTGTTTTTAATTAGGGAACAAGAAAGGAGATTTAACGAGAGATCTGATAGTGTTTGAATTCACAGCGAGAACAATGGCGTCGATGAATTTTAGTGTGGTTTTGAAAATATGGAAAGATAAGTGAAAGGAGAGGGTATGTAGTATTTAAGGTAAATAGGAATGAAATGAAGGAAGAACGATTGAGGAAAGAGGTTTAATAAATGGCCATGGAAAGACAGAAAGAGAACAGTAAAAAGGAGGGAGAAAGAAATTATTAAGGATGGAAGGGAGCAGATAAATAAAGAGAAAAGAAAAGAGGAAAGGAAATAAAAAAGAGGAAATAGGAATGAAAAAAAGGAAGAACGATTGAGGAAAGAGGTTTAATAAATGGCCATGGAAATAGAAAAACAGAAAGAGAAAAGTAAAAAGGGGAAGAAAGAAATAATGAAGGAAAGAAGGGAGAAAATAAATAAAGAGAAAAGAAAATAGAAAATAAATACAAAAGAAAAATGGGAATAAAATACAGGAAGAACGGTTGAGGAAAGAGGTTTAGTAAATGGCCATGGAAAGACGGAAAGAGAACAGTAAAAAGGAGGAAGAAAGAAATTATGAAGGAAAGAAGGGAGAAAATAAATAAAGAGAAAAGAAAATAGAAAATAAATAAAAAAGAAAAATGGGAATGAATTAAAGGAAGAACGATTGAGGAAAGAGGTTTAATAAATGGCCATGGAAAGACGGAAAGAGAACAGTAAAAAGGAGGAAGAAAGAAATTACGAAGGCTAGAAGGGAGAAAATAACGAAAGAGAAAAAAAAGAAAAGGAAATAAATAAAAAAAGGGGACTAGAAGGAAAGAACGGTATAAGAGAAAATAAAACAAAGAAAATAAAGTTAGAAAAAACGAAAAAGAGATGAAATGATAGAAACATAGAGCAGCCAAAATGGCGATCAACAGAAGAAAAGAGTGAATAGTTACAGAAAGAAAGAGAAGAGAAAGGGAGAATGAAGAAAAGAAAAAAAGAAAAAAAAGGAGAAAAAAGGAATTATTATTAAAATATGTAAAATTGCAAATGAATTCTTTCACTTATACACTCCGTCGTCACTGGGAACTCAGATTCTTGATCGTCGATAGACAAAATCACTCGGAGGTTTCACGAACGTTTTCGATTCTTCGTCGAAACATCGGTCGGTTCTCTGCGCGTTTCTCCATCGTCTTTTAAAAATTCTCTTCTTTCTCCAGCTTTTTTGTTCATTTGCTTTTGACACCTGAGGAGGATTCGACGATGATTCGTGAAACCTGTGGAACCAATGGAACATTTATTATTTATTTATTATTTTAATATGAAAAAGACCATCAGAACCCCCCCCCCCAAAAAAAACGGTATAATTAAACAGACGAATTCTGTTATTTTTAGCAATGTTTGCATATATATATATATATATATATATATATATATATATATATATATATATATATATATATATATATATATATGAGAAAGGAATGGGAAATGAAAAAGGAAAAACCAAAAAGGATGTTCTTTTATATATTCATCAACGTTTCGTCTTTATTTTAAAGACTTCCTCAGGATGATAATATTAAGAAAAATGTCATGCAAGTACGTGAAAATATTGGGTTGACATGATGGGTTGATGAGAAAAAGTAGCAGCCCTACTGGGTGCGCAGGACCGAGGTCCGGGCTTAGTGAAGTCAGTAGCATTAATTTGATTCCATGCTACTAACTTCACAAAGCATATACCTCGGTCCTGCGCACCCAGTCGGGCTACTACTTTTTCTCATCAACCCATCATGTCAACCCAATATTTTCACGTACTTGCATGACATTTTTCTTAAAATTATCATCCTGAAGAAGTCTTACAAATAAAGACGAAACGTTGATGAATATATAAAAGAACATCCTTTTTGTTTTTTCCTTTTTCATTTCCCATATATATATATATATATATATATATATATATATATATATATATATATATATATATGTGTGTGTTTGTGTGTATATATATATATGTATATATATATATGTATATATATATATATAGTACACGTATTGTATTAGTTTCTGTAGATGTAAATCCGTTGAAACTCAAGTATTCATAAAAAGTGCTCAATAACAAGTAGAGCTGTTCTTAAGTATAATTTTTTATTTATTCAAACATTATTGGTTACATATGTGCATACATGGTTCGGTTGTACACTTCACAGAAAGCCCACCTATTGTCTTATTTGTTCTCAACTTGACTCTCTCTTTCTCTCTCTCTCTCTCTCTCTATATATATATATATATATATATATATATATATAAGGATTCAGATTCAGAAATCTATGAATCTCATTTTTAAATGTGTCTATTTCTCTATCTGTCTGTCTATCTATCTCTTTTTAATTATAAGTTAGAAAATGGCGATGGCGTAAATTTCCCTGGTGTCATAAAAACACAATTTACAATTCATTAAGCTGAAGCCTTGCATACGAACAGGAATTGAAAAGTTTGTGGATTCTCTGAACCTTTTTAAATAAACAAAATACAAAATGGCCGATGAGAAAATCACGCCGCGGTAACTCGTCAATTATGTAAACTAGTTGAAGTACCTTTTATATGTATTTGCATGTAACTAGATGCAAGACGTACTTGTGACCCGATGGGCCACAATTACTAACATTATTTCATTCCACTTTGATTTCATTAGAAAAGTTCATCAATTTGATAAATCCGTATAGGAATTATTCTTGCATAACAAGAAAAGAATAGGTGTCTTAACTTCTGTATTATTTTGATGGAAATAAAGCGTCCTATTATTTTGTTATCTAATTTACATGCGTGCAAATGGTGTATACGAATACGCTTTGTGAAACAGCTGAAAAGAAATGAGTCAGTATTTCTCTATATACTTACAGAAATATTAACAAATATCAGAATCAAGATAGAGTGAGAGAGATTGAGAGAAACGTACAGATAGCTAGGTCAGAGATAGGAGACTTGGGCAGTTAATTATAAATTACGGCTAATTGGGAGAATTAAAAAAAAATTTTTCAAACATAACTCAATCATAGAACTCATCCTCATCCTCATTCTCATCATACTCTTCATTTTCCTCGTCATTATATTCCTTGTCCTCCTCCTGATCATCATCATCATCATCATCATCATTATACTCTTAATCTTCCTCATCTTCTTAATTCTCTTCCTCTTCCTTCTTCTATTCCTTCTCATCATCATCATCATCCACATCCGCATTATACTCCTCATCCTCTTCCTCCTCCTTATCATGATCATCATCATCATCATCATCATCTGCATCCTCCGCTTCATCCTCTTCCTCTTCCTCCTCCTCCTCCTCCTCCTTCTCATCATACTCATCATCCTCCTACTCCTCCTCTGCTTCCCACTCCTCCTCTTTCTCCTCCTCCTCCTCATCATCTTCACCCTCTTCCTATTCCTCCTCCTCCTCCCCCGCCTCATCATCATCATCATCATCATCATCATCATCATCGTCCTTTTTCTCATTCTCATCATCATCATCATCTTCCTCTTCCTCC
>OY744544.1:3606731-3611731 GCA_963556195.1 Sepiola atlantica | reverse complement strand
CAAGAATATGGTTTTAAGAATATTGTTTTAAGAATATGCTTTCAAGAATATTGTTTCAAGAATATGGTTTAAAGAATATGGTTTCAAGAATATGCTTTCAAGAATATTGTTTCAAGAATATTGTTTTAAGAATATTGTTTCAAGAATATTGTTTCACGAATATGGTTTCAAGAATATGGTTTCAAGAATATGGTTTCAAGAATATTGTTTCAAGAATATTGTTTCAAGAATATGGTTTCAAGAATATTGTATTAAGAATATGGTTTAAAGAATATTGTTTCAAGAATATGGTTTCAAGAATATGGTTTCAAGAATATTGTTTCAAGAATATTGTTTCAAGAATATTGTTTCAAGAATATGGTTTCAAGAATATGGTTTTAAGAATATTGTTTTAAGAATATGGTTTAAAGAATATGGTTTTAAGAATATGCTTTCAAGAATATTGTTTCAAGAATATTGTTTCACGAATATGGTTTCACGAATATGGTTTCAAGAATATGGTTTCAAGAATATGGTTTCAAGAATATGGTTTTAAGAATATGCTTTCAAGAATATTGTTTCAAGAATATTGTTTCAAGAATATTGTTTCAAGAATATTGTTTCAAGAATATTGTTTCAAGAATATTGTTTCAAGAAATGGTTTCAAAAATATTCTTTCAAGAATATTGTTTCAAGAATATGGTTTCAAGAATATTGTTTCAAGAATATGGTTTCAAGAATATTGTTTCAAGAATATTGTTTCAAGAATATGGTTTCAAGAATATGGTTTCAAGAAATGGTTTTAAGAATATGGTTTCAAGAATATTGTTTCAAGAATATTGTTTCAAGAATATGGTTTCAAGAATATGGTTTCAAGAAATGGTTTTAAGAATATGGTTTCAAGAAGGATGGTACCTCTTTTTTCTATATAAACTAAAATATCTATAAGGAGAATTTCTTTCGTATAATTTCTTGTCTTCGGAACGCAATATTACGAAACTGCTTCTATTCCCTGCATGGTCGTATTCAAGTCCAATGTTTACAAATACTTGTCATACACCGTCTTTGAAAGTTTATTACATTCTTCAGTTTGAGTTGTCACATAAATACCATTCATTAATCGACTGACAATCCATCTATTAATAAACGAATATCCTCGAGTGGTTATTGACCTTTATGCCGCGACAATTAAATGAACGCATTCTAAGAATAGCTATTTTTGTTGTCATAGGAAAAGATGTTTGTACGTTTCTGAATATTTCACACACACCGTTTTTTTGTTGTTTTTTTAAAAGTAAAATGGCCGCAGGACGGCACCATAAACAAATAACACTTTTGTTGATTCTTATTTGCGTTTGATTAAACAAAAAGCAGGTTCACCTCGAGTTCACCATAACACCGGGTCGAATACTACAAATAATAATAATAATAATAATAATAATAATAATAATAATAATAATAATAATAATAATAATAATAACAACAACAACAATGAAAATAATAATAAAACAAGAGTAATTACAATAATAATGAAAGCACGTCATGTCCGTGGAAAGGCGATCGTCGCTCAACAACACCATTTGAAAAAGTCACCTAACGCGCCGGTTCGGTTAAAGCTCTCATTGTGAGTTGATTAACTGATCGCGAGGCTGAGGCGGAGTCAAGACCAAAGGACGGAAATAGGACGACAGATGGCGCTGGTAACAAGAAGGATGACCCAGAGGGGATTTAAGGTCGTCATCTTGTCTAATTTGGATAATATGTCAAAAGCTTTTCATTCAGTGACATTTGTGACAATCAGCAAGATAATGAGTTTTTTTTTTATTGTAGCTTGTGTTTTTTTGAATGGAGCCTAATGGTACAAGCATAGGACAATAAAAAATGAGGCAGATGTATTTAGTTTGGTTCGGTTTTAATTTGTTTTTTTATTGTAAAGAAAGTATTTACACACTCTTATATATATGATGAACTTTTTTGACAAGCATATCATCGACGTGTTCGAGTAAAACCGGGCCGTTCCCCGTATACATTACAAGCTTGTAACTACCTATTGCATTGCTGATGTACAATAATACGGCATTTTATATTTGTATGTTGGCCGTCCGGATTGCTATGAAAGACCTTCTAAGCGAAAATGAACAATTTAAAGATATTTTACTGTTGTTTTCTTGGATGGAGCTTAATGATTCAAGCAATGGACGGATACACGCGAGTTGAATGTGTTTTGTTCGATTTTCCTTGGTATAGTGCTGACACCCCCTTTCTTTTTATACAATGAACTATTCTGATTAGCATATCAACCACGACGGTGCTAGCCTCGACGGGTCAGACTGGAGTACTAGTACAGACTAGCCGTATACATTACATTTAAGGAGAGTAGAAAGTGACTAACTTAGGGTTTACTTTCGGCAGCCTCGTAACTCTCGCTGCCCTTATTTTATCCGTTAATCATCACATTCCATGAGCGATGTTTCTGACAAAGGGGGAATAATTGCTGTTTGCTGGGTCGGAATCTATCCATCTTACACTTATCGTTGGCTAGTTTTCTTTTTACCCTGAAGTAGTATTTTTGTTAGCTCCTTACATCAAGTGGCTTCATGCCTTGTCTGGAGCGATTTACATTAAAAACAAATATTACATATCTTTACTATAAGTCTATTGTAATTAAAAAAAAATAGTTTTCATTTAAATTACCTACTTTGAAAATTAATGATCATAATATTTTAAAGGTTTTGGTAATTTCTTTTTTTTATCAAATCACTTAATATCGACAAAACTATTGCATATATATATAGGGTAATAGGACAATAAAATTACAAATCAGTAACAACAAGCATTAATTTATTTTAGACTGTTTCAAAAATAGTTATGCAAATTAGGCATACAGATAACTGTGTTTGGGTCTTTGTTCTCTACTTATATACAGTATTTCAAAAGACTTGTATTATAGATTTTGATAACAGTAACCCGTTTTGATGGTAATATAAGTGTTATGAAACGACTTCCATACCTCTCAATTCTCATCTGAATGTTTCTCTTGTAGCCTATGGAATTTATATTGTCCTATATGAACGTTTCTCTTGTCTGCTTTTATGCTGTTCTATCTCTTCGCTTTCATATACTTCTTACTCCTCTCTTGATTGTCTCCTTTCTCTATTCCTCGTATCTTCTTTCTCTATAACTATTCTTTATAATTATTGTATTTTTCCTTTTATACCCTCTCCCTCTCTCTCTTTCTTTCCTTTATCATTGGTCACCTTTCTCTTAGCAATCTATTCTCTTTTTCAGTAGCCACATCTCTCTCACAAGATATCTCTCTCCATCTCTAGTTACCTCTTTCTATCTAGGAACCTCTACCAATCATAAAAAATGAAGATAATACCTTTACATTTGTTGTGAGACGCTCTTTATCTCTGACGATGGACTTTTTATCCGAATTTTTTTAGATAAAAGTTAAAGTAATCAATGCTTTTATTTATTAAAAAAATATTTGCATCTTATACATGGTTTCTGAAGAATTTTTTACTATTTTCTCAAATTTAAATTCTAAAAAGTGGCTTTCAAAATAACGTTTTCCATTTGAAATAATATTTAATTATTCAATTATGTCTATGGATATATCTATAATTTTGAAGAATTCTATAGGGATGTTAGTTTTAACATTACAATTGTAGGGTGGATTAAAACATCCATAAACAATTGTTTAAAATTATGGATAAATCTTTCAAACATCCACATAGGTATAGCACGATCTTGAAAAAACACACTATGAAAAAACTCTTTATCCGCAAACTATCAACCCTTTCAATAAGAAGAAAATTAAATCTGCTTAGTCATTATAATAACCCCTGCTAACAACTGTAACTGCCAGAAATCCAGGCAATGCCTACTAAGCAACAATTGCATACAAAGTGACGTCATATACGCATGCATTGTGAAACAATGTCCCAAAAATGCTAATCTACAAAGTAACACCGATTTACAAATCCCCTCTTCACCTCATAACCCAACACTTCCCCAACCTTCATTCCTACTCAAGACCCCCCCCCAAATAACCCTAACACACACCCGCTAACTAAAAATAACCCTGATCTAAAACCTCTAACCTATTTGGCCTCTCTACCGAACAATTCTAACTAAATCTTGAGTCGGAGTTTAAACACTCAAACCCAGTCTACTCCCGCTACTACAAATAATGCACATAATCTAATAACAACCCCATATAAAATACACACTTACATTGGGGATAGTGCCAACTCCATTAAAACCCAGATATCTAACCATATCTACTCCTTCAAAATAAATAACGACCATACTACTGGTACTTTTCTGTCTAATTCAATCAAATCTTTAAGCGTAAAAACACTCCCTACTCTCTACAGTGGTCAATATTGAAATAATCTAGGTTCTATACTCCAGGACCTGAAGTTTGCCAACTATATACCTTAGAAACAGTCATGATAGTTACAGATGCCAACAGTAAAAATATTATTAATTCTAAAAACGAATTTCTTTCGACCTGCAGCTATGAAAGAAAGTTTAATTATATCAATTTAATGCCCTCTCCAATACCTTCCCCATAGCCAATAACTAACCCTTCCCTTATTAACAATAGACTAAGTTTATAACTAATCACCTCAATAACATAACACTAATAACAACTTTAACCCATATTCCTTACCGAATATTGAGAACTAATATTAGCATTTACTGCATCCTTAAACCTTTAATCGTCCTACACCAACTTTAAATTTAAAACATACCTTAATTATTGGCGAACCACCCTTTACACCTTACTCACAATACTTTATTTCTCTTACCTTTTTAGCACAATCCACGGAATGCGGAATGAAATAAAGTTTTCTTTTCATAAGCACTGATGATATCCTCTCCATAAGAAAATAATTTCAAACTTGATATTTTGATAGAAGGCCAAAACAATTATATATGATTTGAATGAAACTCATTTCTTTGTGTGTATTTTTGTGTATTTGTGAAAATTTGTTTCCTAAATTTAATGC
>OY744544.1:3589231-3594231 GCA_963556195.1 Sepiola atlantica | reverse complement strand
TTATTATTATTATTATTATTATTATTATTATTATTATTATTATTATTATTATTATTATTATTATTATTATTATTATTATTATTATTATTATTATTATTATTATTATTATTATTATTATTATTATTATTATTATTATTATTATTATTATTATTATTATTATTATTATTATTATTATTATTATTATTATTATTATTATTATTATTATTATTATTATTATTATTATTATTATTATTATTATTATTATTATTATTATTATTATTATTATTATTATTATTATTATTATTATTATTATTATTATTATTATTATTATTATTATTATTATTATTATTATTATTATTATTATTATTATTATTATTATTATTATTATTATTATTATTATTATTATTATTATTATTATTATTATTATTATTATTATTATTATTATTATTATTATTATTATTATTATTATTATTATTATTATTATTATTATTATTATTATTATTATTATTATTATTATTATTATTATTATTATTATTATTATTATTATTATTATTATTATTATTATTATTATTATTATTATTATTATTATTATTATTATTATTATTATTATTATTATTATTATTATTATTATTATTATTATTATTATTATTATTATTATTATTATTATTATTATTATTATTATTATTATTATTATTATTATTATTATTATTATTATTATTATTATTATTATTATTATTATTATTATTATTATTATTATTATTATTATTATTATTATTATTATTATTATTATTATTATTATTATTATTATTATTATTATTATTATTATTATTATTATTATTATTATTATTATTATTATTATTATTATTATTATTATTATTATTATTATTATTATTATTATTATTATTATTATTATTATTATTATTATTATTATTATTATTATTATTATTATTATTATTATTATTATTATTATTATTATTATTATTATTATTATTATTATTATTATTATTATTATTATTATTATTATTATTATTATTATTATTATTATTATTATTATTATTATTATTATTATTATTATTATTATTATTATTATTATTATTATTATTATTATTATTATTATTATTATTATTATTATTATTATTATTATTATTATTATTATTATTATTATTATTATTATTATTATTATTATTATTATTATTATTATTATTATTATTATTATTATTATTATTATTATTATTATTATTATTATTATTATTATTATTATTATTATTATTATTATTATTATTATTATTATTATTATTATTATTATTATTATTATTATTATTATTATTATTATTATTATTATTATTATTATTATTATTATTATTATTATTATTATTATTATTATTATTATTATTATTATTATTATTATTATTATTATTATTATTATTATTATTATTATTATTATTATTATTATTATTATTATTATTATTATTATTATTATTATTATTATTATTATTATTATTATTATTATTATTATTATTATTATTATTATTATTATTATTATTATTATTATTATTATTATTATTATTATTATTATTATTATTATTATTATTATTATTATTATTATTATTATTATTATTATTATTATTATTATTATTATTATTATTATTATTATTATTATTATTATTATTATTATTATTATTATTATTATTATTATTATTATTATTATTATTATTATTATTATTATTATTATTATTATTATTATTATTATTATTATTATTATTATTATTATTATTATTATTATTATTATTATTATTATTATTATTATTATTATTATTATTATTATTATTATTATTATTATTATTATTATTATTATTATTATTATTATTATTATTATTATTATTATTATTATTATTATTATTATTATTATTATTATTATTATTATTATTATTATTATTATTATTATTATTATTATTATTATTATTATTATTATTATTATTATTATTATTATTATTATTATTATTATTATTATTATTATTATTATTATTATTATTATTATTATTATTATTATTATTATTATTATTATTATTATTATTATTATTATTATTATTATTATTATTATTATTATTATTATTATTATTATTATTATTATTATTATTATTATTATTATTATTATTATTATTATTATTATTATTATTATTATTATTATTATTATTATTATTATTATTATTATTATTATTATTATTATTATTATTATTATTATTATTATTATTATTATTATTATTATTATTATTATTATTATTATTATTATTATTATTATTATTATTATTATTATTATTATTATTATTATTATTATTATTATTATTATTATTATTATTATTATTATTATTATTATTATTATTATTATTATTATTATTATTATTATTATTATTATTATTATTATTATTATTATTATTATTATTATTATTATTATTATTATTATTATTATTATTATTATTATTATTATTATTTACTCACTAGGAGTTATCACACTGGTCATCGTCAGTGGTCACCCACTGCCGACAACCTGTGGTATTACCTGGAGTCTGAGTGACAACAAGTCTCCTCAGGCCTCCAGTATGCTCCACCTCTTTTCGTTCATCACCGCTGATGACCTTGCGGTAATCGCAACAGCCACCTACCAACGATTTCCCGCTGATAAGGGCCATTGGTCCCCTCTGGGGCCCGAGTGGCAACAAGCCTTCCCAAGGTCCCAGAGCTGTCCGCGCTCTTCCAGTGGAGGTCTGGTTTTGCGCTTTCCCTCCTCGACCCTCTGTCCATAATTTTCGTGGCGTCAGCCTATGCTTGCGCCTCTCTCGTGCGGTTGTATTTTTCCCGGTTCTGTTGTTTTGTGCTTCCATGTGTTTGTTCTCCATTCGTTGCTTATGTGGGTTGGTTTCCGCATTCGAGGACATTTCTCAGGATTGTAGCTGTTTTGATCATTACTGTCTTTTGTATGGTCTCAGTTATCCCTTTGATTCCTATTTCTCCTAGTCTTTTCTCCATGTTTTTGGGGACTGTTCCTAGTGCTCCTATGATTATTGGTGTTATACTGACTTTCTTCATGTTCCATATTCCTTTCAATTCTCTGGCAAGTTCAGTATATTTGCTTCTTTTTTCCGTCTCTTTAATCTTCACTCTGTGGTCTGCTGGAACGGCAAAGTCCACGATTTTGCAGGATTTTTCTTTCTTGTTGATTATTATCATATCCGGTCTCCTTGCTGTTATGGGTTTGTCTGTTTGTACATTCATATCCCATATGATTTTGTGTTTTTCGTTTTCTAGTACAGTTTCTGGTTTGTGTTTGTACCGTTTTCTTGCATATTCGAAATTCAGTTGTTTGCACATTTCCCGGTGTACTTCTTTCCCCATGCTGTCATGTCTGTTCTTGTATTCCCTTTGTGCTAGCTTGCTGCATTCACTTATTATATGATTTATCGTTTCGTCTCTTTGTCCACACAATCTGCATTTGCTGTTTTCCTGGGTTTTATCTATCTTTGCTTTAATAAAGTTTGTCCTAATCGCATTGTTCTGTGCGGCCGTCAGCAGAGATTCCGTTTCTCTGTTCAGGTTTCCTTTTCTTAGCCATGCCCAGCTGTTTTCATTGGCTTCATCGCTTGTGAGTCTTATAAAGCGTCCATGTAGTTGTTTTTCTTCCCACTTTTCCTTTCTTGTCTTTTTGTTTCTGGGTTCAGTGCTTCCGGGGTTGTTTGTTGGGCTGGTGTCTCTTGCTGTGGTGATCAGTCTTTCCGTGTTCTGGGTTACATATTTCTCCAGCTCTTTTTTGGTGTCTTCCACACAGTCTTCTATACTTACCAGTCCTCTACCTCCTTCATTTCTTCTCACGTAGAGTCTGTCCGTGTCGTCTTTTGGGTGCAAAGCATTGTGCATAGTCATTAGTTTTCTTGTTCTTTGGTCAAGGTGCCTGAGTTCTTCTTTGGTCCAGCCTATGAATGGTCCAGAGTATCTTATTAGTGATACAGCCCATGTGTTTATCCCTTTTACTAGGTTTCTGCTATATAGTTTAGTTTCTAAGAGTTTCCTTGTTCTTCGTAGATATTCTTTTCCAATCTTCTCTTTCATTTCTGTATATTTGATTGTGTCTGCTTCCAGAACTCCCAGGTATTTGTAGCTATCTTGTTCTCCTAGCGCCCTCATCTCCTCTTGGTTGGGGAGTTCTATACCTTCTGTCGTCTCCAGTTTTCCTTTTTTGATCTCTAGCAGTGCACATTTTTCTATTCCAAACTCCATTTGGATATCCTGGCTGAATATCCTGGTTGTGTTTATCAGCTTTTCCAGTTCTTTTTTGTTTTTTGCAAACAGTTTAAGGTCATCCATGTACATCAAGTGGTTTATTCTTTGTTCTGTATCCGTAAACCTGTATCCGGCATCACACTTTCTGAGTATGTAGTTGAGTGGCATCATGGCTATTATAAACAGTAGTGGTGATAGGGAGTCTCCTTGAAAAATGCCTCTCTGTATTTTTATCTCAGACAGGTATTGTCCTCCGGCTGTCAGTTTTAGTCTCCATGTTTCCATCGCTTTCTGGATGAGATTAATAATCCTGTCTGGTATCTTGTATATCTTTAAGCATTCAATTATCCATGTTTGGGGGATTCTGTCGTAGGCTTTCTTGTAGTCAATCCATGCCATGGTTATGTTCTTTTGTCTTCTCTTCACCTCCTTCAGGGTCTTTTGATCAATGTATAGTAGATCATGTGCCCCTCTTTGTCCTTTCCGGCATCCCTTTTGTTCCTCGGGGAGCAGTCCACGATTGTCCAGGGATTGGTAGATTTGTTCTCTCAGTTGTGCTGTGAGAATTTTCCACATTATTGGTAGACATGTTATCGGTCTGTAGTTGCCGGGGGTCGTTCCCTTTTTGGGGTCTTTTTGTATTAGTGTTGTTCTTCCTTCCGTCATCCATTCTGGTACGTCTGTTTTATGGATACATCCGCTCAGTTTCTGCGCTATTCTTTCATGCAGGGTCGTGAATTTTTTAAACC
>OY744544.1:3579231-3581731 GCA_963556195.1 Sepiola atlantica | reverse complement strand
CCATTTTACAAATTACTGTCTTTATATTTACGTTTTGAAATATAAATGAATTGATCTGAGATTTACCGTCTCTTGTCATTTATTTTTGTTTATTCTTATTCCACCTTCCGGTTTTTCAACATTGCATTGCTTCTGCCTCGGAATTCTCACCTTCATATTTACTTGTTTACATATATATATATATATATATATATATATATATATATATATATATATATATATATATATATATATATATATATATAGTCTAAAGAAGCTTTGAGTCATTTAAAAAATGTAAAATGCAGTTCAAATTCCCAGACAAACCAACTAAATCCAAGATATTGCAGACTTAACATTCGTTGGAAAATTAATAAATGAAAAAATATAAGTAAAAAAAAGAAAAAAAAAGGGGGGGGGGTTAATTATCTAAGGGTGAAACAAAAACAGGAGACCTTAAGCGTCTAATATTAACACGGGGATCATCAGCTGTTTACCATGTAACTGTTTCGGAGATTTAAAAAACAGAACAGTTATAATATTCATGGCTCTCCAATGGTACTGATTATGCGATATATATATATATATATATATATATATATATATATATATATATATATATATATATATATATATATATATATATGAACAGTTTTTTTTAAATTATATTCCAATAACCATGGTTTGTTATATTACTTTTATTTTTATTTTTTTCACATTTCCTAAAATTCCAAATTTCTGTGAGATATATTTAACGGTCTGATCGTACACATGTGAGTGTTTGCTCTAAAAAATTTTGTTTGTTCTTTTGTTTATTTTCACCTTAAAATGAAACTGATGTATGATGTGGGTGTTTTTCAAGACACTCTAATCTAAGAACTCTTATTATTTGTGAACTTTTTCTGATGATTTTGTAGTGTTGCAGAGACGATATTGACATACAAATGTTGTTTGGCACAAAACAAATGAAACGAACCGTTAAATATATCTCACAGAAATTTGGAATTTTTGGAAATGTGAAAAAAATGAAAATAAAAGTAATAAAACAAACCATGGTTATTGGAATATAATAAAAAAAACTGTTCTATATTTTGCTCTGTTATCAATAATTGACAAAAATTGAGCTGAATCTTCAAAGGAGACTACAAAATAAAAGGATCTGATGATATATGATAGTACATATATTGTCTTTACTAATTAATTAATATATATATATATATATATATATATATACATATATATATATATATATATATATATAATTAATTATATATATATATATATATATATATATATATATATATATATATATATATATAATGAATTGATCCAGTTCAAATGTGTTAACAAAGTGAACATAAAATCAAGTATTTCAAGAGTGTTCACTAACAAGATTCTTTGCCCCTCCATTTCCCTCTTAAAATCTGGCCTCAGTTTGAGATCTTACGAATTTCTCACTTTTGATTTTTAATTTATTTAAGCCCTGCCTTTGACAAGATGCGGTAATACGCATTGAAACGTTCGTGGATTGACGTAAGGCTATAATATTGTTTATGTAATTTTATATATATATATATATATATATATATATATATATATATATATATATATATATATATATATATATATATGAAGCAATCTGGTTGAATCGCTGGGGAGAGAAGATTACTTATTGGCAAGATGCGACCGGGATTCAGTCTTGTTTTGCTCAATTCGGATTTAACGGGTTTTCTAATTAAACAACGAACTTTGATTTGACTTGGGTTGCACATGTCGTGATTTTGGAACTTTTATTGGACTTTCTGTATTATCTGATTTATTTATCATTAACATTAAATATTGACACATTTCGCGACTGGATAACTTTGCCGGCCCCTTCAATTTAACGTATATGGACTGCTGTTTGTAACTTGGAGTAATGTCTTTCCTGATTATGCTTTTCAATTTGTATGACCTGGATGGACTGTATGGATTCAACAAAAAGTATGTTTTTGGGTTGATATGATTGATGTTATGTATTTTTATGTATTTGTGTATATAATTTTATATATTTTCAAAGCGTAATTTTATTACCTGTAGTAGTATAACTGCGGTAATGGTCCTCTGAAGAGAAGAATTATCTTTGAAAACTCATGAGCTAAGGACTTAAGAATACTTTGCTTGAACTTTGAATTCTAATAAAATTTGATTGACACCTTATTTTATTACTTCATTTTATGTTATAATATTTTATATTATAATATATATATATATATATATATATATATATATATATATATATATATATATGTATTAGATTTTTGAATGTGAGATGATATATATACTTATTTCCACAATCAGACAACACCGCGGCCCACACAAACCATGAAAGCCACAGTCGGCCTTCGCCACAGTTGTTTAATCTGTGTTAGTTGATAGACTTTCTTGTACGTGACGAGGTGAATCAGTGACTCGGGTTTTGAATCCTGAGTTCGGATATGTTCTAATGATGAGCCCAGAAGATGGTGAAACTCGATTTTAG
>OY744544.1:3521731-3566731 GCA_963556195.1 Sepiola atlantica | reverse complement strand
GCCATTCCGGTCCGACCAAGCTCGCTAAAAATCATCGGTTGATTCCGGATCGTTTATCTATTATATCAGCCCACTGTCTCCGTATTAACCTTTCACCCGGGGAATCATCCAATAAGAAAAGCAGCATCACGTCTGCAAGTCCTGTCCACGATGGCGTTTTTTTGTTGTTCATTTTTTTTCTCGTTAACTAGATTCTCGTCTTTACAACAGAGATGCAAACACGTATCTTTTCAATTATCTGGGACGCCATCTACCCGGCATCCTATATGTGCCTGTCCAGTTCCAATTCCCCTCTCCCTCTCTCTTTCTTTCTCTCTCTCTCTCTCTCTTTTTCTCTCTCGCCCTCCCTCACTCTTTCTCTCTCTCTCTTTCTCTTTCTCTATCTCTATCTCTGTCTTTCTATTTTATATCTCTTTATACATATATATATATATGTATATATATATATGTATATATATATATATATATATATATATATATATATATTAAATATTAAAGTGTTTTTCACCAACAGACGACGTCGTTTCGGGCTCTCTTACCCTCATCAGTGCAGGGGTGGCGATTGAACGCGGTCGCATATGGCAAGTAAGCTAGAACAGAAACTTTTATGTTAATTTCCGCAGGAAATCATCATTATATGTACTAGCAAATATATGCTCCCTCCGGTCGCATATTTTTGCTAGGCTGCCGCATCAGAAATGAAGGCTCACGCGTAAGCCAATGGAGCCCAGTCATATTTCTGTGGTGGTTAGACATTGATTTTCTGTGTTTATGACCAAGATTATTTTTAGTTGAAAATAAAGGAAAAAAAATTCGATCCTACACCGATTTTTGTTGTACCCTCGCCCATAAATAGAAAGACTTGTAGTTTAAAAAGAAAGAAAAAATTTTTTGGACCGCCTTCCCCCAATTTTTTTATCCTCCCCCCCCCCATACATGTAAATATTTTTAATTAAAAAGGAAAAAAAAAACCTAACCCTAACTGTAACGATGGGGTCAAAGTTAGCGTGGGTCCTAAAATGAAAAAGCACCAAAAAATCAAATACAGTGAACACAGTGTGTGTGTGTGTGGGGGGGGGTGTTTGTTTAATGACCTTTTTTTAATTAAACAATTTGATTCTACAATCAGTTGTATAGTTTTCCAGTACAATGTGTTAGTTTATTTTGTTGACATTAAAGAAAAAAAAATCACATCTTTTTTTTTAATAAATAAAACATGGAATCATAAATTCTGTTGAGGTCGTGAAAAAATGATAATATTGGATATGAAAGTATTAAGAAATCAAATACAGTAAACACGAAAAGTTTTTTAATTCTCGGAAAGAAAAAGTTTACCTGAACTGTGTGTGTGTGTGTGCGCGTGTGCGTGTGCGTGTGCGTGTGCGTGTGCGTGTGCGTGTGCGTGTGTGTGTGTGCGTGCGCGCGCGTTTTTATATAGTAATTTTTAAATCAATTATTATTTTAATTAAACAATTTGATGTAATAAATTTGTGTTTTAAAACATAATGGCTAAGAATAAACAAACTTAGGACGGTTTTAAAAATGGAAAACTGAGCACGGTGTTTGCGAGCGTTGTTGTTTACATATTTAACGTCCCACATTAACGTCGGGTGCTTAATCAGATCGCCATATTTAATTACCGGAGGGAGGGAGGGAGGACACCACTGATCAAACAGCCAATCGGCTGCTTAATCAGATCGCCATATTTAATTACCGGAGGGAGGGCTGACACCACTTATTAAACAGCTAATGACTTTGCAATTTTAACAGTACTTGCGTTGAAATGGTTTAGAAAACACGCCGGTTATGATGAAAATGGCTTTAATTAATTGTATGAATAATGTTTATTAATATAACCTTATCGGAAAATATTGTAAATACATATGTAAATTGGATAATAGCAGTTATAAGTGTATATTTGTAAATATGAATTTAATTGAAGGTTTAAAAGAATTACTTATGTTAATGACAACACCCATCTGGTGTCTGAACGACTTTTGATGACAGTATATAAAGAATTTCAAAAAGATTAGTTTCAGTAAAATAGTCATACTGGAGTTTCGGCTTCAGACAGACAGACAGACAGATACATAAACTCCATTATTAATAGGTGTATACATGTAATTCTATCTATCTATCTATCTATCTATCTAGCTCTCTCTCTCTCTCTGTATATATATATATATATGTATTTACATATGTATATATATGTACATATATATCTATATATATGTGTACATATATGTATATATACATGTATATGTATATATATACTTATATATATATATATATATATATATATATATATATATATATATATATATATATATATATATATAAGTCAGTTCATATTATATTCCAATAACCATGGGTTTATTCTATTATTTTTATTTTTTCACATTTCAAAAAAACATAATATTTATGTGAGATATATTTTTTACGGTCCGTTTCATTCGTCTTGTACCAAACAACATTTTTATGTCAATATCGTCTCTGCAAGACTACAAAATCATCAGAAAAATTCACAAAGAGTAAAAAGTTCTTGGATTAAAGTGTCCTGAAAAAAACCTACACTAAACAGTGTGTTCATTTTTGGATGAAAACAAACAAAAAACAAATAAAAAGAGAGCAAAAACTCACACGTGGTGGCACCCACTAATGCGCCATTTTTAATTTTTTCATTTATATTTGCTCTGTTGTCAGTAATTGACAATCATCGAGCTAAATCTTTTAAGGAGACTGCAAAGTAAAAGGAACTGATAGTATATGCTAATGCATATATTGTCAGTAATAATTATATATATATATATATATATATATATATATATATATATATATATAATTAACTTGTTACAAATATCCAGGGGGTATAAATCCGAAGAAAGTTGAAACCGGGTTTATGAGAGTGTTCAATGAAAATTCAGAGCAAAATATATTTTTTGTTGGTGATTTTATTATTCCATTATTGCGACAAAATATATGTTGTTTCATTAGCGTCCATAATGAACGCCAACTTTTCAAGCGTCAATTGAATCCAAATACCTAAGACTCTTTGGCATTTGGATTCCATTGACGCTTGAAAAGTTGGCGTTCATTATGGACGCTAATGAAACAACCTATATTTTGTCGCACTAATGGAATAATAAAATCACCAACAAATATATATATATATATATATATATATATATATATATATATATATATATATATATATATATATATTGCTAACTCAACCTCCGCGTTTTCGATTAATCTTTGTCTTTCCCCAGCATCCATGAAAAGATACATAAAGAAAATACAAGACAAGAAGATTCTATCTGCATCGGAGTGACGACAATTGAACAAAGTTAGGTAATATCGTGAGATATTGCCTGAGCGCTCTGGGTTAGTCCTAATTATGCTTCGACCTTGAAACCAGCCTGAACCCAGAGTCATAATCTGATGAAGGCTTCGTTGGAGGCAATGCGTCTGATGTGTTGTTGAAAACGACAGAACTCTTCTGTTTAGTGATTCCTTTTTTTTATTTTTTCCATTCGTCGAATGATCTTTTTGACGTTGAAATGGAATGAATTAATGTAGGATTCGTGTGTTTGACTAACGTTTTCGATTCTCTCCAAAATCATCTTCAGGTCTTTAATGGCAAAAATAAATGAAAAGCGAGTGAAAGAATGGAATTTCTTAAAAAATAATTAACGAAGAACTGTTTCAATCGTCACATTTCAAAATGTAGACGTCCGTCTTTTACTTGAACGGTTTGCCAGTTTATTTTTTTAAGAAATTCGTTATCAGCAACACATGCATTAATAAAAAAATGCTGCCTAAATACACACACACAATATATATATATATATATATATATATATATATATATATATATATATATATATATAGTGCTAGAGTGAAATAAATTTCAGAAGTAAATTCGAGTATGAGAGCTCAATGTAATAAACAGAGCAAGAATAAAATAAAGTAACACTGAATCACATAATCACCGGTGCGATAATTTATTTCGACCCTTCTGCCTTTTCAAGTATCCAAACGAGGTGATTACATTTTTTGAAAATGAAAAAACAGAAACTCACACTCACCATTTGGATACACATATAGAGAGAGCGACAACATATTTAATACACATATAGAGAGAGCGACAACATATTTAATACATATCTTGAGAGACTATGAAATTAACTATTTAAGACTATATTAAGGGGGAGAGGTTGTTAAATATATATATATATATATATAGAGAGAGAGAGAGAGATAGGGGGAGATTGTACGATTTACAAGGGAACGCAATACAGTTAGGGTGAAAGAGCGCAATAAATCAATATAGAGAGGGGGAAATTGTATGATTTAAGTGGGTAAAGAAATCGAGGTATATCAAAACAAGGTCAGCTTGTCTAGGTCAGCCTGTCTAGGGGCCCCCCTTCAATCGCCCAATATATATATATATATATATATATATATATATATATATATAATACATTGAAGACATTACTATCGCTTCTGCAAAGAGAGTAAAATCTCTCTACCGTACTAGTAAACTCTCACACCTGACATTATCCTATATCTCTACAAAGCCACCATCCGCCAATACATCAATTATTGTTGCCAAATCTATGCTGCTGCATCATCCACCAGTCCCCCTCTTTTAGACAATGGTAAAATAAAGAGTTGCAAATTTAATAGGTACCTCACTCTCCACCAAGCTTCAGCCCCATTTCCCATCGCCTAAATGTTGCATCCTTGTGCTTGTTTTACAAGTACTTCAATGGATTGTGCTCCGACGAACTTGCCTATCTATTGCCGCGTCCCTCGACGTAAATACACTCGACAAATCCGACATTCAGCTAAATCCCATCCATTCACTGTGGCGGTTCCCAGATGCCGGAGAGCCTTCTACTCCAATAGCTTCTTTCCTCGTACTGCCGGCCTCTGGAACTCCCTTCCTGCTCGCTGTTTCTCCGACTGTACCGACATGCAGAAATTTAAAACTAATGTAAACATACATCTCGCTGAAAAGCTCTCAACTTAGGATGACCAACAAGACTTTCACCCTAATTCTCAGTAGCCCCTTACGTCTACAGTGGCAGCTTGCCTTGTTTGGTGTGAATTATATATATATATATATATATATATATATATATATATATATATATATATGTATATATATATATATATATATATATTTTATATGCATATATATATATAAATTTATATGCATATATATGTATATATATATGTATATATATATATATATAAAATATATTTCAGATATATAAATCATTATGTTATTTTTCTTTAGTATAAATTTTTAGCCTGACGATTTCCTCCGGGGATGAAACGCGGAAGCCTCTGTGTACCTTAATTGTCATAAATATATTTTCATGACTTACTACCTAGCTCTACTCACGTATCGAGCACTGTTAAAGTAAATACTGAAAATTGATACATAAAAAAGTATATCTCCTTATAACATTTAATGTGGATACAATATATATATATATATATATATATATATATAAGATTTGCGATTTACAAACACAGCGTAACTTTGGCTAGTAAGTGAGCGTACGGTAGTGACTAAACAATCTGATTCAAGCTTATGACATAACATTAGCCTTAGAGCTGATGGTCTTCGAACAAAAAAATGATCTTAGACCTAAAATTGGCCTTAGAGCTGATGGTCTTAGAACAAAAATTGGCCTTAGAGCTGATGGTCTTAGAACAAAAAATGATCTTAGAGCTAAAATTGGCTTTAGAGCTGATAGTCTTAGAACAAAAAATTATCTTAGAACAAAAATTGGCCTTAGAGCTGATGGTCTTAGGAAAAAAAAGATCTTCGAGCTAAAATTGGCCTTAGAGCTGATAGTCTTAGAACAAAAATTGGCCTTAGAGCTGATGGTCTAAGAACAAAAAATGATCTTAGAGCTAAAATTGGCCATAAAGCTGATGATCTTAGAACAAACATTGGCCTTAGAGCTGATGGTCTTAGGACAAAAAATGATCTTAGAGCTAACATTTGCCTTAGAGCTGATGGTCTTAGAACAGAAAAAGATCTTAGAGCTAAAATTGGCCTTAGAGCTGATTATCTTAGAACAAAAATTGGCCTTAGAGCTGATAGTCTTAGAAGAAAAATTGGCCTTAGAGCTGATGGTCTTAGAAAAAAAGATCTTCGAGCTAAAATTGGCCTTAGAGCTGATGGTCTTAGAACAAAAATTGGCCTTAGAGCTAAAATTTGCCTTAAAGTTGATGGTCTTAGAACAGAAAATGATCTTAGAGCTAAAATTGGCCTTAGAGCTGATGATCTTAGAACAAAAATTGGCCTTAGAGCTGATGGTCTTAGGACAAAAAATGATCTTAGAGCTAAAATTGGCCATAAAGCTGATGATCTTAGAACAAAGATTGGCCTTAGAGCTGATGGTCTTAGAACAAAAAATGATCTTAGAGCTAAAATTGGCCTTAGAGATAATAGTCTTAGAACAAAAATTGGCCTTAGAGCTGATGGTCTTAGAACAAAAAATTATCTTAAAGCTCAAATTTTCCTACGGGTTTAAATTGGCTAAAAGAAAAAGGTTGTTCGTCTTGGTCGCAGGAGAGAGTCTCCTCAGGCATCCCCTTCTCTTTCCGGAGGGTAGGAATTGGTTTGTTGCTGAACGCCCGAGGCGCTCCCGGAGAGAAATGCAATCCAGGCTATTTTTATAACAATACAAAGTGCCCCCCCCCTTTTACCGGAGCTGGGTGATCCGCGCTAAAGAACCGACCTTGGGTTGCATCCGGTCTTTTGTGAGAAGAAATGTAAATACACACATCGCGTCGTCTTGTAGCGTCAACAAGATCTTTTTGCTCAATTTGCATACGCGAATTCTGTTTGACTAAAAAGATGAGGCAGCAGTCTCGTTTGCCATTTCTCAATATGCGATCTTTTGTCCGGACTTGTTATTTATAGCCTCTCTACGTTCCTTCCATATTTGTGTTGGAGACAGTTCTTAGAAATCCTTTCACGCTTTCGTTATTTATTTGCTATTCTTTTAATCTATGTATTCTTTGCTTTCTCTTCCTTCGACTCTTATTTCCTTCTTTTTCTTTCTATTTTTGTTTCATTTCTTTAATTTGTATCACATTTATTTCTCTTTCTTTGTTTCGTTTTTCTTTGTTTCGTCGCTTCTTGCTTTTCATTCTTTCTTTCTTTTCTTTTTCTCGTTTCCTTTCCGTTTCCTTTCTTTTTTTCTTTTTCTTTTCTGTTTTCTTTTGTTTCTGTTTTATTTCATTTTTTCTTTTCCTTTTCTATTTTCTGTTTTCTTTCTTTTCTTTTTTCTTTTCTGTTTTCTTTTGTTTCTGTTTTATTTCATTCTTTTCTTTTCCTTTTCTGTTTTCTTTCTTTTCTTTTTTTTCTGTTTTCTATTGTTTCTGTTTTATTTCATTCTTTTCTTTTTCTTTTCTATTTTCTGTTTTCTTTCTTTTCTTTTTTCTTTTCTGTTTTCTTTTGTTTCTGTTTTAATTCATTCTTTTCTTTTCCTTTTCTATTTTCTGTTTTCTTTCTTTTCTTTTTTCTTTTCTGTTTTCTTTTGTTTCTGTCTTATTTCATTCTTTTCTTTTCCTTTTCTGTTTTCTGTTTTCTTTCTTTTCTTTTTTCTTTTCTGTTTTCTTTTGTTTCTGTTTTATTTCATTCTTTTCTTTTCCTTTTCTATTTTCTGTTTTCTTTCTTTTCTTTTTTCTTTTCTGTTTTCTTTTGTTTCTGTTTTAATTCATTCTTTTCTTTTCCTTTTCTATTTTCTGTTTTCTTTCTTTTTCTTTTTTCTTTTCTGTTTTCTTTTGTTTCTGTTTTAATTCATTCTTTTCTTTTCCTTTTCTATTTTCTGTTTTCTTTCTTTTCTTTTTTCTTTTCTGTTTTCTTTTGTTTCTGTTTTAATTTATTCTTTTCTTTTCCTTTTCTATTTTCTGTTTTCTTTCTTTTTTTCTTTTCTGTTTTTTTTTTGTTTCTGTTTTAATTCATTCTTTTCTTTTCATTTTCTATTTTCTGTTTTCTTTCTTTTCTTTTTTCTTTTCTGTTGTCTTTTCTTTCTGTTTTAATTCATTCTTTTCTTTTCCTTTTCTATTTTCTGTTTTCTTTCTTTTTTTTCTTTTCTGTTTTCTTTTGTTTCTGTTTTAATTCATTCTTTTCTTTTCTTTTTCTATTTTCTGTTTTCTTTCTTTTCTTTTTTCTTTTCTGTTTTCTTTTGTTTCTGTTTTATTTCATTCTTTTCCTTTTCTATTTTCTGTTTTCTTTCTTTTCTTTTTCCATTTCTGTTTTCTTTTGTTTCTGTTTTAATTGATTCTTTTCTTTTCCTTTTCTATTTTCTGTTTTCTTTCTTTTCTTTTTTCTTTTCTGTTTTTTTTTTGTTTCTGTTTTAATTCATTCTTTTCTTTTCCTTTTCTATTTTCTGTTTTCTTTCTTTTCTTTTTTCTTTTCTGTTTTCTTTTGTTTCTGTTTTAATTCATTCTTTTCTTTTCCTTTCTCTTTCCTTCAGTGTTCTTCCTATTTTTTCTGTGGTAGTATTTTATCTACATATCCATCTTCTTTTCTCTGTATATCTTTCTTTCATTTTTTGCATATTTTCTTTTTTATTTGTATTTTTATTTTCTCTTTCTCCCTTATATTTTGTCTCCCTTTTTCTCTCTTTCTCTTTTTGCAATTCTTTTCTCCTATTTTATTTTCATTCTTTGCAATTTCGTTTCTTTCTGGAATTTCTTCAATTTCACTCATTCCTGTTTTTGCCAAATTCTTTTCCTTCTTCGCCATTGTTTTATTTATATCCCGCTTTGAAAAAATTCTTTCCTTCGTTTTCTTTCTTTCACTTCTATTTCGTTTTTTTTCTCTTTTTTTTCTTGTCTATTTCTCTTTGTGTTTCATTTCCACAGTTCTTCTGTTTCAGTCGTCCTTCCCCCCCCCCCCCCCCGCCTTTTCTCGTTCGATCGCCTGTTTCCTTTTCAAACAGCACGTGGTATCCCACGGCCACCAGTGCGTAGATATTCAAAATCAATAGAAATGGTTACAAAAAAAGAAAATGAGAAAAAAAAGACGGAAAACGAATAAGCAATTATTTCGCCGTTCTGCGGAAATCGACATATCATCTTTAACCACACGTACGCGCACACACACACACACACACACACGTACACACGCGCACGAGCGTGCACGTGCGACTGCACACACACACACACAACCGCATGAACACGCGGCAAATTCCCTTCACGCGAGCACGCAACATGCACACGAATGTATGCAGCAACAGGCTCTCCCCTTCTTTTCTACGCTTTATATAACTCTTTCTTGCACACCCGCACTCGCCCGGACGCAGGCAACACGTGCACACATGTACAAAACACGCTTTGCTATTCAAACTTACACATCACACGCATACAGATACGTGTTACACGCAAACACGTTTTGTGTGGGTAGGTATTTTATATAAACATATGTATATGGTATATATGTGTATATACGTGTATATCCGTGTATAGATATATGCGTATATATTTGTGTTTGTTATTTTATATATATATATATGTGTGTTTATATATTTTATGTATGTAGTTGTGTATCTATTAATTTGTGTGCACGTGTGTATTTTATATTAAGACCAGGTATTTATGCTTAAAAAAGAATATATGTGTATATATGTGTATATCTGTGTACGGATATATGCATATATATTTGTGTTTGTTATTTTTTTTTTTTACTTTTTATATATGTACATATATATGTTTATGTTTGTTTATATATGTACTTGTGTATGTATTAATTTGTGCACACGTGTATATTTTATATAAAGATCAGATATTTATGCTTGAATATGTTTGTAAATAGATTAAAACTTTGAAGTGTTAAATAGAGAAGAAAAGAATCCAAGCTAAGTAGGTAATAAAACAATAGAAAAAGGAAAGAATAAGAAGACAGGTAATAAAAAAAGAATAAAAAAGATAGAAACTAATTAAAGAATTAACAAGTAAAGAATGTAATCCGATAGTAATTTATCCAAAATAGCCTATTCCCCCAAAAAGATTTATTTAAAGGGAAAGTTTTCTAAATTCATCTCACTTCTCTGCCTTCTTTGGTCTGAAGAGGTTGACTCTCTGTGAAGAGTACAACCGAAACATGTATGCACATATGTAACCAATAATGTTTGTACAAATAAAAATTTATACTTAAGAACAGCTCTACTTGTTATTGATCACTTTTTATAAACACTTGAGTTTCAACGGATTTACATCTACAGAAAAAAATACAATACGTGTACTATATATATATATATATATATATATATATATATATATATATATATATATATATATATAGCGTATATATATGTTCATTTATGTTACCAAAACATTTATTCGCTATAGATTCATCAAAACAAAAATGTTCTTCTTTGGTGTATATTTATTTATTTGCACGAAGCATTTTCGTTTCATTAACTTTTTTTTTCAATTTAATTTTCGAAGATATACTTCATCATCAGAATTTCTGAATTTCAAAATAAAGATATATTAAAATACCTTTCTTTTCTTTTTAGTCCTATTTTGAAATTCAGTAATTCTGATGATGAAGTATACTTTCGAAAATTAAATTGAAAAAAAAAGTTAATGAAACGAAAATGCATTGTATGGCGTTCTAATTGCTTATTATTATTTTTAATAACTAATATTTCCATGTAAATAATGCTTTCTAACCAAGGACAACATCTCTTATTATATATATATATATATATATATATATATATATATATATATATATATATATATATATATATATATATAGATAGATAGAAGAAAAAAGAGTGATAAATATGCGACGATTGTTCAAATTTATTTCAATTGTTCAATGCAAGGTGTATTCAGTAATAAACTAGTGTTTATTATTTTTTCCTTAAGCCAAGGCTTTTCAAAGATCGAAATCTCATCATCAGAGGAGAAATACAGATTGATAAGTTGGCTTTCGAAAAAACCAAAGTTCAAATATTTGAAAAATATGTAAATTATTATTAAAGGAATTTTTGTTAAAAAAACGCAGTGAATGAAAAGAAAAATTCCGTGAAAAATATATGCAGATTGTCCGGGTGGTAAATTTCCGTTGAAAAGAAGTCAAATGAATTGTAGAATGTGAAGAAAACTCTTTGCGTGGGAGCAGTGTGGAGAAAGTGCTCAAAATATAGGTGATATATATATATATATATATATATATATATATATATATATATATATATATATATATATATATATATATATATAGCGAGATAAGAAGAGGAGGGTAGAAAGAGATCACATACATAACTTATTATTATATATAACATACTATTATATACACACATTATATATACATATATGGGCAATAACAAGTAATAAATTTCAAAAGAAAATCTACGCACCCCAACAAATTAAGATGACCGATAAAATAAAGGTCAAAATAAAACGTACTTAAGAAACACACACGACTTTGACCAAGAGAAGCAGGAAAAATAAGAAATAAAAAATAAAAAATAAAAGATATAAAATTATCAAAACACGTACTCACAAACCCACAAACCCACGCATGTGCAAAAACGTCAAACAATAACTAATCTCCTAAAATGAAACAACACTCTTTCAAATCGAAAGACATTTCTTCAAATGGATTTACATATCTGATGAGAGCGGACCACCGCTTAAAACGCGTTATGTAAAATTATAAAATGATAAAACAACAAAATAATAAATAAATGTTGAAAAAACATTTTATAAATGTTGGTAGCCTCACTCCTTTACATATATACTTTTCTCTCGTTGGAACTTAACTAATACTGCACTACCCTCTTATATATATATATATATATATATATATATATATATATATATATATATATATATATATATATATATATATATATATATATATATATATATATATATATATATATATAGCGAGAAAAAAGAGGAGGGGAGAATGACATCACATACATAACTTATTATTATATATAACATACTATTAAATACACACACACACACATATATATATATATATATAGAGAATTATTTAAAAGAAAAAAACTATACACGCATTTTTTTCTTTTTCATTTTTTTTTCTTTCTTTTCTTTTTTTTCTTTTTTCTTTTTAATAATTCTTTTTCTTTTTAATAATTCTTTTTCTTTTTAATAATTCAATTTTTTCTTTTTTAATTTTTTTTTTTTTCTTTTTTTAATTTTTTTTCTTTAATAATTCTTTTTCTTTTTAATAATTCAATTTTTTCTTTTTAATAATTCAATTTTTTCTTTTTCTTTTTTCTTTTTAATAATTCTGTTTTGCTCTGTTTAAAGGTACATTGAGCTCTTTTATTCGGATTCTCAACGCAATATTGAAATCTACACACTATACACACACACACACACACACACACATATATATATATATATATATATATATATATATATATATATATATATATATATATATATATATATATATATATATACTAGCAGGAATACAAGATACACAAGTACGAACAATATATGCAAAGACACCGACGGAAATCCTTCCAAATTCGCAAACACACACACATATACAAAAAAGCATACATACACCGACGCAAACATAAACACATAGCATACGCATATAGATATAGACGAACACACACACATATACACAAAAGCTACTAGCATACCCACATACGCGCAATCACACAACAAAAATCCCGCCCCAACAGCATACCGACGTACATACGTACGCACACACGCGTGCCCGAGCGCAACATGGGTGTTTTCCAGCATCCCTTTTTCCATGATTAGTCATCGCTGAGATGAAGATGAAGTTTATAAACAACTTGATTAGAAACGAACATCCTCTCCAGCATCCCGTCCAATAATAAATTGGGTCTCCATGCTCTCTATCTACAAACGCCCACGCACGGAACGCACGCGCGAGCAACGCACACGCACGCACGCACGCACGCACGCACGCACGCACTCACACATTTCTCTACTTCTTCGTGATTTCCATCGTAGCTGCTCGACTGAGCTCCAGTCTCTGGTTACTCCCTGTAATACATTTATTGCAAGAATTCATTTTTCTACAATCACAGCTAACCCATGATAATATTCTATATCACACCCTAAACCTAACTCTAACTTTAACCTTAACCCTAATCCTAATCCTAATCCTAATCCTAATTCTAACCCTAATTCTTATCCTAACCCTAACCCTAATCCAAACCCTTGCCTTAACCCTAACCCTAATCCTAACCCTAATCTTAACCCTAATCCTAATTCTAACCCTAACCCTAATAATCCTAACCCTAATCCAAACCCTTACCTTAACCCTAACCCTAATCCGTACCCTAATCTTAACTCTAACCCTAACCCTAATCCAAACCCTTACCGTAACCCTAACCCGTACCCTAATCTTAACCCTAACCCTAATCCTAACCCTAATCCAAACCCTTACCTTAACCCTAACTCTAATCCTAACCCTAACCCTAATCCTAACCCTAATCCTACCCTAACCTTAACCCTAACCATAATCCTAATCCTAACCTTAATCCTACCCTAACCGTAACCGTAACCCTAACCTTAACCCTAACACTAATCCTAACCCTATTCCCAATCCCAACCCTAACCCTAACCCTAAACTTAACCCTAACACTAACCATAACCATAACCCTAACACTAACCTGACAGTATCCTATATCTCTATACAGTCACTATCCTCGCATGCATGGAGTATTGTTGTCTCTCCCTCTTAGACAAGGTCAAAAAAAGAGTTTCTAATCTGATAGGTCTCTCACTATCCACCAAGCTCCAGCCCCTGTAACATCGCCGCAAAAATGTTGCATTCTTGTGCCTGTTTTACAAATACTTCAATGGAATGTGCTCCGATGAACTTGCTGCTCTTGTGCCCGCCCGAATCTTCGACGTAAATACACTCGACCAATCCAACAATCAGCTAAATCCCATTCATTCACTGTGGAGGTCCCCAAATGCTGAAGAGCCTTCTACTCCAATAACTTCTTTCCTCCAACTGCCGGCCTCTGGAAACCCCTCTCTGCTCCCTGTTTCCCCGATTGTACCGACATGCATACATTCAAAACTAATGTAAACAAGCATCTCGCTGTGGGATGAACTATGTTTGAAAAACAATTCCATGAACAGAGTTTCTTTCAAACAGATTACTACGGTACTGCTTCCCTGCAGATTACACCATGGTCGTCTATAATTCCAATGTCAACAAATACTCGTTGAACCATTTGGTCAAGTGATCACACTTTGTTCCTTCCATTTCTCATTTTCGGTCCTCTCGTAGTATTCTTCTTCGTCGAGTGAGATACGTGTTTATGTGGATATACTTTTACGTACACTCATAAAGAAATTCACCGATCATTATGAATTTTAGAACAGATCTGCTAGACGTAAGTGCGGTCATGTCAGCTATATTTAGTTTAATGTAGTTTTATGTAAAGAAGGCAAAGAGAGGGGTCGAAACCTTTGGTAAAAATTTAGATACCGCCAATTTATTTCAAAATTAAAAAAAAGAATCAAACATAAATTAATAAATATTGCCTAAATTTAAGTTTCATTCGTGAGAGAGGGCGAGTGTTATATACAGTAACTTCCAAAGAGGTGAATCACTTGGTGTGTGCATTGCAATTATAATTATTAACATGTCTTATTTCTCAAAGATAACGCAATTAAATAACCGGAAAAATTTTTAGCATTAAGAGTCATCTGAAGAATCATGTTAGGCGTAAAACAAACGGTTATGGCCGAATAAAGTGCATATTTCATTTCATTGCTATAACGCTGTACTCAAGAAGCCATAAAGAAATTGTCAGCCGGTTTTAATAGCCGGCACTCATAAACGATTAGTATATTTAATCTTTATATATATATATATATATATATATATATGTGTGTGTATGTGTATAATATATGTATATAATATATATATATATGTATATATATATATATATATATATATATATATATATATATATATATATATATTTAGATATCATACGTAAACAAATAACATGAATGCACTCATAAACGATTAGAAATAGAAATATATACATATATATATATATATATATATATATATGTATATATATACATATATATATATATACATGTGTGTGTGTGTGTGTATAATATATGTATATATATATATATATATATATATATATATATATATATATATATATATATATATATATATATATACCGGTATCGTCCGTGCCTTCGGGTCTGGATTTACGCCGGTCTATTGGTTGTCGGTCCTGTGCAGTTCTAGGAAGTGCACCCTCCCAGGCTTTGCCTCCCCTCTTTGGGGAGGAGTAAGTTTATTGCTTACTGCCTGAGGCGCCTCTACCGGGGAATGCCGACGCGGTTGCCCAGGCAATTTTTTAAACAGCCAGAGTGCTCAAATTCTCGAACGCTGTTTTTTTCCCACTTTCCCGACCTTGTGTCACATCTTACCTTGTGGGAGGAAGATAGAAGCATGGATAGAAATCAATAGCTAATAATCGGTTTCACGTTTTATGATTTTGTTCAGAAATCTATGTACTTTTTGCAATACTTGAGATGAGAATTCACGAAATAGACAACTGATTACAGAAACATATTAAAAGAAATATAGTTAAAGATAAAATTAGAATTTCGATTCGAGATATAATTCATTTTAATTAATTATATATATATATATATATATATATATATATATATATATATATATATATATATATATAATGAAGAAGAATGGAAAGGAATTAGAGAAGCAAAAGTCAAATCATAATTCAATTCAATTGCTCAGAGCAAGGTATATTCCGCAAAAAAGGCAATTTATTCAAGTTAAATTTTCCCTAAGCCAGGCTTTTCAAAGATCAAAATCTTATTATCAGAGGAAGTCGCTGGGATAGATAAGTTGGCAAAGGCCAAGATTTAAAATTTGAAAAAATAAAATAAGAGTTGTAGGGGGAAGAAACACAGGGCAAAATTCTGCCCGAATGCAAGCAAATGTCCGATTGCTAAAAAGTCCGGTGTCGAAAAGTCCAGCGGAGAGAATGAGATGTAGATAGGTAGGTCGTTAAAAGGCCCGAAAGGTTGTGAGAGAGGAATCAAAGTTAAATTCCAAGAAGCCACAACTTCAGGTGCGGCGAAAATAGAAAATTCAAAGGGTAAAATGTCCAATAAGTTCAGACAGGCAGGCTCAGAAGAGAGTGAGGTGGAAAATATTCGCCATTAACAATACTTCCTGGGCAAAGATGTCAGAGAAAATGCTTTAAAATGGGAAAAAATGTAGCGAAAATATTTTAAAGTTAGCCCGAAGCGAAAGCCGGCTTGAAAAAGAGGAAAGGCATACACTCCTGTGCGACCAGTAGGCAGGGAGGGAATGAGTGAGGGGTGTGCAGGGGGAGAGAAGAACGGGTGCGAAGAAGGAAAAGGGGCGTGGAGAGTGAATGTGGTTAAAACTAAGAGTGTGATTGTGGGGGGTGAGTCGCATGAAAGTAGAAATTGGATGTTAGCGCGAATTTGGGTTCAACTAGAAGAGGGAAAGGATTGGGTAGGAGTGAGTCAACGAGTGCTGGGAGGGAGAGTTCAAATGCCAGAATGCGTCTATAAATAGAGTTCGGGGTTTAGTTGTTTTATCAGGAGACCTTACTTATAAACAATGAGGCAAAATATATTGAAGGGTAGAATTAGAGAAATAGTAAGAATAAAAATTAAAAATTGAAAGATTAAAAAAGTAAAAAAGTAAAATAAGGATAGAATTAAAATTAAAGATAAAAATAAAAATAAGAAAAATAAAAAATGAAAAAGAGATAATAAAATTAGTATTAGTTTTAAGCTCGCAAAGAAAATTATGGGTTGCCTGATAAGAAAATAATAATAGAATGAGGGAAAAAGTCGATAAAATTGGAACTCGAAAATGAGTATTAGAATGAGGGAAGAGTAAATTAGACCTCGATATATGTGTGTGTGTGTGTGTGTAGTTCAGGTTTTTTTTCAAGACACTTTAATGCAAGAACTTTTTACTCTTTGTGAATTTTTCTGATGATTTTGTAATGTTGCAGATACGATATTAACATAAAAATGTTGATTGGCTCAAGACAAAAGAAACGGACCGTAAAAAATATATCTCACAGAAATGTCACGTTTTTTGGAAATGTGAAAAACTAAAACTAAAAATAATAAAATTAAAACATGGTTATTGGAATATAATATGAACCTGACTGCTCTGTTGTCACTAATTGACAATCATCGAGCTGAATCTTTTAAGGAGACTTCAAAGTAAAAGGGCACTGATAGTATATGCTAATACATATAGTGTCATTAATAATTATATATATATATATATATATATATATATATATATATATATATATTAGTAGAGAATGGTAGTTTGCTTGAAGCATTGCTGGGTATAGTAGTAGTAAATTTTTGAAAGGCTGTGGGCAATGCAAATTCCGGGTAAGATGCAAGTTGTAAGGAACAAAAAACAATAAATCGATTTATTGTTTTTGTTTCTTACAACTTGCATCTTACCCGGAATTTGCATTGCCCACATCCTTTCAAAAACTTACTACTACTAATATATATATATATATATATATATATATATATATATATATATATATATATATATATATATAAAGGTGTGGAACTAAAAGTAGAATGTATACTTTTAGAAATTTGAACCTATCGTAGAGTGTTTAGAGCTCAATATACGGTATAGAGCAATTCTATAGAAAGAAGAGAAATAGAAAAGATGTAAGAATGACAAACCTATTACATCTTCAAGGTGTATTCAATAAAAGAATGTTTATTTTCTTCCTTTCCTTAAGCCAGGATTTTCAAATAATATATATAGTATACTGAAATCATATGCAAAAGCAAGGAAATTCCCAAATTTTTACACTGTTATTGTCATTAAGGGTATGCGAGCACAACAGGGCTATGTATTTTACTGGTAGGAATTTTTCTTCAGCGCACCTCACCCACTTCATCCACTCATGCATAGAGATGTAGTGATAATGAAATGGTTTGGTTGATATGTAGTCATACCCTTAATGACAATAAAAGTGTAAAAATTTGGGAATTTTCTTGCTTGTGTACATTTAGTGTATATGAATTTTCATCTTAACCCTATTAAGGGCATATGATTTCAGTATACTGGCATTTTTCATGGAATGTCACTACTTTTGTAAAGGCTATGCCTCAATAATATGCCTTCTCATAATTTTCTGGAAAACTAAGGTATATGGTAAACTGAAATTAAAATGCCATCAACTAGACCCTAGAACCTCTATCTCTGCCAAAAATCAGCTGAATCCATCAAATAGTTGATGAGATACAGGGTAGCACATACGTACGTACGTACATACAGATAACATGAATTCATGATCTCTGGGTTGCCTTGTCTAATGATGCTGAAATTCTACACACTTATAGAGCCTATCAAATAAAAATGTTGTGCAAAGTTTTAACTAATTTGGTTTATTGGTTTTTGAGTTATGATTGATCAAAGAAATGAGATTTCCAGCATAGGCTATTCGTGAGGTCTATTAAGGGGTAGAGCGCTCTCGCGCCTCCCTTGATATATATATATATATATATATATATATATATATATATATATATATATATATATATATATATATATTGTGTGTATTTAGGCAGCATTTTCTCATTTATGCAAACACAGTTAAAAATAACTTAAACCCCAAAATGTTGTAGTAAAAAACAACTCTACCCTTAACTAAATAATCACTAATTTATATATATATATATATATATATATATATATATATATATAAGGTTAATACAACAAAATATATAAGAGGAAACTAATATCTTTAATTAGTGAACATCCAGATAAAACTGAAGCTCAATATACTTGATAGAGCATTAATAGCACATGTGATTTGTTGTTTTATTAATTTTCATACACATTGGATACTATTTTCACTGTCATTTACTGCATCGATAGCAAACAAATTTCCCGCCTGGATCATTTTTTCGTTTTTGGACTACCATTCACCACCTGGATTATTTTTCAATCAACCTCTTTGATATCTTTCCTGAATATGTTTGAAACTTTATGACTTGAATAGGTTTAACAAAAAAGTATGTTTTGGGCCGATATATTTGATGTTTTATATACTTTTATGTATTTTTATATATATTTTTTAAAGTTTAATTTTATTGCCTGCAGTAATGTCATTGCGGTCATAATGGTCATCTGAGGAGAAGAATTTTCTTCGAAAACTCATGAGTTAAGGACTTTAAAGTACTTTGCAATTCTAATAAAATTTGATGTGCACCTTATTTTAATATTTCACTTCATCTAGTGCTATATATATATATATATATATATATATATATATATATATATATATATATATATATATATATATAACTTCTTTGTAATATAGCAGGAAAAATACCAGCAGAGTGCTCGATTAATTAAGAATTAAAATTAAAAATTAAGAGCATAATATATAGTTATTTTGGTACAGAAAAATTAGTACAACATTCGTACCGTCGGTTTCAAACACAGAAGGGCTTAGCCAACCGGCTCTCTTCAGCTTCTGTTGTCATCTGTTTTGGAAATGTGAAGTCACGTGTCACTCCCGTTTGGACGCGTTATTTGCTTAGAGCGTTGAATATATATATATATATATATATATATATATAAAGTATAAAGGTATACTCAAAAAGAATAAAAGGGAAATACCAGCAGAGTGCTCAATTAAATTAAATTAAGAGCGTAATATTTTTATTTTTAAATACAGATTTTAATCAGACATGGACCAGTGGTTTCTGACAAGAAAAGGGTTTTAAATCCCCTATTCCGTCTTCTTCAGCATAGTCTGAAATAGTAAATGATGGAATTTCTTCAAAAAATATTTATAACCGTTATACAACGCTATGGACAAAGAATTTGAAATGAGGGGCCGGCCAGACGCTAGGTCAGAAAAATAACCGTTAAGTAAGAGATTCTATATTTAGAAGTAAAGAACCAGAGAGAAAGAAAAGAAGAAAGAAAGAAAGAAAAGAGAGAAAGAAAGAAAGAAAGAAAGAAAGAAGGAAAGAAGGAAGGGAAAATAAATTTCTTTCTTTCTTTCTCTCTTTTCTTTCTTTCTTTCTTCTTTTCTTTCTCTCTCTATATATATAGTTTTGCAAAACTCTAGGTAGCGTTCGTGAACAAACATACAAACAAAAAGGCACTAAAGCTTTATATATAGAGATATAGGAGTACTGTAAACAAACTTAAACTTCTGATGTTTTTGCGTGGTTGAAGTGTGGCCTACGAGCGCCAACGATTGCGTCTGGCGCCATTCACTTTTTAGCATGATTAAGTAATTGGTGAGTTTACGTTATCTTCCCGGCATGCATCATTGTCCGAGCTTGCGTGGTAAACAGACAAGCGCGATCAACACGTTATCAGCCGTTTCATTGCCAACATTTGATATTTATTGAGACCGAAAGAAAACTGATATGAGACTTAATGCGGAGCGTCTTCGTTTCTAACTGGATGTGATTAGTCCTGGCGTAGGTTGAGAAGGGAGCGGGAGATTGCTTCACTAAAGCCTCGAGCCCCCAAAACCCTTTGCTGCGAAGCTAACGAGGTAACGAGTATGCTGACGAGATGTTCACGGAGTAAAAATAAAGTTTAATTAGTATGAAGTATAAATTTTATGTGGCTTCATGACACATGCCCGTTCCTCTCAGATAATCAGGCTCTGATTTATAACAAGTCAATTCTCTTTCCCTTCCTCTCTCTCTCTCTTTGCCTTTTGGTCGAGATCAAAGTGTAGTATCTGTTCCGATGGATACTGCACCCTATAGACTGGTATTGTCTTGGCCTTCGGGGCTTGATTTACGCCGGTCTATGGGATTGTCCTGTGCAGTTCTAGGAGGTCCACCCTCCCAGGCTTTACCTCCCCTCTTTGGGGAGGAGTAAGTTAATTGCTTACTGCTTGAGGCGCCCCTACCGGGGAATGCCGACGGGGCTGCCCAGGCAATTTTTGATGGTCAGAGTGCTCACCTCTCGGGCGCTGGCTTTTCAACCCCCACTTTCCGACCCGAGCTTGGGTCACATCTTACTGGTGGGAGTATGATAAAAACTGGCCTTGTGCCTAACTCCTGGAGAGGAGTAAATTACTCTCTCTCTTTCTACCTCTCATATATATATATATATATATATATATATATATATATATATATATATATATATATATATATATATATATATATTAGTAGTAGTAGTATGTTTTTAAAAGGCTGTGGGCAATGCAAATTCCGGGTAAGATGTAAGTTGTAAGAGAACAAAAATAATAAATCGAATACGAAATATGACTTACTATTTATTTTTTCTTAAAATCTTACATAACAGCAAGAGTGTTGTAAGCTGTTTGTGTGATGTCCGGATGATTCTAAAATCATTTATTTAATATTTCGGGAAAAGAAACTTCCCTTTGTCAAAAATAATTAATACCAGAAGGAATATCTCCGACTGTGCAGAGAATCTGACAGCTGTTATGTAAGATTTTAAGAAAAAATAAATAGTAAGTCATATTTCGTAATCGATTTATTATTTTTGTTTCTTCCAACTTACATCTTACCCGGAATTTGCATTGCTCACAGCCTTTTAAAAACATACTACTACTATACCCACCATTCTTTTATATATATATATATATATATATATATATATATATATATATATATATATATATGAGAGAGAGAGAGAAAGAAAAAAATCACATACACATTGCAGCTGTCAGCATTTATAATTTATTTCGACTTCCCAGTCTCTTACAGGACAGGTACATATTGGAAAATGATTTTACAATATGTAACTGTCCCGTTAGCATTCTGATGAGACTAGGAAGTCGAAATACATTTTAAATGCTGACAGTTGCAATGTGTATGTGAATTTGTTCTTTCTATATTCTATGCTTGCTCTGTTTTCTACATTGAGCTCACTTACTCGGATTTCTTACCAAGATTATTCACTTTAACACTATATATATATATATATATATATATATATATACATATATATATATATATATATATTATGGCAATCGCTCTAGACAAGGCATGAAGCCACTTAATGTAAGAAGCTAACAAATACCACTCTAAGGTCAAAAACTAGCCAACGATAAGTGTCATATTGATAGATTCCGACCCAGAAAGCAGCAATTATTCTCCTTTTGTCAGAAATGTCGCTCATGAAATGTGAGGACTAAAGAACAAAATAAGGGAAGCGAGAGTAACGAGGCCGCCGAAAGGAAAACCAAAATCCACGTTCTACTCTCCTTATATTTTGTCGCCCCCGATCTAGGCTGGGTACTGTAGTGAGCAGTATTGACACAGCCGTCATCGTAACTTTAATGCATGTTCCTTCAGTAGTTGAACACTCTTGACGACAGCTGGCTTTAATAGGTATAATCTCTCGCTTATTTATCACGTTATTTATAGTGGCCATGTGGGCTGAAGTGTCATAATTTGAGTTAAAAACATGACTTGTGTTCCGACATTTGGAATCCTGCGATCGGTATGAATAATAATCTCTGACGGTTCCTGAAAGGATGAAACGTATACGTATGTAGATAAAATATAAATATTTAAATAATATTTATAAATATATATATATATATATATATATATATATATATATATATATATATATATATATATATATATATGTATACATATATATATATATATATATATATATATATATATATATATATATACGTATGTAGATAAAAATAAATATTTATAATTATATATATATATATATATATATATATATATATATTGTTACACCGGCCGTTCTAACAGAAGATAAACTACACCGGTTCTCACTATAAATAGTGCGAGTAGACAATCACCAGGGAGAAAAAGGACAGTATTGTAACTGTCTAGCCGAGTGCCAGTCAGTTTTCTTTACCTTTGTACCTTTTATGTTAATACACTTGTTATCTTAACCCTAACCCGACTTGACTTCTTCGTATATATATATATATATATATATATATATATATATATATATATATATATATATATATATATATATATATATATATATATATATATATAAAAACAGGCATTCTATTACTAACCCTTACCATAACCCTAATTCTAATTCTAACCCTAACTTGTCATCCAACGCGTCACGGGTATTATCATACCATTCCATTACTAACCATAACCATAACTCTATACACTAACCCCAAACCCTTGCTCTAACCCTAACCCTAACCCCATACCATTCGATTATTTTTAACCGAGAAATTGTGTTATTTCTATTTTATTTACTTGTGTTTTTTATATATTTTTAACCCCGGGGCAAACCATGTGTGTTGGGGTTTGTGAGGCGTTGCATCTCATCCACGAGTGAACGCGAAAGATGCAAAACAGATGTCGAAGAATATTCACTAGGTATTCAGTAAGTACATTCGTCCCCCGAGTCTCCAGACCACCAGCAGATACCTGAAACCATGGATTGTAGATTAGGTTTTTAAAATGGTATCTAAAAAGGAGAAGGTGTGCGTATCGACAGTTTGTGCGGGTTATATCTGTCGGCGTAGACAATCAGTTATGTTTCTTTGCGTCTTTTGTAAATTTTATCTGAGTTAGGGTTACGGTTTTAGGGATTTAGAGTTTGTGAGGCTTAAAAAAAGGGGCGCGTTCATAGATAACCCTAACCCTAACCCTACCCTAACCCTAACCCTAACCCTACCCCTTACCCTAATCCTAACCCTAACCCTAACCCTAACCCTACCCCTAACCCTACCCTTACCCCTAACCCTGACCCTAACCCTAACCCTACCCCTAACCCTAACCCTAACCTTAACCCTAACCCTACCCCTAACCCTAACCTTAACCCTAACCCTAACCTTAACCCTAACCTTAACCCTAACCCTAACCCTAACCCTAACCCTAATCCTAACCCTAACCCTAACCCTAACCCTAATCCTAACCCTAATCCGACCCCTACCCCTAACCCTAACCCTAACCCTAACCCTAATCCTAACCCTAACCCTAACCCTAACCCTAACCCTAATCCTAACCCTAATCCTACCCCTAACCCTAACCCTAACCCTAACCCTAACCCTAACCCTAACCCTAACCCTAACCCTAAACTTAATCCTAACCCTAACCCTAACCCTAACCTTAATCCTAACCCTAACCCTAACCCAAAGATGAGAAGGAACGTGAAGTAAGAAGTAAGGGTAGCTGTGTTTTGTTGCTTATCCCCATCTACTTGCATCTCTACGAGAACAAACTTAGATACAGCTTGTCAGATCCAGCAGTGTTGAGTGTTGGCGGAGGTCTTTACTCTCTAAGCGAACTGGTTATTACGACCAGCTGTCATTGTTTACTTTGAATCGCTAGATAATTATATTTTTAATTCAAAGTTTAACTCTTCATACGTTACACGATTAATAAAGCGCCCCCCACAAAGGGGAGATTGAAGTGACGCATGTTTGGTTTCATGTGAGTAAAACCCCAGCTCCTCGGAAAAGGGGACAAAAAATTAACATGGCCCAAAAACTAGAAGTTGTTATCTTCCTCTGACCGAGAACAGAATATCTACTATATTTTGAATTATTTATTCACAAATAAATTTTAAAAATATATATATAATTCATTTAAAACTAAGGCAAATCCTATCAATTTATCGTGAAGTTCCCCAGATGTCAGAAGAGCCTTATACTGCGATAGCTTATATACTCGTGCTGTCGGCCTCTAGACCCCCCCCCTGCTCTATGTTTCCCCACCTGTACTGACATGCAGAAATGTAAAACTAATGTAAACAGACATCTCGCTACACAGCTTCGAACTTTGGATGACCCCCAAAACATATACCCTAATTCTCAGTAGCCCCTTGCGTCTACAGTGGCGGTCTGCTTTGTTTGGGGTGAACTATGTTAAAAAATAAAACAAAATAAAAATAAGGCCATCAAAAGTGTGGGGTTAGGGTTAGGGTCAGGGTTGCAGCTGGTTCAAAAGTTTTCTTGTGTGCTGGTTCTGTTTTTGGCAGAGGGTTATGGAAAGTAGTTTATTGATCTTTTTGATAACGCCTGGGAGAGAATCAGAGTCGTCGTTTTCCAGTTTTTTGTTTCTCAGTTTTCCAACTTAACTATTCTTCTGACTGGATGGGGGATAAATGGAGTCGCTCATTCTCGTCTCATTTTGAAACCCAAAGTTAAAGTTTCAGATCATTGTCTTTGGACGTCCGCCCGCTTCGAGTACCATCGTGGACTCATCGTCTGAACATGCGGACTGATCTCGACTCTCGTCTCAACAACAACAAGTGACGTCACAGACCCATTTTTCGTAATTTAATCACACGAACGCATCTGTGTCTGACTCCACTTGACTCCAAATCTTTGATGTCGACCAAATCTTGTCGATGTATTATGATTTTGAGAATGAATCATTCAACATAATACCGGGGTAAACTAAGCTATCTTTTAATCTCTGACCTTCCCCTGTCCAAACCGTCTTCCTATGGGGAATGAATCACTCGTGGAAACAGATTTATTTATTCAAAATATATGTCAGTTTAACTCCACACTCAATCCAACAATTTCACCCAGGTCACAATCCATATGAGTTAATTCACACTTTTCAGAAATACAGGAACCCTCTTAATCCAACAGAGGTTTGATTATTCAAAGCAGTAACAATGCGATATTAGGTTAAATACACTGTTCGATAGATAATCATACGAGGCAAAGGTAGATAAAACGAGAACACTGAACGATTCAATAGTTATCGATTAAATATTTACCAACGTTTTGCAAAGAAAACGATATATTTTGTTTAGAAATTAAATTTCAGAAAAGAACGAAACGAAATCTAGAATTGAAGTAATTTTTTTTAAAATCAAACAAGGGAATGTCAGATAACAAAACCAGAATCAATGAAGACACTTTAGCATTGTGTGTGTTTTAAGGTCAATGTTGATTATTGCGAAATTCAAAAGAAAAACTTAAACTTAAAAGATATGTAAATTCAAAAAAGCCAGAGGTTTTAATCAATTAAATAATAAATTTGCTATTGTGCCAGGAAGGTCAATGTTGATTGCTGTACAAGCCAATATCGGCCATTTTAATGAAACATAAAACAATAGAATGTCAATTAATAACGCCAGAGGTTTTGAATCGATGAATACGTAAACGCGCCATTGTGCACGTGAGGTCAGAGTTGATTATTCTGAAATGAAATATTGGCAATTTCAAAGAATAATCAAACAAAGGAATGGAAATCGACAACGACAGGGAAATAAAGGAAAAATGAGAAATACTTCCGAACAAACGGACATTTAGAAAAAATGTATTTACCTTAGAGTCTGACTAAACTAAGTGCAGATGGGGTGCTCAACAAATCAATAGCTCAACATATTAATAGCTCAACAAATCAATAGCTCAACATATTAATAGCTCAACAAATCAATAGCTCAACAGATCAATAGCTCAACAAATAAATAGCTCAACAAATAAATAGCTCAACAGATACAAAGCTCAACAAATCAATAGCTCAACAGATCAATAGCTCAACAAATAAATAGCTCAACAAATAAATAGCTCAACATATACAAAGCTCAACAAATCAATAGCTCAACAGATCAATAGCTCAACAGATCAATAGCTCAACAGATCAATAGCTAAACAGATCAATAGATTAACAGATAAATAGCTCAACAGATACAAAGCTCAACAAATTAATAGCTCAACAGATAAATAGTTCAACAGATCAATAGCTCAACAGATCAATAGATCAACAGATAAATAGCTCAACAGATCAATAGATTAACAGATCAACAGCTCCACAGATGAATAGCTTAAACGATTAATAGATTAACAGATCACCAGATTAACAGATCAATAGCTCAACAGATCAATAGATCAACAAATCAATAGCTCAACAGATCAATAGATCAAGAGATCAATAGCTCAACAGATCAATAGCTTAACAGATCAATAGATTAACAGATCAATATAGCTCAACAGATCAATAGCTCAACAGATCACCAGATTAACAAATCAATATCTCAGCAGATCAATAGATCAACAAATCAATAGCTCAACAGATCAATAGATCAAGAGATCAATAGCTCAACAGATCAATAGCTTAACAGATCAATAGATTAACAGATCAATATAGCTCAACAGATCAATAGCTCAACAGATCACCAGATTAACAAATCAATAGATCAAGAGATCAATAGATCAACAAATCAATAGCTCAACAGATCAATAGATCAAGAGATCAATAGATAAACAGATCAATAGATCAACAAATCAATAGATCAACAAATCAATAGCTCAACAAATCAATAGATTAACAGATCAATAGCTCAACAGATCAATAGCTATTTCACTATAGGTTCTATCCTCTAAAAGTATACTTTTAGTTTCATATTATATATAAATATATATAAATTAATCTCGCATTGTTAATGGCTTACATATCAATTTCATTAACATATCCAACAATGCTTTAAATGGACGACCAACCAATATTACTTAACCTACAGGAGCGAGTCAGGCTCTTCGTTCAACACCGGAATTTGAATCATGGCCGCCAACACCACCAGTGCGGAGAGACGTCTTATCAAGTAACAATAAAATAAGTTTGGTTATTCTTGTTTTTGATAAAGAAAATAAAATGACTCAATAACTGTTCACCTCTGAAGATGGAATTTATTCCGAAATATAAGATTAATGTAAAAAAAAATATATATACATATAAATTAATCTCGCATTGTTAATGGCTTACATATCAATTTTATATATATATATATATATATATATATATATATATATATATATATATATATATATATATATATATATATATATAAATGAAGGAGAATGGAAAGGAATTAGAGAAAGCAAAAGCCAAATCAAAATTCAATTCAAAAGTTCAAAGCAAGGTATATTCCGCAAAAAGGCAATTTATTCAAGTTAAATTTTCCTTAAGCCAGGCTTTTCAAAGATCAAAATCTTATCATCTCCCTTTATATATATATATATATTTATTCTGAAATATAAGATTAATGTAAAAAAAATATATATATACATATAAATTAATCTCGCATTGTTAATGGCTTACATATCAATTTTATATATATATATATATACATACATATATATATATATATATATATATATATATATATATATATATATATATATATATATATATATATTAATACAGAAATGTAATACAACATATGGACCAATGGTTTCGAGCACAGAAAGTAACACTTCTGGCTCTCATCAGCATAGAAAGTAATTGGTGAAGAAATGATAAAATGATATATTATAATACTCTTTTTTTCATATCTTTCCGTGGAGATGGTGCATCCTACCGGATGCCAGACATTCACCGACTATTTCAGACACTCCAGCCTAGAAATCTTTTTAAGATTCTACCCGTCCCTTTAAGTGCAATTGTTTGTATTTCTCTTGCACTCGGTTCACCGGGTATACTCGCCAGATAGCTTTTTAAATTCTTTTTCATTAGTCCTATTGCTCCTATAATTCCTGTAATGATAGAGATTTTCCTAAGATTCCAGTTTCTTTTTATGTCGTACATAAGACCTTGGTATTTCGTAATCTTTTCCCTTTCAGCTCTGTTTAATGCAGCATAATTAGGGACACTGACTTCAACTAGGGTTGTTACTTTCTCCCTTTTGTCCCATATTACGATGTCAGGTTTAAATACTCTCCCAATGGGTCCACGTGTGTGCCGTTAAACGAATATAAAGATGATGTGATCAGGTAGCGTTCGAATGAGGCAGTTAAGAATTTAAAATTTGAAATTTAAGGTTTAAGAACCCGGTAGAACGTGCCTTTCAAGTGATGTTTAAGAATCCCAATTTCAGTTAAATGCACAGCGTTTCGTTTCGCTAATTCGTTGGAAATGATCCAAGGGACTTAACTCTAATAATTTCATGTAAATATTAATTTGGAAAATGTTTGTATTTTTCCAATATTTTCTCAAATTAAAAAAACATAATCTAGTTAAGCAATGAATAAATAAATAAATAAATAGATGAATGGATAAAGAAATTTAAAAAAATAAAAATAAAGAATATATAAATAAAGAAATAAAAAATATTAAATAATTAAAACAAATAGAAAAAACATTAAAAGTTAAAGGGATATATTAAAGAAAACATATTTAGAGGAAATTTATATTAATATAATAAGGAATTTGGGAAAAAATGGGATCTAAAGGGGGATAACTCAGTACACAAACTTTTGATTATATTTTAATATATATATATATATATATATATATATATATATATATATATATTATTATTATTTTTTGTTTTTTTGAAAAAACCATAACAACAAAAATATATATAATACTATTACGAAACAAAGGTTTAAAAATATGTCTAAATACCCTTTCTTATTCAAACCGGCGCGACCTCGCCTTCAGACATAACGTGATTTTCTGACACGAAGTCCAATTCCACCGGACGATGAAGAAAAAAAAGAAAAGAAATACACTCTTTTACAAGGAGAAGTATATTCTCGAAAGCTAAGATTAAAATAATATACAGATTCCCGAGTTCTTCATACAGATTCCCGAGTTCTACATACAGATTCCCGAGTTCTACATACAGATTCCCGAGTTCTTCATACAGATTCCCGCGTTCTATATACAGATTCCCGAGTTCTTCATACAGATTCCCGAGTTCTACATACAGATTCCCGAGTTCTACATACAGATTCCCGCGTTCTACATACAGATTCCCGAGTTCTACATACAGATTCCCGCGTTCTACATACAGATTCCCGAGTTCTACATACAGATTCCCGAGTTCTACATACAGATTCCCGCGTTCTACATACAGATTCCCGAGTTCTACATACAGATTCCCGAGTTCTATATACAGATTCCCGCGTTCTACATACAGATTCCCGCGTTCTACATACAGATTCCCGCGTTCTACATACAGATTCCCGCGTTCTATATACAGATTCCCGCGTTCTACATACAGATTCCCGAGTTCTTCATACAGATTCCCGAGTTCTTCATACAGATTCCCGAGTTCTACATACAGATTCCCGCGTTCTATATACAGATTCCCGCGTTCTACATACAGATTCCCGCGTTCTACATACAGATTCCCGAGTCCGAAGCTGAAGCAGGTCGGGGATTACACCGGAGTTTACATCGGAGGTTGAAGGTTCAATCCTCACATACTAATTTGTTAAAAAAAAAAACCCTCCCTATTAAACACTGACACGTGAATTCTCTCCGAACAAAAGATCTGATTTTCTCAACAAAAACTGCAATATGAGATATTAATCGGATAATAACGATGATTAATAACATCGCGGCCCACGTGTTTTTCTCTGACGATTGGCGACCGGGTAACTCGTTGGCTTAATCATCTTTTGACGTGCGAAGACTAAATGAATTAACTATTACGGCCTTGTGTGTTAGTTCAACTCGATTAATTCTCAATCGAAAATATTAAATGTCTTCCATAGATAAATTGATTTACGCAATTAATTACTCGTTTGCCAGACGCGGGAAACTTGAGTTTGTGTTTTTCAATTGATTAGTCGATATTATTGCGTATTGGGCATACAAAAAAAATAATTGTGAATCTAGATATTGATATTATAATTACACATATATCTTCTGTCTTTCTCTCTTTCTTTCTTTTCATTGCACTCTCTCGCGCGTTCTCTCTCTCTCTCTCTCTCTCTCTCTCTCTCTCTCTCTATATATACATATATATATATATATATATATATATATATATATATATATATATATATATATATATATATATAGGATCAAATATAAACCAAAGTAAAAACTTTAGTAGATGGAACCTATTGTGAAGAGGATTAGCTCAATATACGAGATAGAGCAATTGTAGAGATAGAAGAAAAAAGAGTGATAAATATGCGACGATTGTCCAAATTTATTTCAAATTTCAATTGTTCAATGCAAGGTGTATTCAGTAATAAACTAGTGTTTATTATTCTTTCCTTAAGCCAAGGCTTTTCAAAAATCGAAATCTTATCATCAGAGGAGAAATACAGATGGATAAGTTGGCTTTCGAAAAAAACAAAGTTCAAATATTTGAAAAATATGAAAATTATTATTAAAGGAATTTTTGTTAAAAAAACGCAGTGAATGAAAAGAAAATCTGCATATATTCTTCACGGAACTTTTCTTTTCATTCACTGCGTTTTTTAACAAAAATTCCTTTAATAATAATTTTCATATTTTTCAAATATTTGAACTTTGTTTTTTTCGAAAGCCAACTTATCCATCTGTATTTCTCCTCTGATGATAAGATTTCGATCTTTGAAAAGCCTTGGCTCAAGGAAAGAATAATAAACACTAGTTTATTACTGAATACACCTTGCATTGAACAATTGAAATTTGAAATAAATTTGGACAATCGTCGCATATTTATCACTCTTTTTCCTTCTATCTCTCTATCTCTCTCTCTCTCTCTCTCTCTATATATATATATATATATATATATATATATATATATTATATATATATATATATATATATATATATATATATGTATATATAAAATTGGATAGTTTATATTCTTTTAAAGCATCTTTTAAAAAGATTTAGAAGAAAATTGAGACAAACGCCCAAAAGCACAGAAGATGCAGAATATATTAATCAAAATAAAAATCAAGACAGATTTGCCTCAATTGTATTCTATGTACATATTATATATATATATATATATATATATATATATATATATAACTATTTCATGTATCCACATAAAATATTATAAGGAAATATAATTTTTTTGTGTCAGTTTTCAGTATTTACTTCAACAGTGCTCGATATGTAAGTAGAGCTAGGTAGTAAGCAATGACGATTCCCCCGGGGATGAAACACGGGAGCCTCTGTGTAGCTTGATTGCCATATATATTTTCATGGCTTACTATATATATATATATATATATATATATATATATATATATATATATATATATATATATATGCAAGTGATTTAAGAACTACATGTTACATCCTCTAGAATCGTACGGCGGTTTCATCCAGATCGACCGAGTTTTCACATTTTTAAACAGTCTAAACCCAGTGGAATCGTCAGCGTACTGAATGAGGTCAAAACACGATGAGAACATTTTTTTTACCTCATTAAAAGATGCACCATACAAGACATTTAAATTATTAAATTATAATTTTGACTATTTTTTTACATATTTTTTTTTACATTTTTAACTCTTTTTTTTACATTTTTTTACATATTTTTACTTTTTTTACATTTTCTACATTTTTTATATTTTTTATATTTTTTTTTACGTTTTTGAACTTTTTAAAAAACATTTTCTACATTTTTTACTTTGTTTTTACATTTTTTTACATATTATTTCTAATTTTGCATTGATAAAAAAGAAACGTCATATCTTTCTTTTACTTTTGTTTACCTTAAACAAAACATATTGCCACTGAAGCACAAGTGAAAGGGGCCAGATTTATAGCGGGCACCTGGGTGGGGAGTTGGGCAACAAGATGTTTATTCACATTATGGTGGCAAAACCGACGCGCACATATCCGAGGCAATGGCTGAACCCTTAGACAATGACCCTAATCCACTACAGACTGGAGCATGTAGTGGATTAGGGTAAACAATTGATGCTAACTTTAAATGCCGCAAAGACAAAGCTACTTTCCTTCAATAACTACAAGAAACCTCTTCAACAACGGATTGTTATGGCAAATAACCCCCTGCCTGAAAGTTCATCATTCAAACTCCTAGACCTAACTTTCACAGATAACATGAATTGGAACAAATACATTGAAGACATTGCCAGGGCTGCTGCAAAGAAAGTGGGCTCGCTCTACCGTGCTAGTAAACTTCTCACACCTGACATTATCCTATATCTCTACAATGGCCACCATCCGCCCATACATGGAGTATTGTTGCTTCATCTGGGCTGGTGCATCATTCACTAGTCTCCCTCTCTCTCTTTCTCTTTCTCTCTCTCTCTCCCTCTCTCTCTCTCTCCTTCTCTCTCTCTCTCTCTCTTAGACAAAGTCCAAAAAAGAGTCGCCAACTTAATAGATCCTTCACTACGCACCAAGCTCAAGCCCCTGTCCCATCACCGCAATGTTGCTTCCTTATACCTGTTTTACAAGTACTTCAATGAATTGTGCTCTGGTACCCCCACGACGCAAATTCACTAGACCAACCCGACAATCTGCCAAATCCCATCCATTCACTGTGGAGGTCTCCAAATGCCGAAGAGCCTTCTATTCCAAAAGCTTCTTTCCTCGTGCTGCTGAACTCTGGAACTCCCTCCCTGCTCCCGGTTTTCCTGACGGTACTGACATGCAGAAATGTAAAACTAATGTAAGCAAACATCTCGTTGCACAGGCCCCAATTAAGGTTGACCCCCCCCCAAACGTTCACCCTTTTCTGAGTAGCCCCTTACGTCTACAGTGGCAGCCTGCCTTGTTTGGGGTGAACTACGTTTAAAAAAAAAAAAAATTCTGCATGTTAGTACGGAAAAGATCTGTTTAGGCATAAAGCGAAAATAGTTCTTTCTCTTTCTCTCTTTCTTTCTCTCTCTCTCTCTCTCTCTCTCTCTTTCTCTCTCTTTCTCTCTCTTTCCCTTTTTCTTTCTCTCTCTTTCTCTCTCTTTTTCTCTCTTTCTTTCTCTCTTTCTTTCTCTCTCTTTCTCTCTTTCTTTCTCTCTCTTTCTCTCTTTCTTTCTTTCTCTCTTTCTTACTTTCTCTCTTTCTTTCTCTCTCTCTTTCTTTCTCTCTTTCTTTCTCTTTCTCTCTCTCTTTCTCTCCCTCTTTCTTTCTCTCTTTCTTACTCTCTTTCTCTCCCTTTCTCTCTCTTTCTCTTTTTCTTTCTCTCTCTCTCTCTTTCTTTCTCTCTCTTTCTCTCTTTCTTTCTTTCTCTTTCTTTCTCTCTCTTTCTCTCTCTTTCTTTCTTTCTTTCTCTCTCTCTCTCTTTCTCTCTTTCTTTCTCTCTTTCTCTCTTTCTTTCTTTCTCTCTCTTTCTCTCTTTCTTTCTCTCTCTCTCTTTCTTTCTTTCTCTCTTTCTCTCTCTCTCTCTTTCTCTTTCCTCTACCCCTTCTTCACGGAATTTTATGCTCTTCATGTGCTCACTTTTTGGTTTATTTTGTCCCATGTTTTAATTAAAAAATATTTTTTATTGCGGGGGGGGTATTTCTTTGTGGGAGACCAAGTTTCGAATCTGAAGGGACTTGTAGCACGTTCTCAAACAGAACAATCTGACGATGAGATTTGTTCTTTTTTACCTACGTCGTGATATTAAAAGCCTTCTTGCATTTTTGTTTTTAAATATAAAATAATTGCTGTTTTCTTTCTATTAATACCTTATTTTCTGCATCTTTATCGGCACCGCCAGACAGAGTGTCGCGCATCTGATGTCCAATTTCCCTAGAGATGCAAAACTTAATATCCCGTTCGTTCGAGAGGCGAGATAATTTCATTGTTATTCTCCTTTTCTTAAATGACATCATCTGTTATTTAAAAAACAAAAACAAAAACATGTTTGCTATCAAATGGGTTCCCATGATGATCAGATCTTAATTCTAGGGCCCTACGGATTTTATAGTTGATTAGTGTGGGTTTTCATAGTTTTGTTCGTGTATTTTGCAACACCAGGCCCAGGCTTATTTCACTTGTTATCCTGTTAGTGGGATAATGTTCATCTATACCATATGTATAAATAACAGTGCAGTGTCACACACTTTTATGTAAATAATAAAGAATGTTGACCAGTATTTATTTCAATTGTTGATTGATTAACATTAAAAAACATATAAATAAAGTAGAAACAAACTTCAAGACGAGACTGCGATTCGAACCCACAACGTGTTATATCTTGTTTTATTACTAAATTCAGCAACTCATAAATTATACTCAGCGTTAAACGGAGATTTATAAAAGCAACCCTAACTTTAACTCTAACCCTATCCCTTACCCTAACCCTAACCCTCACCATATCCCTTACCCTAATCCTAACCCTAACCCTAACCAAACCCCAACCCTAACCTAAGTCCTTACCCTAACCCTAACCCTAGCCCTAACCCTAGCCCTAGCCCTTACCCTAGCCCTAACCCTAACCCTAGCCCTTACCCTAGACGTTACACTAGCCCTAACTCTAACCCTAACCCTTACCCTAACCCTAGCCCTTACCCTAGCCCTTACCCTAGCCCTAACCCTAACCCTAACCCTAACCCTAGGCCTTACCCTAGCCCTTACCTTAGCCCTAACTCTTAACCTAACCCTAAACCTTACCTTAACCCTAGCCTCAGCCCTAGCTTTAGCCCTAGCCTTAGCCGTAACCCTAGCCCTAGCCCTAACCCTAATCCTAGCCTTTACCCTAGCACTTACATTAACCCTAACTCTACCCCTTACCCTAGCCCTTACCCTAGTCCTTACCCTAGCACATACTCTAACCCTAACTCTAACCCTAAACCTAACCCTAACCTTAACACTAGTCCTTAGCTTAGCCATTATCCTAGCCCTAACTCTAACCCTAACCCTAACACTAACCCTAACACTAACCCTAACCCTAGCCCTAGTCTTAACCCTAGCCCTAACCCTAACCCTAGCCTTGCCCTTACCTTAACCCTAACCCTAACCCTAGCCCTTACCTTAGCCCTAACCGTAACCCTAGCCCTAACCTTTACCCTAACCCTAACACCCTGCATGTTCAAGTTCTGCAGAACTTTCCCTTTCATTTTGCGTACTTATGGTTATAACACATCAATCAATAAGTTTCGGCCCTCACTAATACAACAACAACAGCAACAACAACAACTTTTAGATCAAAATTCGACTTTATTCATAGCAAGGACCCGTGGCGCAGTGGATATAGTACTACGTGAAATGCAGTTCTAAATGATAGTCACCCGAAGATTGCCAAATCGATATTGTGCTCTGTCATATGCGTAGAAGATTGAAGGTTCAATCCTGTGGGCGATGCTAGAAATTGCGAATTACTGAAAGACTTCTCCCAGTCATGGCTGACGAAATGAGAGCATGCTACCCCGTTGATAAAATAAAGGGTTCCGTTCGAAATTCCGTCCAGATTCCCGAGTTCGACAGAAATATAATCGAGTTCGAAAGGATACACCTGAAGAAGTCCGTAGGTTACATCGGTGGAAACGTTGTAAGAATAACACTCAAGATGAAAACAGTAGTTCGAATAATCTAAATTATACACATAGATTTTTATTATTATTTATTTTTAATAAATATAATACTTTTTTAACATACAATGGCATCTAAAATATTCAGAAACATAATATAGTCGTTTTCAAGTCAAATGTAAATAAATATCTGTCACATCGTCTTGTGAAGTAATCATAGTTCCCAATACTTTCACAATCCAACTGAATATCTAACCCTTACCCTTATCGTCGAGTGACTTTAGGGTTAGGGTTAGTAGTGAACCATTAGTATATAAAAATAAATAAAAACTTACAGACTGGTATTTTTTCAAATTTTTATTCTATGGAAATCGCTCCAGACAAGGCATGAACCTACTTGATGTAAGGAGCTAACAAGAACAAATATTGTTATCGCAAAGACAGGAGATGCTATTGACCTAAATCTTGAAAAGATCAAGGTTATAGGTAGGAGGAAAACAGTCAGCAGGAAGAGAGTTCCACAAGCCTACAGTTCTAACAAAGAAGCTACTGGAATAGGAAGCTGTATTACAATAATGTATAAAAATAGCGAATTGACGGAAACCACTAGACCAACGAGTTAAACGAGCTGGAACAAAAGAAGCGGGAAATATATTACATTTATTTATAGAAAAGACTGAGACTAGCAACATCACGTCTGTGAGATAGAGAGTGCAGAGAAAAAGAAAGGATAGGGCCGATAAAATTACAGATACGTTTCTGCACCTTATCAAGAACCCTCAAATAGGACAGATATTCACCAGCCCAAATATGACAACAGTACTCTATACATAGTATGATTGTAGATTTGTAGAGATAGAGAATAGCCTCAGGTGTGAGAAAGTGTTTGGAGCGATAGAGAGAACGGACTTTACGAGAAGCAGAAAGAGCAATGGATCTAATGTATGAACTCCAAGAACGATTTGATGAGAATGAAAGACCAAGAAGTTTCAGAGTCGATTTCTCCTCAAGAGCAGAGCCATCCATGAGAATATCATAGCGTTATAGTCACTACCTCCGAATACTTTTTTTTCTTAAATATCTTCCCGCTTTACCCAAGTTGGCGCAGCTTAATTATTTCCATCTTTGAAACTTCGGATACCATCTAAATACCATCTAAATACCATCTAAATACTATCTAAATACCATCTAAATACCATCTAAATACCATCTAAATACCATTCTAAATACCATCTAAAAACCATCTAAATACCATCTTAATACTATCTAAATACCATCTAAATACCATCTAAATACCATCTAAATACCATCTAAATACCATCTAAATACCATTCTAAATACCATCTAAATACTATCTAAAACCATCTAAATACCATCTAAATACTATCTAAATACCATCTTAATACTATCTAAATACCATCTAAATACCATCTAAATACCATCTAAATACTATCTAAATACCATTCTAAATACCATCTAAATACCATCTAAATACCATCTAAATACCATTCTAAATACCATCTAAATACCATCTAAAAACTATCTAAATACCATCTAAATACCATCTTAATACTATCTAAATACCATCTAAATACCATCTAAATACCATCTAAAAACCATCTAAATACCATTCTAAATACCATCTAAATACCATCTAAATCAGAACATCGGACTGTTACGTAGTCGTTTCTTAAAACCATTTTTTTTAATCACTTGTCACTTACTGCAGTGTTCTTGTATACTTTTCTTATTTTGTTTACTGACGCTATCAACAATTCAGGAATTAAATTCCCATTTTCTTTTTTTTTAATTACATCTTGATTTAACATCCGCTCACCACGCTTTCAGAAAACGGACTGCTATAAACGTCTTTCTTTTTATTGACACGATATCGTGACGGCACTTTTCAAGGGAGACCCTGAATTTGTACACAACTCACCTGTTTGACCTGTCTTTAAACTCGAAACCTGAGTTCAGGTTTGTTTATTTTTTTAGTTCGAGAGCGAACTTGTTTTTCAGATTTTCGTGTCAAGCTAACTTGCACTAGTACACCTAGATACTAAATCAATACTAGCCGATGTAATTGTTAATACATCAATTATGTAACAAGACTACTGGATTCTTACCCTTGCGTAACAAGTTTTAACGTGATAATCAGTATGTTAAGCAGAACAAATTTTGCGAATGGAATGTGTGGGGTGAAATTTGGGTGCATATGACATTCAAGATTTGTTTGTTTTAAAAGGTTGTGATTTATTAAAATCGGTAGTAAATTATGAAAATGAAAATTTGTGTTTTGTTGTTTATGTAAGAAATGTGTAAAAAGTAAAAACAAATTTTGGCGAATACGGTGAGCTGTTTGGAACACGGGAATTTATTTCGACCAGAGAAGACGTCCTGTACTTTGCTTCCCTAGCGAGAAAATAACTGCTGAAAGATATAAAAGAAAATGTAGATTTTCAGGCTGTGTTTGATATGTAGCATCTTGGCGAAGTACAAGCGAACCCTCTAAACGAATATAATGACCGCGTGACACATAACCATTAGAAGCAGTATCACGCATAAAGAATGGAATCTACAGGACACTACGAAACATGTAATGTACGTCTAAGTTACAAACGCACATGGAATCCCCTTGAGAAGAATATAAGTTTCCAAATAACATATGTCGATTTGATGCCTTTAAGGAGGATATCAGAGGATGCTACGCTACACTGGGTCGAGATTATAAACGCTGTCTTGGTCCATTTTTTTTTGTTGGGAACAACTCGCATAATTTCCGTTTTGTCTATCTTAATACTTTTTTGTCTCCTATCTTATCAGCACCTTTAGACATAGCGACGCGCATCTGATATCTAATTACCCTAGAGATAGAACAATAATATCCCGGTCCGTTCTGGGAGGCGGGATAATCTCATTGTTATTTCACGCACCTTGCTCGTTTTCCTGGACGCGATTGTCTGTTATTTAAAAGATAAACATTTACATCTCGTCTTATCTTTCAATCTCGCATCTTATGAATTGTTCTCAGCATGAAGCGCCAGTTAATACAACTGTAGAATGGCCCGGATATAATAATATTTCCTAATAATAACAATAGTTTTTTTTTAATTACTCTGTACACCGCAAGGGGGCGTGAAGGTTTTGAAATAAGTTATTAAAAAGGGGAGTGTATGCAGGTGTACGTTAACTTATTAGTTTAATATTTATGTCCAATTCTCATTATACACATATATCAAAGAATTATATATATATATATATATATATATATATATATATATATATTTATTATTATTATTATTATTATTATTATTATTATTATTATTATTATTATTATTATTATTAAAAATAAGCGACAATTTTTGTCTGGTTATTTTAGTATTGATCCCTTCAATTTTCCGGATTAAAATCTTAATCTCGGAAGAAAATTGGCTGATGAAACTGCCGTAATGTACATGTTGGTCCAGAGTACTTTCTGATCCGCCTGGGTCCATCGTCAGTGGAATAATGACAAACAGGTAAAGACCTGGAGTGAGATTTATAATTTATTATGGCGGGAAAATCTAAATATGAAACTATATTTATTAGGTATTATAAGCATTTAAGTATATTAGTACTAGTGTTAAAATTAATCTTGTTAATAGCAGGTTTTTTAGTTTTAATGAGTAAAGCTTCTAGTATGTGGAGTTTTTGTGTATTAGTATTATGTTCTAAGATTTTAGTATTGTCTACGAGAAGTTTTCGGATTTGCGAGCGGGTCAGAAAGTACTCTAGACCAACAGTTTCATCAGCCAATTTTCTTCCGAGATTAAGATTTTAATCCGGAAAATTGAAGGGATCAATACTAAAATAACCAGACAAAAATTGTCGGTTATTTTTAATAATACGTGTCTTAAGGAAAAAATGCTGCCTCGATATACATATATATATATATACATATATATATATATATATATATATATATACATATATATATATACACACATATATATATATATATACACATATATATATATACATATATATATATATATACATATATATATATATACATATATATATACATATACATATACATATATATATATACATATATACATATATATATATATATATATATATATATATATATATATTAAGACAGGCTTCATTAAAATCCACGGAGTTCTGCTTTTTTGAGATTTTCTTGGTTAGTCGTTCGACTCTTTGAGCGATTTTACGATCGTGTGGTAGTAGCTGGTGCAGTATAGCACCCATCGTTATGGTTTGGGTCAAATCTCGAGCGCTTTCGGACGTCTCGTCCATCTTCAGGAGGTTGATTTTAGCTAATATGGGTCTTTTTTCCGCTTCCATTTTATAGCTTTTTTTCCTTCTTCATTCTTTAATTTATTTATGTTTTATTGATTTACATATGTATAGATTTTTTTTTTCCTTAAGTGTTAATTGTTAAATAATTGCACCAGCTACTACCACACGATCGTAAAAAAGACCCATATTAGATAAAATCAACCTCCTGAAGATGGACGAGACGTCCGAAAGCGCTCGAGATTTGACCCAAACCCTAACGATGGGTTCTATACTGCACCAGCTACTACCACACGATCGTAAAATCGCTCGAAGAGTCGAACGACTAACCAAGAAAATCTAAACATAGCAGAACTCCGTGGATTTTAATGAAGCCTGTCTTAAGAACAATTTGCTGCCAAACTATACGTATATATATATATATATATATATATATATATATATATATATATATATATATATATATAAAGATAGATGAAAGAAGAGGGATAAACATGTACGAATGACAGATCTATTTCAACTGGACCAACCCCATATTTTTTACACGCACATTCTCACTTTCCATTACTTAATAATTTTTCAAATTTTGAATTTCGGCTTTTCCACTGCCAACTTATCTATCTATGTAATTCCTCTGATGATAAGATTTTAATTTTTGAAAAGCCTTGCCTTAAGGAAATAATAATAAATATGTTTTTACCGAGTACACCTTGCATTGAACAATCAAAGTTGAAATAGATTTGTCATTCGTACATGTTTATCCCTCTTCTTTTATCTATCTTTACAATTGCTCTATCTCGTATATTGAGCTGAAACCATTTAACTATAAGTTCTATCTACTAAAAGTATACTTTTAGTTTCATATTTATATATATATATATATATATATATATATATATAATAGATAATAACAATAGTCTTTTTGTAAATATTACTCTGTACACCGCGAGGGGCATTAAGGTTTTGAAATAAGTTATTAAACTAGGGGAGTGTATGCAGATGTACGTTACCTTATCAGTTTCATATTTTATATATATATATATATATATATATATATATATACAAATGCATGTGTAATGAGCCTATTGTCTTAAGGTATTATTATGTAGATATTCATGTACATGTATATATATATATATATATATATATATATATATATATATATATATATATATATATATATCTAATAGATAATAACAATAGTTTGTTTTTTAATTTTACTCTGTACACCGCGAGGGGCCGTGAAGGTTTCGAAATAAGTTATTAAACTAGGGGAGTGTATGCAGGTGTACGTTACCTTATCAGTTTCATATTTATGTCTAATTCTCATTAGATACGTATATTAAGAATTATATATATATATATATATATATATATATATATGTCTAATTCTTATTAGATACGTATATCAAGAATTATATATATACATACTGTATCTATTTTATTTAAATTGCGCACACATACACACACACACACATGCAAACACACACATACATAATGGAGTGTGCAGATACCTCCACTGGACCATCTGTAAGAAACTGAATATCAGGTGTAGCAGCAGGCACTGGGAACATCTACCCGAGAGAACTGTGGGGAATGAGACATACATCATCCATTATGACCATGAAATCCCCACAGCTACTTATCTTGAAAACGCAGCTGTCAAACCTGTAATATGGAACAAGAGAGAGAGAGAGTGGCAACTTTGGTTGAGGTCAGTGTCCCTTATGATGAGGGCATTAATAGAGCTGAGGGAGAAAATAACAAAATATCAGGGTCTAATGTATGATACGAAAAGAAACTGGAACCTCAAAGATATCTCCATCATTCCAGTTATCATAGGAGCCACTGGACTCATGAAGAAGAACTTGAAAAAGTATTTAGCAAGTATACCTGGTGAACCAAGTGCAAGAGAAATCCAAACAACTACACTCAAGGGAACAGCCAGAATCCTGAAAAGAGCTCTCGGTTGGAGTCTGTAAATAGCGGGTGATCGTATGGCATTTGGAAGAATGCCCCGTCCCCAGCAAATGAAAGAAAATGAAAATGAAAAATAAAAAAAGAGAGAAACAAACAAACACACACATACGATCCGTGGCCTTTTGGCTGTGAGCAAAGTGTGATACCTGTTCGGATGCTGTATTTATACTTTTCTGCCCTCGAGGGGGGATACTGCTAGACTGAAATAATTATAATTTTTGTCTCAATGCAGAGCACTCCTTTTGGGGGAGCTGGACTTGATTATCTCACATTAAAAAAACGACCTTGTTTCTAACTCTTCCCTCGTGGGGAGACAACTAAATGGGGAAACAGGAAGTGTACGTTCCTGGAACGAATCAGTAAATATTTGATGCACATTTCGAATCGCCCTGTTCTGAGGGGATGCTACGGTACTCAGCATCGTTAATCGTCTGATAAAGTGTATTTTACCAAATTTCCACCCCTGCAAATTGGTCATTAGGCACATGTTAGGACCAGCATACTCTGCACAGACACGTGACTTCCGGTGTCAAATGAAAGCAATTCTTCAGGAAAACGAAATTCTCTTTTTCATTTCAATGATATTATCACGTGACTTCCGGTGTCAAATGAAAGCAATTCTTCAGGAAAACGAAATTCTCTTTTTCATTTCAATGATATTGTCACGTGACTTCCGGTGTCAAATGAAAGCAATTCTTCAGGAAAACGAAATTCTCTTTTTCATTTCAATGATATAATTACGTGACTTCCGGTGTCAAATGAAAGCAATTCTTCAGGAAAACGAAATTCTCTTTTTCATTTCAATGATATTATCACGTGACTTCCGGTGTCAAATGAAAGCAATTCTTCAGGAAAACGAAATTCTCTTTTTCATTTCAATGATATTATCACGTGACTTCCGGTGTCAAATGAAAGCAATTCTTCAGGAAAACGAAATTCTCTTTTTCATTTCAATGATATTATCACGTGACTTCCGGTGTCAAATGAAAGCAATTCTTCAGGAAAACGAAATTCTCTTTTTCATTTCAATGATATTATCACGTGACTTCCGGTGTCAAATGAAAGCAATTCTTCAGGAAAACGAAATTCTCTTTTTCATTTCAATGATATTATCACGTGACTTCCGGTGTCAAATGAAAGCAATTCTTCAGGAAAACGAAATTCTCTTTTTCATTTCAATGATATTATCACGTGACTTCCGGTGTCAAATGAAAGCAATTCTTCAGGAAAACGAAATTCTCTTTTTCATTTCAATTATATTATCACGTGACTTCCGGTGTCAAATGAAAGCAATTCTTCAGGAAAACGAAATTTTTTTTTTCATTTCAATGATATTATCACGTGACTTCCGGTGTCAAATGAAAGCAATTCTTCAGGAAAACGAAATTCTCTTTTTCATTTCAATGATATTATCACGTGACTTCCGGTGTCAAATGAAAGCATTTCTTCAGGAAAACGAAATTCTCTTTTTCATTTCAATGATATTATCACGTGACTTCCGGTGTCAAATAAAAGCAATTCTTCAGGAAAACGAAATTCTCTTTTTCATTTCAATGATATTATCACGTGACTTCCGGTGTCAAATGAAAGCATTTCTTCAGGAAAACGAAATTCTCTTTTTCATTTCAATGATATTATCACGTGACTTCCGGTGTCAAATGAAAGCAATTCTTCAGGAAAACGAAATTCTCTTTTTCATTTCAATGATATTATCACGTGACTTCCGGTGTCAAATGAAAGCAATTCTTCAGGAAAACGAAATTCTCTTTTTCATTTCAATGATATTATCACGTGACTTCCGGTGTCAAATGAAAGCATTTCTTCAGGAAAACGAAATTCTCTTTTTCATTTCAATGATATTATCACGTGACTTCCGGTGTCAAATGAAAGCATTTCTTCAGGAAAACGAAATTCTCTTTTTCATTTCAATGATATTATCACGTGACTTCCGGTGTCAAATGAAAGCAATTCTTCAGGAAAACGAAATTCTCTTTTTCATTTCAATGATATTATCACGTGACTTCCGGTGTCAAATGAAAGCATTTCTTCAGGAAAACGAAATTCTCTTTTTCATTTCAATGATATTATCACGTGACTTCCGGTGTCAAATGAAAGCATTTCTTCAGGAAAACGAAATTCTCTTTTTCATTTCAATGATATTATCACGTGACTTCCGGTGTCAAATGAAAGCATTTCTTCAGGAAAACGAAATTCTCTTTTTCATTTCAATGATATTATCACGTGACTTCCGGTGTCAAATGAAAGCAATTCTTCAGGAAAACGAAATTCTCTTTTTCATTTCAATGATATTATCACGTGACTTCCGGTGTCAAATGAAAGCATTTCTTCAGGAAAACGAAATTCTCTTTTTCATTTCAATGATATTATCACGTGACTTCCGGTGTCAAATGAAAGCAATTCTTCAGGAAAACGAAATTCTCTTTTTCATTTCAATGATATTATCACGTGACTTCCGGTGTCAAATGAAAGCATTTCTTCAGGAAAA
>OY744544.1:3484231-3519231 GCA_963556195.1 Sepiola atlantica | reverse complement strand
AGTTTAAAATAAAAATTTTAAAGTCCGAATAGCATTGTAGCGCGCCCGTGTTTTCAGTCTATTGTTTCCTCACCCGTACGGAACAATAAGATAATGAATATCGAATATCGATTGGATGCCATAGGGAGATGGAGCTGTTCATATATTTAGTATCACGAAACGATAAAAGTCGCCGACTGTGTTTCGTGATCTTACAGCATCCGAGAAGCCATTGTGTTTTACTACTGAGCTTTCAAAGACGCTAAAGATTCACCAAAGGAATTGTTAAAAATTAGCATTTGAGAATTCACTCGATGATTTGTTTTAATATAAGTCTCTATAGAGTAGATTCAAACATGGCATGGGGTATATGAAGGGAGCACGACGTTACATGATAAAAATACATAATAAATTTGCATTATTTTATTTTTTTTAAATTTAAATGACTAACTTTGACTTTGAAACGTCCCAAACAACTATATAGGCCTTCATTTTGGAGTCTCTAGTCTTAACACGCACACACACACATAATCACACACACACATATATATATATATATATATATATATATATATATATATATATATATATATATGTAAAAATAAAAATGGAATAAAGGATAAGCAATTCAACACCTAACAAAAATAAACTCAAAAACTCATGTTGTATAGTTCTGCCGAAATATTTCGGTCGTTAAAATACGGCCATTATCAATCGGTTGGTAAACTTTATTTCAAAACGGAAAAGTTTTCAAATTTATGTATATATATATATATATATATATATATATATATATATAACGGCTCTTAGTAGCGATAAGACACAGCCTCCCGAAGACGGTCGAGAGACCGAAAGCACTCGAGGAATGGCCTATGACGCAACGCTATGTGCCATACTCCACCGGGTAACACCTGAGACCCGCAGAATTGCTCGCTGCGTCGAAAGATTGACACGAAATATTGTGAAAAGAGAGAGTTCCGTGGTCTTTAATGGAGCTTGCATAAATAATGACTTGCTGCCGAACTATATATATATATATATATATATATATATATATATATATTTTTTTTTTTGAAATATAATACTGTTTTGTTTTTAAATTCCCGAAACAGTTTTGCATGGTTAGCACTTGATGATCCCTTAAATAATGTTAAGACTAGCGTAAATTCTTGGAAGCAAACTAATATAAACTGTGTCCATCGCTTTATTGCAGATTACAAAATAATCAATATTTCAGTAAATATGAGTTATAAAAAGCTGAAAATTACACCATCCAAGGACTGTATTAAGGTGAGATAAATCCTAAAATTTCATCAAAATTCATGTTATATTTAAAAAGTTATGTTATTTTTTTAATATTCAAGGAATTTTCACCGTCCATTGCTTTATTGCAGGTCTCATAAAATGCCAAAAAAAGGACGTTTAACAGCTACCGAGAAGCAGACGATTATTGCAGGACTAGCAGAAGGACTCTCGATCATAAATTTAGCCACAGAACTAAAAAGGGATCCCCCGAACTTTAGCTACATTCGTCAAGAACCCCAACATCAAGTCCAGGAAAGATAAGGGCACAAGGAGGAACCTTTCTGATCGGGATCTTCGAAAAATTCGTAGAGAGATTGTGCGCAACCCAAACAGCACCAGTGCAACAATTTTTGCGAGGGCTGGAGTCATACCAAGGTCCAGACAAGCCCGATGCAATGTACTGAATGAAATGGCAAGGAACATCAAACCTATTCCAAGGCCTCCATTGAGCCAAACCCACAAAGAAAAACGATTGGCTTGGGCACAAAAATATATGAAAATGGATTGCCAAAATGTTCTGTTTACAGATGAGGCTCGTGCTACCCTTGATGGACCGGACGGATGGGCCAAAGTTTGGAATCCAAATGGAACTCCAACGCCTTATAGATTTCGTCGCCAACAGGGAGGTGGAGGCATAATGTTTTGGGCGGGAATTATTGGGGATAAGCTATGTGGACCATTCCGAGTGCCAGAAGGTGTCAAGCTCACCAGCAATGCCTACACTGCCTTTCTAAATGAGAATTTGTTACCATGGCTAGATGATCTTCCCTTGTCACGTCGTTTTAAGATTATTTTTATGCATGACAATGCCCCATCTCATGCTGCTAGGGCAACTACATCCTTCCTTGGATCTCAGGGCTTTGTTGGAGAAACCCTCATGTCCTGGCCACCGTGTTCTCCGGACCTTAACCCCATCGAACACCTATGGTCAATATTGAAACGAGGAGTTTATGAGGGAGGAGAGCAGTTTTCTTCGAAGGATGCCCTTTGGAACAAAATAGTCGACGTTGCCAGAACCATTACTCCATCTCAGATCAAACAATTGACCTCCTCGGTGGACAAAAGGTTGTTTAATGTAATTTCAAAACATGGGGGATATGTGGACAAATAATTCGTTTGTTTGACACTTAGCCCTCGGGATGTGCCTTTATTTTTGTTAATTTTCCCCAGAAAATGTGTTCAATATAAATTTATGATGCTTTGGTATTGTTTTATTGAGCTAAAACATTATCTTAGAAGACTTGCAATAAAGCGATGGACGGTGAAAATTCCTTGAATATTAAAAAAATAACATAACTTTTTAAATATAACATGAATTTTGATGAAATTTTAGGATTTATCTCACCTTAATACAGTCCTTGGATGGTGTAATTTTCAGCTTTTTATAACTTATATTTACTGAAATATTGATTATTTTGTAATCTGCAATAAAGCGATGGACACAGTTTAGTGACTGTAAAAAGTAAATTGACTTACAAAAAAGTGATTTTCCACCGAACGACTTGGGACTAAAATGTTTAAAAGAAAATTTTTTTTATATAGTTTTAATGGTTTAGAAACTTTCGAGATTATATATATTTATATATATTTATATATATATATATATATATATATATATATATATATATATATATATATATATATATATATATATATTATTATTATTATAATAATTATTATTATTATTATTATTATTATTATTATTATTATTATTATTATTATTATTATTATTATTATTATTATTTAATGTATCTACATAAAATGTTATAAGGATGTATATATATATATATATATATATATATATATATAGCACTAGATAAAGTGAAAGAATAAAATATAGTGCGAATCAAATTTTATTACAATTCAAAGTTCAAGCAAAGTACTTGAGCTTCAGTTTTATCTGGATGTTCACTAATAAAAGATATTAGTTGCCTCTTATATCTTTGGTTGTATTAACCTTATATATATATATATATATATATATATATATATATATATATATATATATATATATATATATATATATATATATATATATATGTGTGTGTGTGTGTGTGTGTGTGTGTATGTGTTGTACGGCCTGATATTAGTATAGACTAATATACCGTAAAGGCCACTTTTCAAAAAATTCTTGAAACGCATGACCGCTCGCGAACTATATCGTGACTCATGACAGCTATTTGCTTTCTTGTGACACAGAACTGTTCTGAGCGGAATTTCACAGTTTCTTTCAAAACCCGGAATGATGCCAACACAATACACTGTCTGACGCTACATGTTCTATGAACATGTAAAAGCAATTTAATAATGTTTCATCATTAAATAAAAACTTTTTTCTACTTAACTTTGTGTGCCGCTAATGTGTTCATGACAAGAAAGAATCCGAAAGCGTCATTAAATTAAAACCATTCTTTGCAATTACTTGGCGGCTGACATTTTGTTTTGTTTAAATCTAAGTTATTTATCTTGTTTAATAATTTTAATGATTTTAATGATCTTAATGATTTTAATAATTTTAATGATTTTAATAATTTTAATATTTTTAATGATTTTAATAATTTTAATGATTTTAATAATTTTAATAATTTTAATAATTTTAATGATTTTAATAATTTTAATGATTTTAATAATTTTAATGATTTTAATAATTTTAATGATTTTAATAATTTTAATGATTTTAATGATTTTAATAATTTTAATGATTTTAATAATTTTAATGATTTTAATAATTTTAATGATTATAATGATTTTAATAATTTTAATGATTATAATGATTTTAATAATTTTAATAATTTTAATGATTTTAATAATTTTAATAATTTTAATAATTTTAATGATTTTAATGATTTTAATAATTTTAATGATTATAATGATTTTAATAATTTTAATGATTTTAATAATTTTAATGATTATAATGATTTTAATAATTTTAATGATTTTAATGATTTTAATAATTTTAATTATTTTAATAAATTTAATGATTTTACTAATTTTTATAATTTTAATGATTTTAATGATTTTAATGATTTTAATGATTTTGATTTTAATAATTTTTATGATTTAATGTGCCTTTGTTTTGGTCCCGTATTAATTCGTGGCTTACTTTCCTCTTTTCACTCCTATTTGTTCTTGCTTTCATCGTTTTTTATAAAGGCAAAAAAAAATTAAATCATTTTTGAAGTGCTTCGTATATAGAGTGTATATGTTATATATATATATATATATATATATATATATATATATATATATATATATATATATATATATATATATAATTATTTTTATTTATACATACTTGTATATACTCTGCGACACTGGCATGTCGATGTTATCGATCAACAGCTGTTAAAAGCTGTGATCTCATCAGCCAGAATAAAAAATCTGATTCTTCTCTTAGGTCATATTTGGAAATCATGAAGTTGGAAGAAAAGAATTTTGCTTTCTTGTACTTTCTTTTCTTTTCGTTCAATCCAGCTTAAATCTCACATGGACGGTCACATATGTGACACAAAAACCTTTTTCTTCTGGTAAGGGTTCGTCCACTTTTAGATTGCACATTTGACCACAAATATGACAGCTTAGCACTGGAGGTCGTGCTGTTATAGCCTTCTCATAAAACTGTTGGTCCTGTCTGTTGATTGTGTGATTTAAGATGATTTACAAGTCCAGCTTTTGATAAAAGAAACCAATCACATACAGTACACCTCTAGTTTTTATATTCTCTGACGCTATACTTTAATCCTGCTTTCTTAAAACAAGCTTTAAGACAGCATCATCTACACGACGCTCTTCAAAATCCTTACATCTTACTCCAATGATTTTTCCTTCATGGTGGTCGGTCTTCCGATTGTGCTTCCCAATTATCTACATCCATCTCAAGTAGTTTCAAGTTGTTTTTTAGGGCATCCTTAAATCTTTTTCTCGGTTTATGGTGTGGTCTCTTACCCCTATTTTAGGAAGTATTTTGTTCTCCATCCTAACCAGGCGTCTAGTCCAACGCATCTGATTTTGAATGATTTTCATTTCTATACTGGGGCTACAACTTTGATGAAATATTTCTAATATCTTGAGGTGTCTTATATATATATATATATATATATATATATATATATATATATATATATATATATATATATATATATATATATTAGTACTTCATGCATCCACATAAAATATTATAAGGAGATATAATTTTTTATGTATCAGTTTTCAGTATTTACTTCAACAGTGCTCGATACGTAAGTAGAGCTAGGTAGTAAGCAATGAAAATATATATGGCAATCAAGCTACACAGAGGATCCCGTGTTTCATATATATATATAGTGTGTGTGTGTCAGGTTGTATATGAAAAGAAATCAAATAAAGTGCTCGATCATATAAGAGAGCTAATATAATTTATTTAGATACTGTGCATTACATATTTCAGCAATGTACCGCGGTTTCATCCAAAAGGGCAGATTTAGACATCTTTAGTAAATCTCCGTGCCCAGTGGAATCATCGGCAAGCTGAAACGATTGTAGTCACGCCCGACAGAAAATGGCGTCAACAACCTGTCGGGCGTGACTACAATCGTTTCAGCTTGTCGATGATTCCACTGGGCACGGTGATTTACTAAAGATGTCTAAATCTGCCCTTTTAGATGAAACCGCGGTACATTGCTGAAATATGTAATATACTATATCTAAATAAATGATATATATATATATATATATATAATTATTTTTATATAATTATTTTTATTGGTGATTGCAGCGTTCGTTGTTTTTTTTGCTTACTATTATTTCGATTCTTTCACTTCTTAAGTGATTAAGATGCAAAAAATTGCATTATTAGTCGCCCTTAACTTCATAGGACGTATTTTTCGCTAATATATATTTTTATCTGTTTTATTAATTGTATACGTACATAAAAGTACTTTTATGTGCGTATCAAATTAATAAAACTATATATACATATATGTATATATATATAACATTATCTATATATATATATATATATATATATATATATATATATATAACATTATATATATAAATATATACAGACACATATATATGTATACATTATATATATACATATATAAATCATATATATAAAAATATACACATATATACATCATATGTATAAATCTATACATACATATATACATTATATATATATATATATATATATATATATATATATATATATAATTATTAATGACAATATATGTATTAGCATATACTATCAGTTCCTTTTACTTTGTAATCTCCTTAAAAGATTTAGCTTGATGATTGTCAATTATTGATAACAGAGCAAATATAAGTCAGTTCATATTATATTCCAATAACAATGGTTTTATTTTATTTTTTCACATTTCCAAAAAACATAACATTTCTGTGAGATATAGTTTTACGGTCCGTTTCATTTGTCTTGTGCCAAACAACATTTTTATGTCAATATCGTCTCTACAACATTACAAAATCATCAGAAACAATTCACAAAGAGTAAAAAGTTCTTGGGTTAAAGTGTCTTGAAAAAACCTACACTATACAGTAGTTCATTTTTGGATGAAAACAAACAAAAAACAAATAAAAAGAGAGCAAAAAGTGACGATATTGACATAAAAATGTTGTTTGGCACAAGACAAATGAAACGGACCGTAAAAAATATATCTCACGGAAATGTTATGTTTTTTTTGAAATGTGAAAAAATAAAAATAATAAAATAAAACCACGGTTATTGGGATATAATATGAACTGACTTATATATATATATATATATATATATATATATATATATATATATATATATATATATATATATATATATATAATTTATTTAGATACTGTATATTACATTACTGTATATTACATAATCGATACAGTATCTAAATCTATATACTACTAAAAGTCTATGGGTCTTGTATGTTTGCAATCAGCTTTCAGCTTTCCGGTTTTCAACATCCGGTTGCGCATGCGTAAATAGCATCGTCTTCCAATCTGTTATTCCAATTCCGTTGAACTCTTATTATTAACGAACGCATGAAATTTTTCATTCTGGAAATGTTTATATCGCTTTAAATATAAAACAATTACATTTAATTTCATCAAATAGTTTTTTTGTTTTCTCCACGGCTAAAAACATTCAACGGCAGGACTTTGTAAAGTCTGCCGCAGTTTCAAAAAAGCTCCACCCTTTTAAAAAACAAAAACAAACAAACAAAACAACAACAATCATTATTAATATCAATAGCGGCGGTGAACGAAACCACCTCCCACTTTTCCTCTCACAGATTTCACCACTCCTACTCCCTCTGTTTTCGTTACGTACGCGAGACAGCCGGTTGTACCCCCTTCCCTTCTCACCTGTTCAGTGCATATTTACCTATAAGTATGGCCAACCACTTATAATTCAGTAACTATAATTTAAAAAAAAAACAATTATAATAAACAGAACGACGCATAGAAATCTATCTATATTCTTTTTTAAACAATTACATTTAATTTCATCAAATAGTTTTTTTGTTTTCTCCACAAGTGTCACGCACATACATGAATTCCATAGCTAATATAACAAACTGACCCAACGGGTCACGGGTGGTCTAGTAAATTATATTAGCTCTCTTATATGATCGAGCACATTATTTGATTTCTTTTCATATACAACCTGACACACACTATATATATATATATATATATATATATATATATATATATATATATAGTAAAAATACAGAGCGTGCGAGATAATAAGATAACGAGAGAGAGAGAGAGAGAAAGAGAGAGAGAAAGAGAGAGAGTTGATATTTATAAATGCATATGAAAATAAATGGACAGAGAGAGATGGTATATACATTGAAGATTAGTGAGTTAAACTGATTGAGAAAAGGATAGAGAAAAAGGGATTGGGATAGAGAGAGAGAGAGGGGTGAAGAGAGAGAGAGAGAAAGAGAGGGAGAAAGAGAGTAAGAAAAAGAGGGAGAGAGGCGGAAGGATTATAGTGAGAATTAGATGCATATTTATACACAGAAATAGTTGATATATTGAAATACAGAAATAAAGAGAGAGAATTATATAGAGAAAGAAAACTACATCGAAATGGGAGAGTGTGAGAGAGGGACAGTGAGATAGAGAGAAAGAGAGAGAGTGAGAGAGATGAACAGAGAGCAACAGAGAGAGAGAGAAAAAGAGAGAAAGAGAAAGAGAGAGAAAGAGAAAGAGAGAGAGAAAGAGAGAACTAGTTAAGATCCTTTGTCTCTCGACGGATCCTAATCCGACCGCAAACTCTGACATTTGCGACAAAAAAATGGCCGCTTCTGCTCCGCTTGAAATGGTTCGGTTGTCTGCGATTTAATGCCGTAACATGGCGTTATTTCTTAAAGCGATTGTCTGTAGAAATACTGCCACTTTGGTAAATGCAGAAAGTGGAACTCTGAAAAGAAAAGGAATAACGAAATTACCAGAGATCGTAACTGCACATGAGTGGAAACATTTCTGTACATTTATTATCCACACAATGCAAGAGAATATATATATATATATATATATATATATATATATATATATATATATATATATATATATATATATATATATATATATATATATATATATATGTAAAGGAGTAAGGCTACCAACATTTCTAGAATGTTTTTTTCAACATTTATTTATTATTTTGTTGTTTTACCATTTTATAATTTTATATAACGCGTTCCAAGATATGTAAATCCATTTGAAGAAATGTCTGATATATATATATATATATATATATATATATATATATATATAAAAGGTATAAAGGTATACTCAAAAAAAGAATAAAAGGGAAATACCAGTAGAGTGCTCAATTAAATTAAATTAAGAGCGTAATATTTTTATTTTTAAATACAGATTTTAATCAGACATGGACCAGTGGTTTCTGACAAGAAACGGGTTTAAATTCCCGATTCCGTCTTCTTCAGCATAGTCTGAAATAGTAAATGATGGAATTTCTTCAAATTCGTAAAGTAAGGGTGGACGCCGCCAAAAAACACCTCAAAAATAAAATTGCTCTATTCAATATATTGAGCTTTATATTATCACAATAGATTATTATTAAACGATATTTCAATTATATTTGATTAAAGTCATATATATATATATATATCATGGACGGCGGCACCGGTGGGCAGGGGGGTGGGGGGACTCAAGCCAATCCCCCACTTTTTTACTTGCCCCCCCCCACTTTACGGCTATGAATAATGAAGTTATATATGCATGTGTTTAACCGCCCCCCCCCCACTTTTTAGGAGAGCCCCCCACTTTTATAACGATCCCGCCGGTCCTGTGTATATATATATATATATATATATATATATATATATATATATATATATAGGTTCATATTATATTCCAATAACCATGTTTTCATTTTATTATTTTTATTTTTTCACATTTCCAAAAAACATAACATTTCTGTGAGATATATTTTTTACGGTCCGTTTCATTTGTCTTGTGCCAAACAACATTTTTATGTCAATATCGTCTCTGCAACACAACAAAATCATCAGAAAAATTCACAAAGAGTAAAAAGTTCTTGGATTAAAGTGTCTTGAAAACACCTACACTATACAGTAGTTCATTTTTGGGTGAAACCAAACAAAAAACAAAGAAAAGAGGGGGAACCCACTATTACGCCATTTATCTTACAGGAATATTATGTTTTTTGGAAATTTGAAAAAATAAAAATATAAATAATAAAATAAAAACATGGTTATTGGAATATAATATGAACCTGACTTATATTTGCTCTGTCGTCACAAATTGGCAATCATCGAGCTGAATCTTTTAAGGAGACTGCAAAGTAAAAGGACACTGATAGTATATACTAATACATATATTGTCATTAATGATTTTATATATATATATATATATATATATATATATATATATATATATATATATATATATATACATACTGCAGACGTTTTATAGTGAATCGCTAGAAATGTAGAATATAAATTAAACTGAAGGACTCAGCAAAATTCTTTCAATTTTATCGACTTTCAAGAAAAGACAAATGGATAAAAAAAAAAACTGTTTTGAACAAAAAAAAAATCCGAGCAAGTAAATGAATAAATATAACATCTAAATATTATTAAACAAAAAATGATACATAAAAAATAAAAATTAAGAGAACAAGAGGAGGGGGAGGGGAGTAAAAATTGATGTGGAAAGAAGTGTAGGGAGGAATAGAAACAGTGAGAGAGAGAGAGAGAGGGGAGGGAAGGGGAGGCGAAGAGAGTAGGAGACGGTAGAGAGAGGGGGGGGGGAGTGGTGGCGTATTGCTTATTCAAAATGCCTGCTTTGATTAGACTAGTAAAAGATAGGTCGGCTGGAAAGGCGGAATGAGATCGAAGCTTTGAAAGGCCGGGATGGAAATCCGAGATAAAAGCGTCGATATTCGAAATGGCTGTTGGTGAATGGCACTTGTTATTTCCATAGAAATATTATTGAAATCTCAAGAATTTAAATAAAAAACGTTTTGACAAAACAAAACAGAACACTAATGAAAAGAAGAAAAAAATCAAAATGGAGTCAAAGTAAGACGTTACCTATTACCTAGCAGACATATTTTCTTAACGCAATTGTTGATCTTACTTAACAGTAATATGCTTTTAAAGTAGAAGTGTAGATATTACTTTGCAGTAATATGCTTTTGAAGTTAAGTGAAGATTTTTCTTAGCAGTATTTATAATCTAAAGTTTAATGTAGGTTTTACTTTGCAGTAATATGCTTTTGAAGTTAAGTGTAGATTTTTCTTAGCAGTATTTATAATCTAAAGTTTAATGTAGATTTTACTTTGCAGTAATATGCTTTTGAAGTTAAGTGTAGATATTACTTAGCAGTATTTATAATCTAAAGTTTAATGTAGATTTTACTTTGCAGTAATATGCTTTTGAAGTTAAGTGTAGATTTTTCTTAGCAGTATTTATAATCTAAAGTTTAATGTAGGTTTTACTTTGCAGTAATATGCTTTTGAAGTTAAGTGTAGATTTTTCTTAGCAGTATTTATAATCTAAAGTTTAATGTAGATTTTACTTTGCAGTAATATGCTTTTGAAGTTAAGTGTAGATTTTTCTTAGCAGTATTTATAATCTAAAGTTTAATGTAGATTTTACTTTGCAGTAATATGCTTTTGAAGTTAAGTGTAGATTTTTCTTATCAGTATTTATAATCTAAAGTTTAATGTAGGTTTTACTTTGCAGTAATATGCTTTTGAAGTTAAGTGCAGATTTTTCTTAGCAGTATTTATAATCTAAAGTTTAATGTAGATTTTACTTTGCAGTAATATGCTTTTGAAGTTAAGTGTAGATTTTTCTTAGCAGTATTTATAATCTAAAGTTTAATGTAGATTTTACTTTGCAGTAATATGCTTTTGAAGTTAAGTGTAGATTTTTCTTATCAGTATTTATAATCTAAAGTTTAATGTAGATTTTACTTTGCAGTAATATGCTTTTGAAGTTAAGTGTAGATTTTTCTTATCAGTAATGTTTTTTAGTGAACTGTTGATCTATTACTAACGAAGGTTCGGTATCTATCTGTCTGAAGTCACAACTATACTATTATTTCAATTAATAATGGAGATTTTGTATCCGTCTGGCTGTAGCCGAAACTTTACAATTACTTCTATAATGATGGAAATTTGGTATTTGTCTGTCTGAAACCGAAACTATACTACTACTTCTATTACTAATGGATATTTGGTATCTGTTTGTAGCCAAAACTATACCATAACTTCTATTAATAATAGAGATTTGGTATTTGTCTGTCTGTAGTCGAAACTATACCATTACTTCTATTAATAATAGAGATTTGGTACCTGCTTGTCTGAAGCTGAAACTATTATGTTACTTCTATTAATAATGGAGATTTTGTATATGTCTGTCTGAAGCTAAAACTATACTAATACTTCTATCAATAATGGAGATTTGGTATCTGCCTTAAGCCGAAACTATACTATTACTTCTATTATTGATGGAAAGTTCGTATCTGTGTGTGTGTAGTTGAAACTGTATTATAACTTTTATTACTAATTGAGATTTGGTACCTGTCTATCTGAAACCGAAACTATACTATTACTTCTATTATCAATGGAGATTGTGTATCTGTCTGTCTGACACCGAAACTTTACTATTACTTCTATTATTAAGTGACATTTCGTGTCTGTCTGTCTGAATCCGAAGCGATACACTTATTTATATTAAAAATGGAGATTTCGTATATATATCTGTTATATGTTAATAACAATTTCGATTTTGTTTGTATGAACATAATAAAGATTTATTATCTGTCTGTCTGAAGCCGAAACTATACAACTACTTCTATTAATAAAGGAGATTTCGTATCTGTCTGTCTGAAGCCGAAACTATACAACTACTATTAATAAATGGGAATTCGTATCTGTCTTTCTGAAGCCGAAACTATACAACTACTTCTATTAATAAAGGAGATTTCGTATCTGTCTGTCTGAAGCCGAAACTATAAAATTATTTCTATAATAATGGAGATTTTGTATATGTCTGTCTGGTTACGGGAAGCCAAGGGGAGCAGCTTGGTTGATATTTGCTCCCAGCAGATGAATTCGAAAGTTTAAGTCAATGGTGGAGCACATTAGTTCAACAACAAATACTCTGGGTTAGGGTTAGGGTTAGGGTTAGGGTTAGGGTGGTTAGGGTTAGGGTGGTTAGGGTTAGGGTTAGGGTTAGGGTGGCGTCCGTCGACAAAATACAACAATCGAAAGATTTAATATGTTAGCAAATATTTTTTTTTTAACTTAGTTCATCCCAAAACAAGGCAAGTTGCCACTTAAGGGGCTACTGAGAATTATGGTGAAAGTTTGGGGAAGTCATCCTAAATTGGGACCTGTGCAACGAGATGCTTGTTTATATTAGTTTTAAATTTCTTCATGTCGGTACAGTCGGGGAAACAGGGAGCAGGGAAGGATTTCCAGAGGCCGGCAGCACGAGGAAAGAAGCTATTGGAGTAGAATGCTCTCCGGCATCTGGATACCTCCACAGTGAATGGATGGGATTTAGCAGATTTTCGGATTGGTCGTGTGTATTTACATCGAGATGGGCATCAGAGCAGCAAGTTCATCGGAGCACATTCCATTGAAGTACCAGTAAAAAAAAAAAGCATAAGGATGCAACATTGCGGCGATGGGACAGGAGCTGGAGCTTGGTGGATAGTGAGAGACATTAGATTAGCGATTCATTTTTTGGACCTCGTCTAAGAAGGAAGACTGGTGGATGGTGCACCAGCCCAGATGTGATAACAATATAAGATGCATGGGCGGATGATGGCATTGTACAGATATAGGATACTGTCAAGTGTGAGAATTTTTCTAGCTCGGTAGAGGGAGGCTACCTACTTTGCAGCAGTCTTGGCAATGTCTTCTATGTATTTGTACCAAACCTAATAGTAATATAGTTTTTAAGTTAATTGTAGAATTTCGTAGACATAAAAGGTAAACATTTTTCTTATCTGATAACATGAGTCTTTTTAGCTCTAGTTTCGCGCGTTTTTTTACACGTGATAGTGTTGTGTTGTGAAGTGACTGCGGCACGCACCTAGACCTGATGGGATCATATGATACTGTATCATCACACTTCCAAGGAAGTAAACCAGTGCGCGCATCTTCGATGTCTGACTTGACAGTACAATACGTGCCACGTGGTCGCTCCGGCTCAATCACCGCCGCCGGATGCCAGGATAGGTGGCAATATATATATATATATATATATATATATATATATATATATATATATATATATATATATATATATATATATATGTACGAGAAAATGATCTCCAGCAACGCCAAGTTTCCTGACGTCAATAAAAGAACCTGAAAGATTACTTTGTCGCAATGGAACAATTAAATATGGCCGATATACAACTGAAATGACAATGCAGCGTATATCGATTCGGGGCTATTGACACGGATTTTCTTCATAGAGACGTGTATGGTTACAACATAGTAACGGAGTGTTCAAAGAAGGAAAAGACGAAAAAAGCAGCAGACGTCGTACAATTGTAAAATAGGCGAAGACAAGAGTAAGTAAATGATTTAGGAATATATAAACCAGTATAAATAAAAAATGATAACACATACAAATACAGCAAACGATACAAAAATTATAATCTTTAAAAATTAAAAGAATAAACTTGCATTTAAATTTGAAATATGACCATAAAACCAATAGAAGCCACAAACGAGATGCAAATATTTCAGATTTGCATTGAATTTGATCCATGTCCATTAGACACCAATTAAGCAAGATTCCCTTAATTTTAATTACTTGACCCCCTTAAGCTTAAGCCTTAAATTTAGACGTTTTCTGGAATCAAAATCATCGAATGGATTTTTATCAAAATTGGAATAAGGATTCTAGACATACGGTTTATTTTAATCTTGATAAGGGGATAGAAAGTTGTGCAAAGCTTACCTGTGTGAGGAATTAATTTTACCCGTCCTGGGAAGGGTATTCTTCTAATATGCACGCTTGAACTTGAGTTGAGCACGGTTCTGAAGAAGTGAAGAGTTCCCGAAATATTATATCATACAGAGTTTCCACCAAACCATCTTGATACAGGTGTTACATAACATTGTATCATTGTGTAGATAAACAGATATATATGTGTTTGTGAAAAAAATATATAAGAGGTTTATGTAGTTTGCTTGAAGCATTGTTTACTTGTATATAGAAATGTGATACTTAGAAGGCAATACAATGCAGAGGTGTGACGGATAGACACAAGTTGGAGCAAATAAGACATATAATGGTGGAACAAATTAAATAGTTTCACCCTTAATACAATGTATACATACATATATATATATATATATTTATTTATTTATTTGTCACAAACACACATATATTTGTTTATCTACACAATGTTGCAATGTTATGTAATGCCTGTATCAAGATGGTCTGGTGGAAACTCTGTATGATATAATATATCGGGAACTCTTTCCCTCTTAAGAACCGTGCTCAACTCAAGTTCAAGCGTGCATATGAAGGTACCGTTGGATGCAGTCTCGCAGAAAATACCGGTTAAATTTTAATTTCAAACCAGATTTAAAAAAAAAAAAAAAAAACTTTCTTTTTTTCTTTTTTTTAATATTTTATTTATCTATCTAAATATTTCATATTTTACTAGCAGGGCTACCCGGCGTTGCCCGGTGGAAAAATTGTAACATATTTTTTTTCTCTCTTCCCCAGTCCCTACCCCCCCCCCCCGCTTTCAAGCCTTCCCTCTCCCCACCCCTCTTTTCTTCTTCGTCCAGTCCATTCCTCTCTCTGGACATAGACTTGTTTATAGAATACTCGAGTAAGCGTAACAGAAATGACTTTTGTGAAAAAAATCAGAGTTACTTCCCTTTAATTACGACACGAAAATTACAAGAAAATCCCCCCTAACCCTCTGACTAAATCGGCGTCAGTTTAGGGTCAAAGAATGGATATATTTTTTTAGATTTGAGATATTATTCATACGCTGATCAAGAAAATATAAACTTCATGGATTTGTTCAGTAGTTTAGGAGCGTTAGCTGGCGACGCACCTATATATATATATATATATATATATATATATATATATAAATATATATATATATATATATATATATATATATATAAATATATATATATATATATATATATATATATATATATATATATATATATATATATATATATATATATATATATACACACACATTCAACTTTCCTTTATATAATATATTAATTAAGAATTTAAATGAAAAATTATTTGAGTCCTGGCTAGTCTTAGGAGGTGCACCCTCCCAGACCTTGCCTCCCATCTTTGCGGTAGAGTAAGTTTTTTGCTTGAGTTTTAAATTTTAAAGTTAAAAGATGCTTCAAGAAATTGTTTACTTCTTAAAATTACATTTGAATTTTATTTGCGATTTTAAAAGTAAACTATGATAGATAAGCGATACGAAAATAAAACTAAGAAAACAAAGGTAAAAGACGAAGAAAACAAAGGAAAAAGGCGAAGAAGACAAAGGAAAGAAAAGTTAGCAATACATTAAAAAGTGTGTGTGTGTTTCCTGGTGCCTCATCACGAAATAACCACAATTTTTTACCAACCTAAAATCATCTATTAAAGTCCTTTTGAGCAAGTCCATTGTTATCTTCATAGTGTAGGTATTTGAAGTAAATTAAATCTTTTGATTCAATATATTCTTGTGTTCGCAGCTTCATATTCTGAGTTTTTTCTCCGAACATCGTTGCATTTTTGTTTGACTTTTTTTTGGGGGGGGGGGGGGGGGTATTATATTTGAATAAGATTCTGAGTTTTTTCTCTGAGCATAGTTGCATTTTTGTTTGAAAGTTTTTGGGGAGTGTTATATTTGCATTAGATTCTGAGTTTTTCCTCCGAGCATAGTTGCATTTTTGTTTGAAGCTTTTTTTTGGGGGGGGGGAAGGGTGTTATATTTGCATAAGATTCTTAGTTTTTCCTCCGAACATAGTTGCACTTTTGTTTGAATATATTTAAGATGCGTCCATTTAATCTGCGCGTTTAGCGTGACAGAAAAACGCAAATTTTATTTCAAACTTAAGCGTGACCGACTAATGGACTGACTGGGCCTCTGACTAAGACGTGTGGGCGCAGTGATAATTGATATATCGAACTTAAGGGTGACACACAAATAAAAGTACTATTTTGCACAAAATCGTGACGGACCAACAAAAAGACTATTTGTTACATAAGTGTTACTTATCGACGGAAGTATAATCTGAGAATAAAGCGTGACAGAGCGACGGAAATATATTTTCACAGAGATTCGTGAAACGCAGTCATTTGATTTGCGCGTTTAATCATAAAAATGATATTTCAAACTTATTCGGAAACTGTTTCAATTTTAAGAGTGACATAACGACAGACATTTTATTCAGATTTAAGCATAACAAAGCGACGGACAGAACTTCTCAGAGAGATGTTTGGACGCATCAGCACTAAGATGTCCATTATATATGCGCGTTTAGTGATGAAGAGACTATTTTAAATTGAATTGTGACAGACCAACATGAATGTTAGTTCGAACGAATCGACGGAGAGTGTTTTTCACAGATGTGATTGGATACATCTTAAATAAGATATCGGTCATTACATGCTGTTTGAAACTGACGTGTGACAGACCAACAAACCGGTCTACCGGTATTCGTAGAGGTACGAAGACGCGCCTAGATAGAGAAAGAGAGAGATACATAGAGAGAGAGAGAGAGAGAAAGAAAGAGAGAGACATAGATAGAGAGAGAAAGACAGATAGAGAGAAAGAACGAGTGAGAGCGCGATATATATATATATATATATAGAGAGAGAGAGAGAGAGAGAGAGAGACAGAGACAGAGATAAAGAGAAAGAGAGATAGTGAGAAAGAACGAGAGAGAGAGACAGACAGACAGAGAAAGAGAGAGAGAGAGAGAGAGGGAGAGAAAGGAAAACAGAGAGAGAAAGAGGGCGACTCATGAAAGGGAAATGTCATATGGCAAGAGACTTAAAGAAAGTAGCGTTGATGTAATGGGTGTGGATGGGGGATGGTTGGGATATACAGAGGATGAGGATGAGGATAAAGATGAGATGAGGATGGGGAGCGAATTGAATGTCAGCAAAGTTCAACTTATCTGAGACAAAGAAGGGAGAAAATGGCAAATTTCAAAAAGACGAATCTCACGCTGCCTTAGAAGGAATTCTTGTACCAATTTTCAATAATGGAGATAGATCAACGGTCCAGGGGAAGGTTACTGTGTCGAACAAGCAATCGGAGAAGAAATATATATATATATATATATATATATATATATATATATATATATATATATATATATATATATATACCTTTATTTAATGTAATCACATGTTATTTTGAAACAACTTTAAATTGGTTTGGAAAAAAAACGCCAATATATTCAATACCTCCATTTTCTTTTGTCTCCCTCTCTTTTTCACTATATATATATACATATATATATATATATATATATACATATATATATATATATATACATATATATATATATATATATATATATATATATATATATATGTATATATATATATATATATGTATATATATATATATGTATATATATATATATATATATATGAATATTCAGAAAATTAATAAACATGCATTGGTCACTGGAATTTAGCTATAGTATATATACATATAGTTTTCGACAATGACATGTCGATTTACCCTTTCTCACGTTTGCTCTCGCTTTCTCTTCTTCTTCGTTTCGTCTTCTTCAACTTTTTCTTTCTCTTTTCATAACATTCCTCGCATTCCTTTTTCTCCCCGTTTTGTTGTTCTCTGCACGTGACATTTTCTTCCAATCGCATTCTCTGTATAAATTTGAAAACTTTTCCGTTTTGAAATAAAGTTTATTAACTGATCGAAAATGGTCGTATCTACGGCCGAAATATCTCGGTGGAACTTTACAACATGAGTTTTTGAGTTTATTTTTGTTAGTTGTTGAATTGCTTATTCTTTATTCCATTTTTATTTTTACATAGTATATATATATATATATATATATATATATATATATATATAGAGAGAGAGAGAGAGAGAGAGAGAGAGATAGAGAGAGAGAGAGAGAGAGACAAAGATAAAAACAGCAGAGAGTTAGAACGAGGGGGAAATATATACATATATTTTATTTTACTCCAGTGCAAGTTCTCAGAAATCAATGAGTCCTTTCCTGGCGCAAACACTTGTATCTTTATATGAGGTACATATATATTCAAATCTTCTATTAAAGTTCAGCTAGTTAAGAAGTGAAGAACATTAAGTTTTCTCTCCCTAATTGACTAGTTAACTATCCAGCACTCTGCTCTCTGCTCTCTGCTCTCTGCTTGTGGTCTTACCGGATTCCAGGACACGAATTCATCTAGTCTGGTGGAGTATCCAGCTTAGTGCTGTTGTTACAGGCAGCATCTTTTCGTATAAGCTAGTCTGTGTCAATACCGAGGGTGTCTTATTCGAATATTATCTTATTTTGAACATTTGGTCAGGGTTCTGAAGTATCCTCATGTCAGGTTGACCCTAGCAAACACTAGTACAGAGAGACCTTAGACTCTCGAGGTCAGTGTCTTGTAGACATTCAAATTCTATACGTATATATATATTTGTTATCATTGCAAGTATACACATATAATATTATAAGGATATATAATATACTGTGTATAGATTTTCAGTAATTACTTCAACAGTGCTCAATATGTGAGTATTGATTTACTCCTCTCCAGGAGTTAGGCACAAGGCCAGTTTTTATCTTACTCCCACAAGTAAGATGTGACCCACGGTCGGGTCGGGAAAGTGGGGTTTAAAAATTGCCTGGTCAGCCCCGTCGGCATTCCCCGGTAGGGGCGCCTCAGGCAGTAAGCAATAAACCTACTCCTCCCCAAATAGGGGAGGCGAAACCTGGGAGGGTGACCTCCTAGAACTGCACAGGACAGACCCATAGACCGGTGTAAATCAAGCCCCGAAGGCCAAGACAATACCAGTCTATGGGGTGCAGTATCCATCGGAACAGATACTACACTTTGATCTTAGCCAAAAGGCCAAGCTGCTCAATATTTATTTACTACCTCGCTAGGAGTTAGGCACAAGGCCAGTTTTATCTTACTCCCACAAGTAAGATGTGACCCAAGCTCGGGTCGAGAAAGTGGGGTTTTAAAAGCCAGCGCTCGAGAGGTGAGCACTCTGGCCATTTAAAAATTGCCTGGGCAGCCCCGTCGGCATTCCCCGATAGGGGCGCCTCAGACAGTAAGCAATAAACTTACTCCTCCCCAAAGAGGGGAGGCGAAGCCTGGGAGGGTGGACCTCCTAGAACTGCACATGGCAGGCGTGCAGTATCCATCGGAACAGATACTACACTTTGATCTTAGCCAAAAGGCCAAGCTGCTCAATATGTGAGTAGAGCTAGGTATATATATATGCGAATAGATAAGTCAAAGCTAAAGACTTAGGTGGTATACAATAGAGCAAGCTTTTATCCAATTCCTTTGTCTGTCATTAATTCAGCTCAACTATTATTTTATTCTGTCATTCCTTTTGCCTGTCTTTCAATAATTCATTTAAACCGTCATTGCTTTCTGTCTGTTAATGTTTCTTTCTTAATAAAAAAAAATTCAGTTCAACTATCATTTCTTTCTGTCATTTTTTCTTTCATTCTTACTTTTATTCAGCTAACCTATCATTCAGTTCTATCCATCATTTTTTAAATTTTTGTTTAAATAATTCAGTTCAACTATCATTTCTTTCTTTAAATAATTCAGCTAACCTATCATTTATTTCTTTAAATAATTCAGTTCAACTCGTATTTATTTCTTTAAATAATTCGGCTGAACTTTCATTCAGTTCTTATCTATCATTTTTTTAATTTTTGTTTGAAAAATTCAGTTCAACTATCATTTCTTTCTTTATATCATTCAGCTCAACTATCATTTCTTTCTTTAAATAATTTAGTTCAACTATCATTTTTTTTTAATTCAGCTCAACTATCATTTCTTTCTTTAAATAATTCAGCTCAACTATCATTACTTTCTTTAAATAATTCAGCTCAACTATCATTTCTTTCTTTAAATAATTCAGCTCAACTATCATGTTTTTCTTTATATAATTCAGCTCAACTATCATTTCTTTTTGTTAAATAATTCAGCTCAACTATCATTTCTTTCTTTAAATAATTCAGTTCAACTATCATTTCTTTCTTTAAATAATTCAGCTCAACTATCATTTCTTTCTTTAAATAATTCAGCTCAACTATCATTACTTTCTTCAAATAATTCAGTTCAACTATCATTTTTTTCTTTAAATAATTTAGTTCAACTATCATTTCTTTTTTTATATAATTCAGCTCAACTATCATTTCTTTCTTTAAATAATTCAGCTCAACTACTATTTCTTTCTTTAAATAATTCAGTTCAACTATCATTTCTTTTTGTTAAATAATTCAGCTCAACTATCATTACTTTCTTTAAATAATTCAGCTCAACTATCATTTCTTTCTTTAAATAATTCAGCTCAACTACCATTTCTTTCTTTAAATAATTCAGTTCAACTATCATTTCTTTTTTTATATAATTCAGCTCAACTATCATTTCTTTCTTTAAATAATTCAGCTCAACTACTATTTCTTTCTTTAAATAATTCAGTTCAACTATCATTTCTTTCTTCAAATAATTCAGTTCAACTATCATTTTTTTCTTTAAATAATTCAGTTCAACTATCATTTCTTTTTGTTAAATAATTCAGCTCAACTATCATTTCTTTCTTTAAATAATTCAGCTCAACTATCATTACTTTCTTTAAATAATTCAGTTCAACTATCATTTCTTTCTTTAAATAATTCAGTTCAACTATCATTTCTTTCTTTAAATAATTCAGTTCAACTATCATTTCTTTCTTTATATAATTCAGTTCAACTATCATTTCTTACTTTAAATAATTCAGCTCAACTATCATTTCTTTCTTTAAATAATTCAGTTCAACTATCATTTCTTACTTTATATAATTCAGCTCAACTATCATTTCTTACTTTAAATAATTCAGCTCAACTATCATTTCTTACTTTAAATAATTCAGCTCAACTATCATTTCTTACTTTATATAATTCAGTTCAACTATCATTTCTTACTTTAAATAATTCAGTTCAACTATCATTTCTTACTTTATATAATTCAGCTCAACTATCATTTCTTACTTTAAATAATTCAGCTCAACTATCATTTCTTACTTTAAATAATTCAGTTCAACTATCATTTCTTACTTTATATAATTCAGCTCAACTATCATTTCTTTCTTTAAATAATTCAGCTAACCTATCATTTCTTTCTTTAAATAATTTAGTTCAACTATCATTTCTTTCTTTAAATAATTCAGCTCAACTATCATTTCTTTCTTTAAATAATTCAGCTCAACTATCATTACTTTCTTTAAATAATTCAGCTCAACTATCATTTCTTACTTTATATAATTCAGCTCAACTATCATTTCTTTCTTTAAATAATTCAGCTCAACTATCATTTCTTTCTTTAAATAATTCAGCTCAACTATAATTTCTTTCTTTAAATAATTCAGCTCAACTATCATTTCTTTCTTTAAATAATTCAGCTCAACTATCATTTCTTTCTTTAAATAATTCAGCTCAACTATCATTTCTTTCTTTAAATAATTCAGCTCAACTATCATTTCTTTCTTTAAATAATTTAGTTCAACTATCATTTCTTTCTTTAAATAATTCAGCTCAACTATCATTTCTTTCTTTAAATAATTCAGCTCAACTATCATTTCTTTCTTTAAATAATTCAGCTCAACTATCATTTCTTTCTTTAAATAATTCAGCTCAACTATCATTACTTTCTTTAAATAATTCAGCTCAACTATCATTTCTTTCTTTAAATAATTCAGCTCAACTATCATTTCTTTCTTTAAATAATTCAGCTCAACTATCATTACTTTCTTTAAATAATTCAGCTCAACTATCATTTCTTTCTTTAAATAATTCAGCTCAACTATCATTTCTTTCTTTAAATAATTCAGCTCAACTATCATTTCTTTCTTTAAATAATTCAGTTCAACTATCATTTCTTTCTTTAAATAATTCAGCTCAACTATCATTTCTTTCTTTAAATAATTCAGCTCAACTATCATTTCTTTCTTTAAATAATTCAGCTCAACTATCATTTCTTTCTTTAAATAATTCAGCTCAACTATCATTACTTTCTTTAAATAATTCAGCTCAACTATCATTTCTTTCTTTAAATAATTCAGCTCAACTATCATTTCTTTCTTTAAATAATTCAGCTCAACTATCATTTCTTTCTTTAAATAATTCAGCTCAACTATCATTTCTTTCTTTAAATAATTCAGCTCAACTATCATTTCTTTCTTTAAATAATTCAGCTCAACTATCATTTCTTTCTTTAAATAATTCAGCTCAACTATCATTTCTTTCTTTAAATAATTCAGCTCAACTATCATTTCTTTCTTTAAATAATTCAGCTCAACTATCATTTCTTTCTTTAAATAATTCAGCTCAACTATCATTACTTTCTTTAAATAATTCAGCTCAACTATCATTTCTTTCTTTAAATAATTCAGCTCAACTATCATTTCTTTCTTTAAATAATTCAGCTCAACTATCATTTCTTTCTTTAAATAATTCAGTTCAACTATCATTTCTTACTTTATATAATTCAGCTCAACTATCATTTCTTTCTTTAAATAATTCAGCTCAACTATCATTACTTTCTTTAAATAATTCAGCTCAACTATCATTTCTTTCTTTAAATAATTCAGCTCAACTATCATTTTTTTCTTTAAATAATTCGGCTGAACTTTCATTCAATTTTTATCTATCATTTTTTAAATTTTTGTTTCAATAATTCAGTTCAACTATCATTTCTTTCTTTAAATAATTCAGCTAACCTATCATTTCTTTCTTTAAATAATTCAGCTCAACTATCATTTCTTTCTTTAAATAATTCAGTTCAACTATCATTTCTTTCTTTAAATAATTCAGTTCAACTATCATTTCTTTCTTTAAATAATTCAGTTCAACTATCATTTCTTTCTTTAAATAATTCAGTTTAACTATCATTCTTTTCTTTAAATAATTCAGCTCAACTATCATTTTTTTCTTTAAATTATTCAGCTCAACTATCATTTCTTTCTTTAAATAATTCAGTTTAACTATCATTACTTTCTTTAAATAATTCAGCTCAACTATCATTTTTTTCTTTAAATAATTCGGCTGAACTTTCATTCAATTTTTATCTATCATTTTTTAAATTTTTGTTTCAATAATTCAGTTCAACTATCATTTCTTTTTTTAAATAATTCAGCTAACCTATCATTTCTTTCTTTAAATAATTTAGTTCAACTATCATTTCTTTCTTTAAATAATTCAGCTCAACTATCATTTCTTTCTTTAAATAATTCAGCTCAACTATCATTTCTTTCTTTAAATAATTCAGTTCAACTATCATTTTTTTCTTTAAATAATTCAGCTCAACTATCATTTCTTTCTTTAAATAATTCAGCTCAACTATCATTTCTTTCTTTAAATAATTCAGCTCAACTATCATTTCTTTCTTTAAATAATTCAGCTCAACTATCATTTCTTTCTTTAAATAATTCAGTTTAACTATCATTCTTTTCTTTAAATAATTCAGCTCAACTATCATTTTTTTCTTTAAATAATTCAGTTCAACTATCATTACTTTCTTTAAATAATTCAGCTCAACTATCATTTTTTTCTTTAAATAATTCGGCTGAACTTTCATTCAATTTTTATCTATCATTTTTTAAATTTTTGTTTCAATAATTCAGTTCAACTATCATTTCTTTCTTTAAATAATTCAGCTCAACTACCATTTTTTTCTTTAAATAATTCAGCTCAACTATCATTTCTTTTTGTTAAATAATTCAGCTCAACTATCATTTCTTTCTTTAAATAATTCAGCTCGACTATCATTTCTTTCTTTAAATAATTCAGCTCAACTACCATTTCTTTCTTTAAATAATTCAGCTCAACTATCATTTCTTTCTTTAAATAATTCAGCTCAACTATCATTTTTTTCTTCAAATAATTCAGCTCAACTATCATTTCTTTTTGTTAAATAATTCAGCTCAACTATCATTTCTTTCTTCAAATAATTCAGCTCAACTATCATTTTTTTCTTCAAATAATTCAGCTCAACTATCATTTCATTCTATTATTTTTCTTTTCTATCATTCTTGAATTCAGATCAATTATTATTTCGTTCGTTTTTTTCTTCAATAATTCAACTCAAATGTCAACCATTTCTTTCAATCAGCTCAAAGTATCGCTAACCGCCATTACACACACACACACACACACACACACACACACACACACACACACGACTCACCGTTTGTCTACACGCATACGCTCACACGCTGTTCATACACCTTTACGTGAGGTAACCTCTCGTATCCTCTAACCCCCGTTCACTTATAACTCTTCTATCTTCTTGTATTAATTAAACGTTTAAAAGATCTGCTCATCAAGCAATTCCAAATAATCACTAACGATGTGTCTCCAACGATTCAATTTTAAATATTCATCATTAATTTAATCAAGAACTTCTAAGTAATCCAGCGTGAATCAAGAATCGATTATTTGAGTAAACGCTTAGTCTGGCACAGGGTCACATTAAAAAAGGTACGAGGAAGATCGTATACATTACAGAATCGAATTAAAGAAAAACGTGAAGGAATATATTAACACACAACCAAGATTGGATAAACCATGAAACTAAAATAAAGTTTGAAGATAAAGCACATATATATATATATATATATATATATATATATATATATATATATATATATATATATATATATATATATTCTTATCTATCTATCTAATATATAAAGTAGAGACGTTTTTTCCCCTGTACCTTCTCGGAGAATAGGAAAATAACCACATGCATCACGGGCTACTGAACTCACAATTACATTGCACTTATTCACTCGAGCGTGTTTTAGTATATCTGTTATTCTTCTTTCCAAACTAACACTGAATATTACATTCGACCCGGCCGCCACGACTCTCCGAAATACCAACTCCATATAGGTGGTAGTAAAAACTTTTCTCCCTAACAATTCTGTACTGTGCCTACACTCATCGACACCGGGAACTAATAAACACAGTATAATTTTCATAAAGCACCCATTGTTATTTCGTATTTGTCTGGCATTATTTTACTACATAATATTAAGCAATACGCAAAAACTTAACAACCGCTCCCTTACACTCCGATGATTATTCGCGAATATCAGATTACGTTCTATCTAATTCTATCTTCTACATTTAAATTCATTCCGGAATTAAGCGAATGAAATTAACGAACACAGTTCCTGCAACATTTAATGATTCAACATGGCGGATAACATTTCTTGATCGAATCGACTTCCTATTTAATTCATTACGCACTAACATACTGGTAGACGCGGATACATTTACATTTTCAAAAACATACACCTTAAACACGCATATTATAGAAAAATTGCCCAAATGAATTTACTTCATCAAAAACTGACCTACACCGTGTCATTGTCGAACTTTCCATTTGGTCGGACGAATCTAAATGTTAACATAACACGCATGTCAATAAACAAGCATTGCGTTATTAGACTATTTTCACATGTATTTTTAACTCGAACCCGTGGAGCTTTGGGTAAGAAGGGTGGTGTACTGATCGACGTTATCAGCGTTTGATCCCGTTCAACTCTGTCACTTTTTTCTTTTTTTTTAAATTTAAAACATTCGCCAACAAGGTATAGGGGTGGGGGTGGAGAAAGAACTATAGGCCGTTTTTTTTTTATTCGACGTCATGAAATAGGTACTAATTTCTCCCGTGCAACGCCGGGCGACGGGTTCCGCTAGTATATATATAAAGTGGTGAACTAAAAGCGAACTCTTATATATATATATAAATTTTATACGTACATAAAAGTAATCCATGGGCACGTGTTTCTGGCTAACAGCCATCATCAGCATGGCTAACTTACACAACGATCGAACCCTCGATGTTGATGTCTATAGTCCAGCGTTCTACCACTGGGCCAAGACGCTATGTGTAAAAATATGTACAATTTGTATCACCCAAGTATATAATGATTTCTATGTAATTATTTTTAAAGGTGATTTTCAGCTCGTTGTTATTTAGCTTACTATTAGGTTTAATTGTTTCACTTCCTAAGTGATTAAGATGCAGAAAAACTGCATTATTATCATTTCAAAGGCCGTATTTTTTTTTGCTTTTGATATATATATATATATTAATTTTATACGTACATAAAAGTAATCCATGGACACTATGTAAATAAATAGAGATAAAATAAAGTAACACGGAATTACATAATCACCGGTGCGATGATTTATTCCGACCCTTCCGCCTTTTTTAAGCACCTCAACGAGGAGATTACATATTTGAAAAATGATTTTTCCAAACATGTAATCTCCCTGTTTAGGTGCTTGGAAATACAACAATATAACTTCGTGTGTTAGATCTTTTGAAAATGGATTAGAATTTGTATGTTTTCAATCTGAAAAAATTGAATAAAATAAAAATGGAAAGTCTCTTGAAAATTTTGAAAAAAAATATTGTGATTAATAAAATTATAAACGAGAGTAATTTTATAAATAGAAATCAAATTAAATTGCGGATTGAATAATTTTGTTGACACGGAATGCTGATGAAAAATAAATATAAATGTACCGTTATTTCTTTGGGGGGGAAAGTCAGGGTCGTAAAATTCAATTATTTAATGGCAATATTTGTATCGAGAAATTGTATTTGTGGTTGTGGTTGTTGTAACGAATTTATTTTAGAGCGAGACAATATTTTGAACTGAACAAGAGGGGGTGGGGCAGATCTGTAGAGCAGTCATTGGAGCGAAACAAAAAAAGAAACAGAAATATTCGATCTGATAAAGAATTATAGAATAAGTAATAAATAGTAAAATGAAGAATATTATTTTAAATCACATATTGAATACAACACAATATCATCATTTTTCCTCTTATAAAATGCAGATTGTTATCATTGCATTCCTCCCCCCCCCCAAAAAAAGCATACATTTAGACACCAGAATCGAGTCAAATGCAGCATTAGACCTACTGGCAATCGAAAATGAACATTTCAAATGGCGGCCATTTTGAAATCTAATATGGCGGCTAAGTGGTAAAAAATACGCAATGCATATTGGTACCATTGGATTCTTTGCCCCCAAAAAACCTACATTTAGGCACCAGAATCGAGTCAAATGCAGCATTAGACCTACTGGCAATTGAAAATGAACATTTCAAATGGCGGCCATTTTCAAATCTAATATGGCGGCTAAGTAGTAAAAAATACGCAATGCATATTGTTACCATTGGATTCTTTGCCCCAAAAAACCTACATTTAGGCACCAGAATCGAGTCAATAGTAATTTTAGATCCACGGATAAGCGCAAATGTAGATTTCAAATGGTGGCCATTTTGATTTTCCAATATGGCGGACATGAAGAACGAATTCCGAGTGGCTCAATATCTGAAAATGTTCGCCATATGTCAATGCACATTTGTGCCACATTTGGTGCTTGTATAACAAAATGCACAATAGGTTAGCTATGCTACCCCATTATCTTTCAGAATTGACTATTGTATGAGTGGCATCACTGTTTTTCACATTCTTATTCTGATTATTATTATTATTCTAACCCTTACCCTTACTCTAACCCTAAACCCTGTGTAATGCTTACTAATGTGTGGCTCGTTTAGTTAAGATGTTAGGGTTAGGGTTAAAGGGCCAAAAACATCATACGTACAAATCGATAACCGGCCCTCGGCCTGCAAGCCCACTACGACGTATAAATCCCCGTTCCTTCATATCAGTTGGAGTACGAAAGTACAGAAGTAATGGGTTGTCAGAGACTGTTTCCGGCTTGGTAATAGCGAGTCTATTACCGTCATTATCACTATCCATAGTGTCGGGAAGAGTCCATGTCGTAACGCAATAGGGTAGATCACTATAACACCCTATTTTAGCCTTGCTCGGAATGGAGTCAATATCTTTTTTCTTTTGAGAATATATTGCAATTAGATTCGTTAGATTGTTTTTGGCGTTAAAGGTTTGTTTGTTTTGTTTTACGGCATATCAAACCTGTTCGGGTTATTCAAAGCCGAGTTCGATCATTTTGGTAACAGTTTTTATGCTTCAAGTTCTTTATATGTTCATGAATTTTTAACCGCAGATTCGTTAGATTGTTTTGGCGAAAAAGGTTTGTTTGATTTGTTTTATGGCATATCAACCCTTTTCGGGTTATTTAATGCCGAGTCCGGTCATTTTCGTAAAAGTTTTTATTCTTCAAGTTCTTTATATGTTCAAACATTTTTAACCGCAACATGTCCTTGGGAATCTTCACTCAGTCTCGTGAAATTCCCCACAAAAATGAAACGTTTTTCTGGATATTTCGGCGGGGATTGTCTCCTCCTATACTGACGATTGCAGGTTTGGCATGAAACACTAGTGTATATGGATTTGTTTTGAAAATTATATTTATTCACAAATAATTATTCAACGCTATCGCAAGATTGAGCACTTTAAGTTAAGTTGACAACAAGCTGTCATTTTGCGTAATACATAAATCTAGGTCACGCCTATCGAGTTCTCTCTCGACTGCTTGCTGGATAGCCGTAATGTTTGCTATTCAGATGTTCAGTTATTTCTTATTACTAGACAATGCGAGTTGGAGCAGTGGTACGCTCCTCGGTTACTGAGACAAAACATGAGTTTTGCATCGGGGTTTCGAACCGTGTGACCGGCGGGGATTGTCCCCTCCCATATTAAAAATTGCCGGTTTAGCATGAAACACTAGTGTTTATTTTGAAAAAAAAAATATATATATATATATATATATATATATATATATATATATATATATATATATATATATATATATATATATATATATATATATATATATATATATATATATATATATATATATATATATATATATATATATATATATATATATATATATATATATATATATATATATATATATATATATATATATATATATATATATATACACACACGGCACAATCACGTTGACACACCGGTTCCCGTTAGATCACCGAAGTTAAGCGGCGTCGAGTCTGGCCAGTACTAAATGGGTGACCATTTAGGAATATCAGGTGCTGTATGTGTGCTCTCTGCTTTTCTCGGCATTGTTTCCAGTCGTCTTGTACTACTACTACTACTTGCCATTGGAATCAAGCAATGCCGACTCAGGATAGCGGTTGTCGGGGAATGCGCAACCCTTGCAATTACAAATTCACGCGCGGGCAGCCCCAGGCGGGGTACTCATACGTCGAAATCGACGGGAGAGTCCATCATATATATATATATATATATATATATATATATATATAATGCATGTTCTTCACTGTTATGACGGCCAACTATAGCTGCCAGTTTTGCCTTTCAATATATAGGATTTATTTCTCATCTCGTCTGTAGCGCGCTCCGAATCGGAGTTAAATGGACTCTGGTTTCGGGGCTCGAATCGTTCGACTGGCGTGAAGGGTTATTTCTACACTGATGATTCCGAAACGATGAAAGGCATACGCATGCAGATAATATTTAAATATCTATTCTTAAAAATGGTAATGTACTGGGCACTAATCACTAGCCTCTGGCTTTTAGTCAAGATAAAAAAAAGCATCTAACCTAATGGGTCGCTCACTATCTGCCAAGTTCCAGACTCTGTAACATCGGCGCAATGTTGCACTCCAGTGCTTGTTTTACAAGAATACCATGAGATGTGCTACGAATAACTTGTTGCACTGGTGCCCCTATCGACGTAAATAGCTCCACCGACCCTATAATCAGCCAAATTTCACGTCTTCGCCGCAAGGGTCCACAGATGAAGGAAGGCTTTCTATTCTAATAGCTTCGTTCCTGGAATTGCTAGACTTTGTAATTCCTTCCCTGCTCCCTGTTTTCTCTTACTAAGTAAGAAGAATAAAAGTAAAGAAGAAGAGGAAGAAGAAAAACACAAAAGAAGAAGAAATTGAAAAAAAAGAAGAAGCGAAAAAATGAAGAAAACCTAAGAAGAGAATGAGAATGAGAATGCGGATGAGAATGAGAATGAGAATGAGAATGGGAATGAGAATGAGAATGAGAATGAGAATAAGAATGCGAATGAGAATGAGAATACGAATAATAATAATAATAATAATAAGAAGAAGAAGAAGAAGAAGCAGAAGAATAAGAAGAATGAGTATGAGAATAAGAATAAGAATGATAATGATAATGAGAATGAGAATGAGAATGAGAAAGAATGAGAATGAGAATGAGAATGAGAATGAGAATGAGAATGAGAATGAGAATGTCAATGAGAATAAGAATGAGAATAATAATAATAATAATAATAATAATAATAATAATAATAATAATGAGAATGAGAATAAGAATGAGAATAAAAATAAGAATAAGAATAAGAATAAGAATAAGAATAAGAATAAGAATAAGAATAAGAATGAGAACAAGAATAAGAATAAGAATGAGAATAAGAATGAGAATAAGAATAAGAATAAGAATGAGAATGAGAATGAGAAAAAGAATGAAAATAAGAATAAGAGTGAGAATAAGAATAAGAATGAGAATAAGAATAAGAATAAGAATCGAGAATGAGAATGAGAATGAGAATGAGAAAAAGAATGAGAATGAGAAAAAGAATGAGAATGATAATGATAATGAGAATAAGAATGAGAATAAGAATGAGAATGAGAATGAGAATAAGAATGAGAATAAGAATGAGAATAAGAATGAGAATGAGAATGAGAATGAGAATGAGAATGAGAATGAGAATGAGAATAAGAATGAGAATAAAAATAAGAATAAGAATAAGAATAAGAATGAGAATAAGAATGAGAATAAGAATGAGAATGAGAATGAGAATGAGAAAAAGAATGAAAATAAGAATAAGAGTGAGAATAAGAATAATAATAAGAAAAAGAAGAAAAATAATAAGAATGAGAATGAGAATGAGAATGAGAATGAGAATGAGAATAAGATTGCGAATGAGAATGAGAATACGAATAATAATAAGAAGAAGAAGAAAAAGAAGAATGAGAATGAGTATGAGAATAAGAATAAGAATGATAATGATAATGATAATGATAATGAGAATGAGAAAGAATGAGAATGAGAATGAGAATAAGAATGAGAATGAGAATGTCAATGAGAATAAGAATGAGAATAATAATAATAATAATAATAATAATAATAATAATAATAATGAGAATGAGAATGAGAATGAGAATAAGAATGAGAATAAGAATGAGAAAAAGAATAAGAATAAGAATGAGAATACGAATGAGAATAAGAATAAGAATAAGAATGAGAATGAGAAAAAGAATGAAAATAAGAATAAGAGTGAGAATAAGAATAAGAATGAGAATAAGAATAAGAATAAGAATGAGAATGAGAATGAGAATGAGAAAAAGAATGAGAATGGAATGAGAATGAGAATAAGAATGAGAATAAGAATGAGAATGAGAATAAGAATGAGCATAAGAATGAGAATAAGAATGAGAATGAGAATAAGAATGAGAATAAAAATAAGAATAAGAATAAGAATAAGAATGAGAATAAGAATGAGAATAAGAATGAGAATGAGAATGAGAATGAGAATGAGAAAAAGAATGAAAATAAGAATAAGAGTGAGAATAAGAATAATAATAATAAGAAGAAGAAAAATAATAATAAGAAGAATGAGAATGAGAATGAGAATGAGAATGAGAATAAGAATGCGAATGAGAATGAGAATACGAATAATAATAATAAGAAGAAGAATAAGAAGAATGAGAATGAGTATGAGAATAAGAATAAGAATGATAATGATAATGATAATGATAATGAGAATGAGAAAGAATGAGAATGAGAATGAGAATGAGAAAAAGAATGAAAATAAGAATAAGAGTGAGAATAAGAATAAGAATGAGAATAAGAATAAGAATAAGAATGAGAATGAGAATGAGAATGAGAATGAGAATGAGAATGAGAATAAGAATAAGAATAAGAATGAGAATAAGAATGAGAATGAGAATGAGAATGAGAAAAAGAATGAAAATAAGAATAAGAGTGAGAATAATAATAAGAAGAAGAAAAAGAAGAAAAATAATAATAAGAAGAATGAGAATGAGAATGAGAATAAGAATGAGAAGAAAAATAAGAATAAGAATAAGAATAAGAATAAGAATAAGAATGAGAAAAAGAATAAGAATAAGAATAAGAATAATAATAATAAGAAGAAGAAGAAGAATGAGAATTAGAATGAGAATAAGAAGAAGAAGAAAAAGAAGAAGAAGAATAAGAAAAATAAGAATAAGAATAAGAATAAGAATAAGAATAAGAATAAGAATAGATGATGCTAATTGGAATAAATGTGATTGATTCATGCAAAAGTTCATTTCATTGTGACATTGAGTGCATTGGTTTTAACATTTGAAATATTCGTATTAACAGCGAAATTAAATGTTTAATGACATTTAAAACCTGAAAATGCTGATTCGACAAGACGCCTCTTTCCTTTTTGCTGACATGATGGGCTTTAAAGTAATTAACCTAATTGATAATCCGACACGATTACAATTTGCGACGAAACGATGGCATTCCATTAGATTTATGCCTATTCCCGCCCCTTCACTCATATATTCGTCTATTTGATGTTTGATATTCTTATTATAATTATTATTTGTAGTAGTAGTAGTAGTAGTAGTAGTAGTAGTAGTAGTAGTAGTATTTCTTCTTTGTTTTCTTCTTTTTTCGTACGGTTTCTTCTAATTCTAATTCTATGCTATTTGATATTATCATAATTATTTCTTCTTCTTCTTTTTCTTCTTCTTTCATTTTTTTCTTCTTTTCTTCTGTTTTTTTTCTTTTTCGTCTTATTTTTTTTCGTACGTTTTTCTTCTAATTCTATTTCCTTGCTATTTGATATTATCATAATTATTTTAATATTTTATCTTCTTCTTTTTCTTGTTTCTTCTGTTCCTTCTTTTTCTTCTTTTTAGTTTTTTTCTGTCATTTTTTTCTTTTGTGATTTTGATTATATTTACACCAACCCCCCTTCTCTTTGTCTTTGGTATTTGATAATATTCTTATTCTTCATTGTTGTCTTCAACTTTCATCTTTTTCTTCTACTTACATCTTTTTTTCTACTTTCATCTTTTTCTTCAACTTACATCTTTTATTCTACTTTCACCTTTTTCTTCAACTTTCATATTTTTCTTCTGCTTTCATCTTTTATTCTACTTTCATCTTTTTCTTCAACTTTCATCTTTTTCTTCTACTTTCATCTTTTTCTTCTGCTTTCATCTTTTATTCTACTTTTATCTTTTTCTTCAACTTTCATCTTTTTCTTCTGCTTTCATCTTTTTCTTCTGCTTTCATCTTTTATTCTACTTTCATCTTTTTCTTCTACTTTCATCTTTTTCTTCTGCTTTCATCTTTTTCTTCTACTTTCATCTTTTATTCTACTTTCATCTTTTTCTTCTACTTTCATCTTTTCTTTAACTTTCATCTTTTTCTTCAACTTTCATTTTTTTTCTACTTTCATTTTTTTTCTACTTTCATCTTTTCTTCAACTTTCATCTTTTTCTTCTACTTTCATCTTTTATTCTACTTTCATCTTTTATTCTGCTTTCATCTTTTTCTTCAACTTTCATCCTTTCTTCAACTTTCATCTTTTTCTTCTACTTTCATCTTTTTCTACTTTCATCTTTTTCTTCAACTTTCATTTTTTTTCTACTTTCATTTTTTTTCTACTTTCATCTTTTCTTCAACTTTCATCTTTTTCTTCTACTTTCATCTTTTATTCTACTTTCATCTTTTATTCTGCTTTCATCTTTTTCTTCAACTTTCATATTTTATTCTACTTTCATCTTTTTCTTCAACTTTCATCTTTTTCATACAGTTGTTATTGTTGTTTTTAATGTTGTTGTGGTTGTTGGTGTTCTTTTTATTCCTATTATTTTCCTTTTCCTTCTATTTCGTCTTCCTTTTTGTCATTTTTCTTCAACTTTTATTATTTCAACGTTTTTTTTTTTTCCTTTTTTCATTTCC
>OY744544.1:3471731-3479231 GCA_963556195.1 Sepiola atlantica | reverse complement strand
TGCTTTCATCGAAGGAAAAATGGATTCCAATCTCTATTGCCAGATATTGGAGGAAAAAAATGTTACTAAGTGTAACAAGTGTTGGCAGACGTGAAGTTTTCCAGCACGATAACGACCCTAAGCACACGTCTCGGGCTACGAAGGCGTTCTTAGACAGTAAACGGGTGAATACCTTACTATGGCCGAGTATGTTGCTTGATTTGAACCCAATAGAGCATTTGTGGGAGCATCTGAAACGGAAAATTGAAGGGAAAAATCCGAGAAATAATAACGAACTGATCGAGGTCATCAAGTGTGAATGGAACGCAATTCCGGCGGACACATGTCATAAACTAGTCGAAGCAATGCCTAGGAGGTTGTCTGCTGTTATTGATAACAATGGAGGCCATACAAAGTATTAAAAATAAGATTATTTGTTTAAAATACTCATGTGTACTCACTTTTTGTTAGTTGTTACAAATGTTTTTGTTTCATTTTTTTGCATTGTAAATATATTTGTTCCTTCATAGTTTATAAATCTATTATACCACTATATGGCTATGTTCACATCGAGTTTCATTTAAATCCTATGAAAAATTAAAGTTCTATGAAGTAAAAAGTAAAAAAAATCGTTGGGTGTACTCACTTAGTGTAGATACTGTATATAAATATATATATATATATATATATATATATATATATATATATATATATATATATATAAATATATATATATATATATATATATATATATATATATATATATATATATATATATATATATATATATATAGTCTAAAGAGGCTGTGAGTCAGAAAAAGTAAAAAGGAAAATGCAGTTTAAATTCCCAGAGAAACTAACTAAATCCAAGATATTGCAGACTTAACATTCGTTGGAAAATTCATAAATAAAAAAAATAATAAGTAAATAAAATGAAAAGGGGATTAAGCATCTAACAGTGAAACAAAAACAGGAGACCTTAAGCGTGAAATATTAACACGGGGATCATCAGCTGTTTACCATGTAACTGTTTCGGAGATTTAAAAACAGGACAGTTATAATATTCATGGCTCTCCAATGGTACTGATTAAACTACAATTTCCCCAATAATCAAGTGTCGAAATAATTCAGCTTAAAATTTCACTAATATATACATAAATAAATAATAATAATAATAATAATAAATAATAATAATAATAATAATAATAATAATAATAATAATAATAATATTTTACCCTTAAGACTACCGTGTGATATGGTAATTTGCATATCAAATAACATTAATAATAATAATAATAATAATAATAATAATAATAATAATAATAATAATAATAATAATAATGACGACGACGACGATTATTATTACAACAACAACAACAACAACCAGATGAATAATAATAATAATAATAATAATAATAATAATAATAGTAGTAATAGTAGTAGTAGTAGTAGTGGTGGTGGTGGTGGTGGTGACGACGACGACGACGACGACGACAACAACAACAGTAATAATAATAATAATGATTATGATTATGATGATGATAAAAACAATAATAATAATAATGATTATGATTATGATGATGATAATAACAATAATAATAATAATAATAATTATAACAATAATAATAATAATAATAATAATAACAACATCATCATCATCATCATCATCATCATCATCATCATCATCATCATCATCATCATCATCCAAACACTACACCCAAGAACCATTCTGCAATATAATTATATAGGAATTATAGTTACATTAAAAAAAGAAGAAAAAAGCTTATATATATATATATATATATATATATATATATATATATATATATATATATATATATATATATATATATATATATATATATATATATATATATATATATATATATATCGGGGTTATTTCCTTGCGAAATGAAGACAGATTATATTCGTGATATTTGGGGAAGCATGTTTTCAGGGTTTTTTTTTCAATACCATATTACGTCTTTGTTAAAAAAAAAGTTATTTTGTTTCATTTTATTTCATTTTTTAAAATTGATTTGCATTTTTTTTTTGGTTTGTTTGTACTTTGCACAATAGTAATCATGAACTTTAATTCCCCAAAAAATATTTCGAAAAAGAGCAGGCACGTGTTTCTAAACAAAGAAATGGATTACCGACTGAATGATCCACCCTGACATGAAAACATTACTCAGATGGAAAAAATAAAAAATAAAATGAGTTAGATGTTGTAGCAAAATGACTAAAAATTCTGTGAGAGAAGACAGAGATAAATATGTACCATCACAACATAAATACTTCCCGACCAATTCAATCAACAGCAAAATCCCACCCCTTCACTGGGAAGTCCACATATGCCGAAAAACTTCCTAGCTTCTTTCCTCAGACAAAAAACTAAATTCAAATGTAATGTGAACAAACATCTTGCTGCACAACTCCCCACTTAGGGTGCCCCCTATAAATCTGGCCCTTAATTACAGTACGTCTCAGTGGAAATGTGCCTCGTTTGAGGTGAACAAAAAAATTGATAGTCGAACCGTATCCAAGAGTTCTATTGCGTCAAGATTAACGCATGCACTCCATGAAAGCAATAGACTTGCGGAAATAGAGTCTTCTATCTCGAGCGGTTTTAGTGCCCGTAAACTGCAGACAGGCCGACACGATACACATGAAATTGATCCTATTAGTATTAGGCTACCCTAACCCTAACCCTAACCCTAACCCTGCTACCGCCAGTTTGTTTTGTTATTGTATGTTGTTATATCTAATCTAAATCGATTGTGCAATGCCATAATTTTGAATAGGCAGACAAGGCGAACGGTTTTGTTTGGGAAGGAACAGACGAGCCTAATTCAATTTGTATCAGGAATAAATAAATCGAACGAGAAGTGACGTCGAATCGTTCCTAATAACAAATAAAGGAAAACAGATTTCCGTCATCCGTTATCAGCGAATTATGGTAGGCAGTGACTCATCGCAGAGAAACAGAAAGGGAGAGAGTGGGACGACGGAAGAAAGATAGTATATACTATGACAAAAGAGAGTAAGAGAGAGAGGGGGTAGACGTCAGATAGAAAGAGAGAAATAGATAGGAGAGAAATATATATATATATAAATATTAATTATTTTAATACCTACAGACATCGATGTTTCATGCTAACGCAATATTCAGTGCAGGAACTAATTCTCAACGGTCGGCGGGCGCGAACCCCGATCACAAATCGCCACTGATTCGTAGTCAAGAGTATTATCCCATCGGCCATAGACAATTAGTTAGTAATTTGAGAGGAATTTTTAAATGTAAATAGCGAGTCGACGGCTAGATTTACCAAGCAGCTAGAGTGATCTACGAACGCGTTCGAGTCATGCATGTAGCTATGTGTACTGCTTGTTATTAAAGTCGCTCAAGCGTGCCGGGCCTTTGTTGGAGGGGGCTGATAATAATATTTATAAATAAATATGATCTATTTTAATACCTACAGACATCGATGTTTCATGCTAACGCAATCTTCAGTGCAGGAACTATATATATATATATATATATATATATATATATATATATATATATATATATATATATATATATATATATATATATATATATATATATATATAATATTTACAAATAAATATTAAATTATTTATACCTACATGCAGGGAAGTAACAATTTCAGACGGTCGGGGGGCGCGAACCTGGTTCACAGAGTAAGCCATATCCACCCGGCCCACGGAAACTGTCACGTAATTTAGGGAAATTAAGATCTATATGTACCTGGAAGCGGGCACAGATAGAAGACTAGTCGAGAGTGTTCGACGAACGTATTCGGAACTTTGCATTAGAGCTTTTTGACAGTCTATTTTTAACTTCCCCGAGAGTGCTCAACTTTAATTTATTAAAGGGGATTAGTATAATATTTATAAATAAATATTAATTATTTTAATACCTACAGACATCGATGTTTCATGCTAACGCAATCTTCAGTGCAGGAACGATATATATATATATATATATATATATATATATATATATATATATATATATATATATACAGAGAGAGAGAGAGAGAGAGAGAGAGAGAGAGAGAGAGAGAGAGAGTACAAAAAAAGAAGAAGAAGGGGCAAGGGGAATTAGGGGAACAAAGATACAATATACTATGAGAAAAGAGAATAACAGAAAGAAAGAGTGTAAGAGTGTAGGTATTAATAATTTAATATTTATTTATATATATAAATATATATATATATATATATATATATATATATATATATATAGAGAGAGAGAGAGAGAGAGAGAGAGAGAGAGAGAGAGGGGGAAAGAGAGAGAGAGGGAGAGAGAGAGAGAGGGAGAGAGAGAGATGTACAGACTGATATACGTCGTAGAAACTGGGGAATCGAGAGTGTGAAGAGAGATGGAGAGAAAGAAGAGAAGGAGCGACAGACAGAATGTGAGAGGGAGAGGAAGGGGAGGGGTAGAGATAGACAGATATACATAATAAAGAGGAGAAATCGAACGAGAGCGACAGAGAGTGAAGGAGGAGACAGAGAAAGAAAAATTAAAAGAGAGAGGGGGAGAGAGATGGAGAGAGAGAAAAGAGGTATTGATTTACTCCTCTCCAGGAGTTAGGCACAAAGCCAGTTTTTATCTTACTCCCACAAGTCGGATCGAGAAAGTGGGGTTTAAAAATTGCCTGGGTAGCCCCGTCGGCATTCCCCGGTAGGGGCGTCTCAGGCAGTAAGCAATAAACTTACTCCTCCCCAAAGAGGTGAGGCAAAACCTGGGAGGGTGGACCTCCTAGAACTGCACAGGACAGACCCATAGACCGGCGTAAATCAAGCCCCGAAGGCCAAGACAATACCAGTCTATAGGGTGCAGTATCCATCGGAACAGATACTACACTTTGATCTTAGCCAAAAAGGGGTAGACAGATTCACGTAATAAAAAGAGGGGGAATCGAACAAATGTAGCAAGGAAGAGACAAAAACCGAAATAGACAGAGAGAGAGAGAGAGAGAGAGAGATAGAGAACGAGTGAGAGATGGAGAGAGGGAAGTGGAGGGAGACAGATACAAATTGTAGAACACCGGGAAAGGAACGAGAACGAGGGGGGGTGTGAAAGGGTAGAAAAAGCCGACAGTAACGGGGTGAGAGAGAGACAGTGTGTGTACGAGAGAGAGAGAGAGAGAGACAGACAGTGTGTGTACGAGTTATATATATATATATATATATAGAGAGAGAGAGAGAGAGAGAGAGAGAGAGAGAGAAAGAGAGAGAGAGAGAGAGAGAGGGGAGAGAGAGAGGGGGAAGAGATAGAGAGAGGGAAAGATAGAGGGAAAGAGAGGGGGGTAGAACGCTACTAGTAAACCAGAAACGTTTATCGAACCACAACGGCTAAAAAGCGCAAAATCAGCAATTCGCTTATCAAGGCATCTTTTGTTTGTTCTCCCCTGCGTCGAAGAAAATGGCGCGCACCGTATCATTACGGCCATTTAACAAGCGATGATTAGTCCAACGCAACGTTTTTTCACTTGGCCTTGCAACATATATTTACCGATGTAAGTCGATATTTACAGCATCAGGTATCGCTGGTTCGTCCTGCGCGCTGAATTAACTCGCTTTATTCGTGCCGAGACGTTGGGCGCGAAAAAACTATTACATTACCTCGTTATTGTCTACGATGGCAATTAAGATGTGGCCAAGTCAAGGTTTTAGAAATGTCGGGTTCAGCTTTCTAGACGCGGTTCGCCATGTTTGAGTTGAGTTGTTTTATTCAAACTCAGTTATTCAAACTTGATGTTATAAAAACAAAAACCGAAATAATGATAAACAACAACACATGTCAGTCGTGAGAATATATACCCCTGCCTGACAACGTAAGGATGGGCTATGAAGTCTAATCTAGGCCTTACTTCTCCAAATTGCATGAAGTATTCCTGAAGTAATTCCATGGAAACCTTTGATAACTCAAAAAATAGTTTTAAAGAGCAGCAGACCCGTAAATTAAATTTGTAAAATCGGAAGTTGAAATTTGGTCAACAGATCTAATATATATATATATATATATGTGTGTGATTATTTTTATTTACACAGACATGTACAAAATCTGACGCACTGGCATGTCGATGTTATCGATCAACAGCTATAATAAACTGAGATCTTATCAGGCAGAGTTAGAATCCGATCTTAACCTCAGATCATATTTGGAGAGAATTGAGATCTCAGTTTATAATAACTGTTGATCGATAACATCGACATGCCAGTGTCGCAGATTTTGTACATGTCTGCGTAAATAAAAATAATCATATATAAAGCTCTATTTGATATTGAGCACTTTTTATAAACCCGGTTGAAATTCTTTGGATTACTACCCTGTGGATGTTTTTACCTGGATTATTACCATTATATATATATATATATATATATATATATATATATATATATATATATATGATTATTTTAGGAAGTTGGATTTCGAACGAAATTGCGTCTGAAACATGTATGCACATAAATCATGATGATTTAACGAATCAAATCGTAATGACCCGCCGAAAAGCGAAAACTTACTTGCAATAAGTACAGCGTGTTTGTATGTGTATAAATGTAATAATTTGGTTCAGGGTTAAGATTGTAGATGACATACAATCTTGGTTCGAATCACGGTAGAGCTGTATATATCTCATTAATACCTCGGAGAATAAATCGAGTTCTACTCGTTGTAAGCTTTTGCGCATGTTTGACAAGTACTTCCACGGAATGTGCTTTAATTAACGTACTGCACTTGTATCCTCCCACCCTCAACGTAAATATCTCCAACTCACTCAACTAGCAGCAAAATCCCACCCCTTCACTGTGAAGGTCCCTAAGGTTTTTGTACGCTAATAGCTTTTTACCTCGGACTGCTTATCTTTGGAATTCCCTCTTTGCTTCCTGTTTACCTGACAGTACCAGCAATCCGAAATTGAAATGTAATGTGAACAAACGTCTTGCTACCCACCACCCTATAAATCTGACCCCTTTCGCAGTAGGCCATTACGCTTCAGTGGCAATATACCTTGTTTGGGGGGGGGGGATAAAAGGAAAGTAATAAAAAAGGTTAACATTTGCCAAAGAACGTTATCGGAAATGAATTACAAAAAAAAAGCGAAAACCCCGATCGATAATTAGCGTACATTGTCCAAATGCCATTCGTTCTCGCCTGTGGCCATTTGCACGTAACCAGTACTCAGTTTAGCTAGAGAAATGCACATAAAAGTTGGAAAGAGACACTTTTAGAAAGTTGTCTCGCGCACTTGTCTTCGACTTTCAAATAAAGTAAAGTGTTTCCGCGACGCCATTTCCCCACTTTCCTCGCCCGTTTTGAGCGTCGCGACAAAAGAATCCGAGTTTGGATAAGTCCAGCTTTTCTTACGCCAAGAAACTTGGTTTGTGGTGGTTAGGGTCAGGGTTAGGGTTAGGGTTAGGGTTAGGGTTAGGGCGTGAATGGAAAGTTCTAGTTATCAGTTTCTTTTGTGGGTTTTTTGTTTT
>OY744544.1:3449231-3464231 GCA_963556195.1 Sepiola atlantica | reverse complement strand
CCGTTCTTGAAGAGGTCGAAACGATTTGTTCAAGTTTCTCACATCAATATGGCCAAGTGCCAGAAAATGGATCCAGTCAAAGGAATCCAACATGTCGTTGCATTCTATTTAATAATACACGTATAACTTTGTGTGTACGTATGCTGTAACCTCTACACTCAGTTAAATAATGAGATTGCCTGATTTGTCATCGAGAAATAATTGATAAATATCTGATGTCGCTGGTTGTAAAAGAAATTCTTAAACTTTAACAATTTCAATATGAATTGTTCTAAAATCGGATAAAAACGTCAAGTGGGTGACCGTAGTCGAGGGTGACCTTAAGGATACCTTTTTTGTTTGCTACTACACCGAGTTTTGGCTAAGATCAAAGTGTAGTATCTGTTCCGATGGATACTGCACCCCATAGACTAGTATTGTATTGGCCTTCGGGGCTTGATTTACGCCGGTCTATGGGGCTGTCCTGTGCAGAGGTCTACCCTCCCAGGCTTCGCCTCCCCTCTTTGGGGAGGAGTAAGTTTATTGCTTACTGCCTGAGGCGCCCCTACCGGGGAATGCCGACGGGGCTGCCCAGGCAATTTTTAAACCCCACTTTCCCGACCCGACCTTGGATCAAATCTTACTTGTGGGAGTAAGATTAAACTGGCCTTGTGCCTAACTCCTGGAGAGGAGTAAATCAATACTACACCGAGATGAAGAGGAGGTCGAGACTCCTTTTCTAAGATTACGCCATTGCCCCTTGATAGAAAGGAAAACTAAAAGAAAGGGGGGAAAAAGAAAGAAAGAAAGAAGATAAGAAAGGAATGAAGAAAGAAAGGAGGAAAGAGAGAAATGAAGGATGAAAACAAAGAGTTGATGAAAAGGGTAAGAAATAACAGGAATTACGGAGTGTGGGAAGAAAAGAAAGGCGGGATGAAGATAGAAAGAAGGGATGAAGAAAGAAAGGTGGGATGAAGATAGAAAGGCGGGATGAAAATAGAAAGAAGGGATGAAGATAGAAAGAAGGGATGAAGATAGAAAGAAGGGATGAAGATAGAAAGAAGGGATGAAGAAAAGAAAGGATGCATTGAAGTAGGAAATAAAAAATATTTAGAAAGGAAGCCCAAGTATTTAGTATGACTTTTCCGAGGATTAACAAATATACAAGTATTAAGGATTAACGAGGATTAACAAATATACAAGTATTAAGGATTAACGAGGATTAACAAATATACAAGTATTAAGGATTAACGAGGATTAACAAATATACAAGTATTAAGGATTAACGAGGATTAACAAATATACAAGTATTAAGGATTAACGAGGATTAACAAATATACAAGTATTAAGGATTAACGAGGATTAACAAATATACAAGTATTAAGGATTAACGAGGGTTAACAAATATACAAGTATTAAGGATTAACGAGGATTAACAAATATACAAGTATTAAGGATTAACGAGGATTAACAAATATACAAGTATTAAGGATTAACGAGGATTAACAAATATACAAGTATTAAGGATTAACGAGGATTAACAAATATACAAGTATTAAGGATTAACGAGGATTAACAAATATACAAGTATTAAGGATTAACGAGGATTAACAAATATACAAGTATTAAGGATTAACGAGGATTAACAAATATACAAGTATTAAGGATTAACGAGGATTAACAAATATACAAGTAAAAAATGAGAATATTGTTAACTAACTGTGCCAGAAAAATGAAAGAATTAAAAAAAAAGTTTTGACTGTAATTCAATTTCCAACCAAATTTCGTGCAACCTACTTTCTCTCTGCCTTTCTCTCTCCAATCCAAATCGCTTTCCCTCCTTCCCAGCTGTCCTCTTCATCTATATCACCTGATATCCACATATGCAAATCAGACCACCATAAACACCTGCACCTATGAAGAGAATCCCTTTTTAAATCTGCATACGACATGCGAAGCACCTCATTCTTTTTCCTGATGGTGAATGTTCCTCTTTATTGTCACAAATACCAATTGTACAAACTACAATATCTATTAATCTTTCAGTTGTTCAAGACAAGAAGTTTTGAATAAAACAAATTGTATTATTTCTTCCCTAAGCCATGGCTTTTCAACGAATGATATCTTATCGTCAGAGTAGAGCAAAACAGATAGGTTGGTAAGAGGCTCTGTGATTTTGGTGTGGTAAAATCACAGAGCCTCACCCCTCCTCTCCTATTTCCCCACCCCCAACTTCCTCACTAACTGCCATCCACATTATTTCCGTTCACCCCCCACCCCTCCACTTTCTCACTCAGAACCATCCTCATTTATTTCATTCCATGCTACTGACTTCACTAAGCCCGGACCTCGATCTTGCGCACCCAGTAATGGCTACTACTTTTTCTCATCAACCCATCATGTCAACCCAATATTTTTACGTACTTGCATGACATTTTTCTTAAAATTATCTTCCTGAGGAAGTCTTACAAATAAAGACGAAACGTTGATGAATATATAAAAAAAACATCCTTTTTGGTTTTTCCTTTTTCATTTCCCATTACGTCGGATTACCTTCATCCTTCCTTTCTCATATATATATATATATATATATATATATATATATATATATATATATATATATATATATATGATAAGTTTATTTATACAGACATGTACAAAATCTGCGACACTGGCATGTCGATGTTATCGATAAACAGTTACTATAAACTGAGATCTCATCAGGCAGAGTTAGAATCCGATCTTAACCTCAGATCATATTTGGAGAGAACTGTTGATCGATAACATCGACATGCCAGTGTCGCAGATTTTGTACATGTCTGTGTAAATAAAATTATCATATATAAAGCTCTATTTTGATATTGAGCACTTTTTATAAACCCGGTTAAAATTCTCTGGATTACCACCTTGTGGATATCTTTTACCTGGAATATTACCATTATTGTATATATATATATATATATATATATATATATATATATATATGAAGAGTTCGAACGCAAAACGCGATAAATCCAATTCGTTTAAATTGAGACCGTAAACAATAAAAACACGAATATATTAAATCTTGACTTCGAATTTAAGCTAATTTTAATTGAAATCAAATAGAAATTATTTCGGTATGATATTATGTAACACATAGTTGTGGGGTGTCGTTGAGTCTTGAAATGCAACACTTTTTGTATGGACAGTTTCATGATTTTGAAAATGGCGTTTATCGCGTTTTGCATTCGAACTCTTCATATATATATATATATATATATATATATATATATATGTGTGTGTGTGTGTGATATATATATATATATATATGTGTGTGTGTGTGTGTGTGTCTGTGTGCGTGTGTTTGTTTGAAGTGGATTATTGATAAAACTAAACGATACCCATAGAGGCGTACTACAATGATAAATAAGTGTAGGTTGCACTGGGCTTGACTGCTAAACGATGACTCACTGTTTACTCCGGGTTTATACATTGAGATGATTACTATCATTAACGAAGACGAAATCAATGTTTCAAGTTGGTTCCGTACGGATTTATACGCTTTATTACCCATGTTAACTGCAATGTTTGACGAATGGTTTGCAATGAATCTGATATTAACAAATCGTAACGCTGATAAGCTCAGCATTATTTTAAGAACGAGGAACAGGAAGGGTTAATTTGTATAATTTTGGTTATTCGGACCACATTTCTCATCTTGAGTGTTATCATCACAACGTTTCGGCCGCTGTAACTTCCGGCCTTCTTCAGGTGTATCTCTTCGAACTCGAGAATATTTCTGTCGAACTTGGGAATCTGGACGGAATTTCGAACGGAACCCTTTATCTAATCCACGGGGGGTAGCATGCTTTTGTTCCGTCAGCCACGACTGGGAGAAGTCTTACGTAATTTGCAATTCTTTTTATCGCCCGCACCGAGGATTGAACCTTCAACCTTCAGATGACCCGTGACACAGTGGATATAGTACTAAGTTAAATTCAGTTCTAAGTGATACTTTTTTTTAAGAGTTTTCATGTCTTTTTGGGGTTTCCTTTCTTATTGAGGTTTCCTTTCTTATTGGGGTTTACTTTCTTTTTTGGTTTTCCTTTCTTTTTTTGGTTTTCCTTTCTTTTTTGGTTTTCCTTTCTTTATGGAGTTTCCTTTCTTTTTGGGTTTTCCTTTCTTTTTAGGGTTTCTATTCTTTTTTGGTTTTCCTGTCTTTTTTGTTATTCCTTTCTTTTTTGATTTTCCTTTCTTTTTTGACGTTCCTTTCTTTTTAGGGTTTCTATTCTTTTTTGGTTTTCTTGTCTTTTTTGTTATTCCTTTTTTGGGGGGGTTTCCTTCCTTTTTTTTGGTTTGCCTTTCTTTTTTGGTTTTTCTTTTTATTTTTGGTTTTATTTTTGTTGTTGTTTTGCTTTCTTATTTTTTTTTTTGTTCTTTCTTTATTCTTTGTTTCGGTTTCTTATTTTTTATTTTACTTGTTTTTCTTTTTCTTTCCTTCTTCCTCTTTTTTATTTCGCTTTCTTTATTCCCGTTTCTACGTTTTCGTATTTTTTCTTTCTTTACATTTTCTTTATCTTCCTCCCTACTGCCCCTTATCTTAACCTATCCTAGAGGGCTGGCTGTTATCGGATTATCGCATTGATTATCGTCCCCTTTTTATATTCTATCTTTTATTTGTCACTGTCTTTTTTCTAATTTTTAAAACTCGTTTCTTTGTCCTTTTCTTCACGTCTATCTTTATAATTTTCTTTCTTTTCTTTCTTTTTTAATTCTTTCTTTCTGTCTATCAACACTTTTTTCTTTTTTCTCTATTTCTTTTTTATTTCAGTTTTTATTTCTATCTGTTTATCTGTCAAACTTTTTTCTTTCTATCTTTCCTTCTTTCTATCCATCGTCTATTTAAAGTACCTATAGAATTATTGCTGACTTTTTCTTTCTTTCTTTGTTTCTTTTGGCCTTTCTTTCTTTTTCCCTAAACCGCCCGTTCTCTCTCTCTTTTTTCTCTCGTCATTCTTTCTTCCTTTCTCTCCCTATTTCCTTCTCTGTTCTTTCATAATATATTTCTTCTTTTTCATCGTCTTATTACATCAGTTAATCGCGTACCACGTCATCATTACTCGTTCATATTTCTCTGTTTTACTTTCTTTCTTTCTTTCTTTCTTCCTTTATTTCTTATCTTCTTCTTCTTCTTTGTCTTCTTTTTTCTCTCTCTTTTTCTCCCCTTCCCTTTTCCCTCTACGACATATTGTATTTCTTCAAAATAGCCATTAGAATAATTGCACATAGGAAGTAATGGCTACGCCTACGTCTATTAATACACAGAGTTCAATATTCTGTTGCCTGCAAAAAGGAACAAAAACACAGTTTCTCTATTATTCTGAAGGCATGAACCCAGTTCAGCGCCATTTTTGACCTCCACGTTGGGTCAGTTGTGGAGAGTGCTAAGTTGCAAAACGCGAAGCGAAATTGTCTGGCGGGAGTTTTTGTACTTCACACTGTTCGAAGCTTTAAGCGTTTTCCAGAGGTAGGTTCTTGCCCTAAGGGTAGAGAAAAGGTGATCTGAGTTCAAAACATAGAATTTAATGAGGATATGAAATAGAATATAAGATGGAGAGATAGGAGTCCAAGTGATGGGGAGAAAGAGAAATTGAGCGAGATGGAAAAATAGAGAGAGGGAGAGAGAGAGAGAGAGAGGGAGAGAGAGAGAGGATGAATAGATGAAGGGAGAAAGGGGATAAGAGGAAAAGACGGGAAGGAAGAGGGGACGAGAGGGACGAGATCAAGAAGGAGAGGGGGAGGCGGAGAGAGATACGAAGAGAGTGTGAGAGGGGTAGAGGGAGGGAAAGAGCGATGGATGTGGAGTGAGAGTGAGAAAGTGTCGAAGAGAGAAAGAGAGATTAAGGAAATAAAATGGCGAATAATAAAAAGCTATGGAAAATGGGATGGGGATGGAATAAGTATTTGGGGGAGAGGGGAGGAGGAGAGAGAGAAAAAGCGATGGATGTAGAGAGAGAGAGTGAGAGAGAGTCGAAGAGAGAAAGAGAGAGAGAGAGATTGTGGAAAAAATGGTGAATCATGAAAGTGGATAAAAATGGGAGGAGATGGAATAAGTATTTGGGAGAAAGAGGGGAAGAGAGAGAGAGGGAGAGAGAGAAGGAGAGATGGAGAAGAAAGGAAGAGAGAAGATAGTGGAAAGGGTTGGTAAGGGTAAGGGAGACTGGTTGAAGAAAAAGGGGATTGAGGAAACAAAATGGCGAATAATAAAAGACTATGGAAAATGGGAGGAGAGGGAATAAGTATTTGTTTGCAAAAAGTGAACATTTGTGTACATCTGGACAACTGATCAGAATATCATCGGATAGATCATCTCCGCCGGCGGTGGAAAACTCCCAGAATACGGATGACCATTTTCCCATCTAATGGTCTGAATGCCCAACGCCATGTTTAAAAATAATAACCGTATATTCTTAAGATACGTCGATTCAAACCGCGCGATTAACGAGTAAAATGCTATTGTTGGATAATGGCCCTATGGGGATGGACGTATCTGTTGGAAATCGTTGATTTGACTTGCGCGAATTAGCGCGGGATGGACCGGTGCAGTCGAGTGCAGAATAGGGCCTGTTCTTACAGTCGGAAATCATAGACGTGACAAGGTCTTCGCGTGACGAGACCTTGGATCAGGGGTCAATGTGCACCTGCAAAGGGCTCTGTGACGTCACGGGCCTTTGCGTGGGAAGCAGACGGAACCGTGACGTCACTCGTGCTTCGTGAGAAACGGGTTTTAACAGTCTGGGTTTTGGAGGCGGACCTATCAGACGTGATTTTTACCATGTAAACTACAACAGATTAAGGAAAATATTTCCCTAAGAAAATACAGGCAAAAGATCTCTTTTCTCCCCTCCACGAATGGTTAAGACATATTTGATAAGTAACTACGATAAAGTAGTAATTTGCTCTCTCTCTCTCTCTCTCTCTCTCTCACTCTCTCTCTCTCTCTCTCACTCTCTCTCTCTCACTCTCTCTCTCTCCCTCTCTCTCTCTCTCTCTCCCTCTCTCTCTCAGCAGAGGAAGGAGTTCAACAACTAGACGACATCGAGACGGCACCCTCTACACGGCGAGGGAGAAATTTGGAGGTATGCAAACTATATGATTTATGATTTAAAAATGACGAGTGTACAAAACGCGTACTGCCGCGGTCCAAGCAGGAGAGGTAATATGCAACACTATTTCAGAATCAATCGTGACAGACCAACGGACATATATCCTTACAGAGATATCTGGACGCATCTTAAAAGGCCATTTCAAACTTATGTGTGACAGACCGACGAGCATGCTTTTTCAAGCTTAACCGTGACAGACAAACAAACCAACCGACCGAGAAATCGAACTTCATATAGAAATGCTTGGACGCATCTGAAATAAGATGCGTCTATTCGATCTACGCGTTTAGTGATCGAAATATATTATTATACTGAAGCTAAGCAAAGCAACGTTTGTTTTCTTATATATTTTAATCACACAAAATACATGCGAAAATATTCCCCAGTTTTTTTTAGATTAACAAGCAGTGCCCAGTCTATCTATCTAACACTTATCGTTGGCTAATTTTTGACCTTGAAGTAGTATTTATTTTTAGCTTCTTACATCAAGTGGCTTCATGCCTTGTCTGGAGCGATTTCAATAAAAGAAATTTATTTATATTTTATTTGCTTTGGACCCTTTCCAACGGGCCCCTTTTTTTCGAGGCTTCTATTTTGGTTTGATTCTCTTTTCAGTATTTAATTCTGCTGTACAAGTGATGTGTGATTGCCAACTTTCATTACAGAACCAGACTCTTTGTCTGTCCGTCCGTCCGTCCGTCTGTCTGTCCGTCCGTCCATCCGTCTGGATTTTTCTCCGCAACCATCCATTGAATTTCTCTGAAATTTTGCATGAAGTTGTAACTTTTGTCAGGTTAGAAAGTGACATTCTCCGATTTTTGAAAAGAAAATCTGGTTAACCCCAAAAGGCCCCGAAATGGCAAAAAAAATGACATTTTTTGCCCCATAACTTTTCATCCATCCATTCAATTTCTCTGAAACTTGGCCAAAATGTGGAGGCAATTGTTCCTGATAGAAAATAGGTATCGCTGACCTTGGAAAAAATCTGGTTCGCGCCCCAGGGGGTCAAAATCCCCCAAAATTGCAAAAAATTACCCTTTTCTCCCATAACGTTTGATCCAACTATTCAATTTTTTTAAAACTTGGCCAAAATGTAGAGGCAATTGTTCTGGATATAAAATGAGCATCCTTGACCTCAGAAAAGTTCTGGTTCGCGCCCCCAGAGGGTCAAAGGGGGGTCAAAAATGCCCCAAATTGCCCAAATTTATAGCATTTTACAGTCGCCACATCGAGTCACACACAGAGGGGGACCACGCACGCGCGGCTTGTATTTTATTTGCTTTGGACCCTTTCCAACGGGCCCTTTTTTTCGAGGCTTCTTTTTTGGTTTGATTCTCTTTTCTGTATTCAATTCTGCTGTACAAGTGATGTGTGATTGCCAACTTTCATAACAGAACCAGACTCTTTGTCTCTCGGCCGTCGAGTGACTCTAGTCTCTCTCGCTGTTGCTGGCGGCTGTTCAGCTTCTTATCATCAATCCTGTCTTCGTTTAGATAACCCGCGACCCGACATCATCTTTTTATCGCAGTCTCCAAATATGTTCCTACTTACTAATCATTCGCTTAACTAGTCACTTCTTTTGGGGATCTCAGCTTATCTGAAACAAGACCCCGAACACTTACAGGCATCGTACTGACATTAATAGAATTATTAAGAACTGGGGGAGAGAGTCAGAAAACTAACCAAACGTAGAACACTACATGAAATTCGGGCAGAGTTGGTTTATGGCCGATCGTCTGAAGGGACCCTGCTCCAAAAATATCGACGGATTCGATTACGGATTTTTTGCCATTGGCACCTGTCCAGAAAGCCTTCTGGCTAAGATCAAAGTGTAGTATCTGTTCCGATGGATACTGCACTTCATAGATCGGTATTGTCTTGGCCTTCGGGGCTTGATTTCCGCCGGTCTATGGGTCTGATCTGTCCTGTGCAGTTCTAGGAGGTCCACCCTCCCAGGCTTTGCCTCCCCTTATTGGGGAGGAGTAAGTTTATTGCTTACTGCCTGAGGCGCCCCTACCGGGGAATGCCGACGGGGCTGTCCAGGCAATTTTTAATGGCCAGAGTGCTCACCTTCTCGAGCGCTGGCTTTTCAAATCCCACTTTCCGACCTTGTGTCACATATTCCTATTGTGGGTAGGGGTTAAATAACGCCTTTTGGCTAAGATCAAAGTGTAGTATCTGTTCCGATGGATACTGCACGCCTGTCCTGTGCAGTTCTAGGAGGTCCACCCTCCCAGGCTTTGCCTCCCCTCTTTGGGGAGGCGTAAGTTTATTGCTTACTGTCTGAGGCGCCCCTACCGGGGAATGCCGACGGGGCTGCCCAGGCAATTTTTAAATGGCCAGAGTGCTCACCTCTCGAGCGCTGGCTTTTCAAACCCCACTTTCTCGACCCGATCTTGGGTCACATCTTACTTGTGGGAGTAAGATAAAACTGGCCCTGTGCCTAACTCCTGGGGAGGAGTAAATAAAACCTGTCCAAAAAGCCCCATGTTTTAAGGAGCTCAATTTCATTTATAAATAGGACTTGTGTCAAACTTCATCGCTGCGATAAAAAGGTTCATAAATTACGTGACCCCCCAGCCTAGAAGCAAAGCTAAATGTCCATTCTGTTCTCAAACAGAAGAGACGTACATCTTCTTAGACTGGATGCATTTTAATTTGTGCCCCAAACCAAACCAGAGTGCCCCTTTTTGGGGAGCTTAACTTTTCCCACATTAAATATCGTATCGCCTTTATTTTTGTTCCTATTATAAGAAACTATGCCACACGTGCCTTTTTTTTAACATAGTTCACCCCAAACAAGGCAGGCCGCCACTGTAGACGTAAGGGGCTACTGAGAAAAAAGAAGAGTGGAGAAGGTAGGGGGCAGTCAACCTAGATTGGGATCTGCGCAGCGAGATGTCTGTTTACATTAGTTTTAAACTTCTGCATGTCTGTACTGTCGGGGAAACAGGGGGCAGGAAGGGAGTTCCAGAGGTCAGCAACACGAGGAAAGAAGCTCTTTGAGTAGAAGGCTCTCCGACATCTGGGGACCTCCACAGTGAATGAATGAGATTTAGTTGATTGTCGAGTTAGTCTAGTGAATTTACGTCGAGGGGGCACCAGAGTAGCCAGTTCATCGGAGCATAATTTGTAATCAACGCCGTAAATTGTAAGAAATTAAGAATTCACAGTTCGGTTCTTTATTAAAAACCCTGTCCAGGAAAGACGTCTTCGTGAACCGTGGTAGTAAATCAGCAATGGTATGTAACCAAACGTTTTACTCACTAAACCGATGGTGGCTATGAATGTTTTTCGCCTAGTGATTAGACTTAACCGTGACAGACCTAGGAACATGATATTTAAGATTGAACTGTGACAGACAGACAAAAATTGTATTTCAAACTTAAGCGAGACATTATGTTTCTAATTTTTTTTAGATGAGTATTGATGATTCGTATAATTTTGACTAGTGGCGCAATGGATATAGTACTAAGTTAAATTCAGTTCTAAGTGATAGTCATCTGAAGGTTGAAGGTTCAATCCTGGATTAAGTAAAGGGTTCCATTCGGAATTCCGTCCCGATTCTTGAATTTGACAGAGTTCGAAAAGATACACCTGAAGAAGGCCGGAGGTTACAGCGGCCGAAACGTTGTGAGAATAACACTCAAGATGAGAACAGTAGTCCGAATAACCCAAAGTATACAAATTAAGCGTGACAGACTAACAAACGAGGATTATTTTTTTAGATATATTTGTATAAATAAAAAATATGACGTGTACATTCTGCACGTTTGGCAATCGAATTCTTGTTCAAACTGAAGCGTGACACAAGACCGACCGACCGACCGGCAAACTGGCCGACCGACACAGCCTCTCATATAGATACGTGGACGCATTTGAAAACACAAAGAAGAAACGCAAACAAACCTGGCAATAATGCTCTTAAGTGATGATACCCAGCAGACTTTTAACTCCGAATCAAAACAGATGGTATCAAAACAGATGGTATCGACATTAACCAAAGTAATTGCCATGTCTAGTTGTGACCCTATTTACTTACCTCTCAACGATGGCATAGTTAGGCACAAGGTCAGTTTTTTAATGTGGGATAAAAATCCAACTACCAAAAACAGGGACACTCTGGATTAGGATTAAAAAAATGTCTAATTCTAGAAGGATTCTCTTTCACTTACCGAGGATTGAAAAGATGAAGTGTAGTATTAGAACAGATACTACACTTTGCTCTTAGACAAAAATCTAAGGAAATCTATCACAGTAATCTCCTGTTGCTAAATTTACTGGAAAAATAGTTCGGTCATTCTACCGCCCCAGAAAGTATCTGACTTCTGATGCTGTTATGGGCTAAACTGATCTACCTATTTTAGGAATAAATGGACTTGCCCAGTCACAATAAATACAGTAACATCTAAGCGTCAGATGCAGCGAATTGTGGCAGTTATGGCGCCAAGCACATGGCGAGTACTCATGTAACATACTTTTGTTAATATATTAATTATACCACTGTGTTTGTCTTCATTATTACCGGTCCGCAAGGCCACATCAGAAAGATTAAAATATAAGTGAGAAAACTGATATTTTTACCTTTTTAAACTAAAACAGGAATTACCTCCTTTACATTTTGAGCTTTTTAGGCCATTATTCAAAATTGTCTTCATCGAAATAATCTTCCTTGCCAGAATAAGTATTTTCCAAAAAAGCTGAAGCGAATTACACTTTTTAATGTAAAAAAAAATGCTTCAAAATAAAAGGGAAGAAATCACTAGCCAGGATGAAATCTCGATTTGTCAGAGGCATTACTGTTTAGGTCCAACATGGAAAAATCCGACAAGATAACTTTATGTATTAGATATATACTTGTGATTGATCGGCAAGTTCTTACTTAAAGCTCTGTATAATTTATTTTCTATGTTCTTAATGGAGAAATGTTGACAAGGAAGGAAATCGAGAGCTGTATTATATAAAATGGTTGGATCATTCTATCGCTCTGGAAAGTACCTGACTTCTGATGCTGTTATGGGCTAAGCTGATCTACCTATTTTAGGAATAAATGGACTTGCCCAGACACAATAAATACAGTAACATCTAAGCGTCAGGGGTAGTGAATTGTGGCAGTTATGGTGCCAAGTACATGACGCGTACTCAAGTAACATATTTCTGTTAAAACATTCTTCATTAATTATACCACCGTGTTTGTCTTCATTATTACCGGCCTGCAAGGCCACGACAGATGCCATCCTCTACCTATATACGATACGTTCTAAGATATTGTTTTCACATTGTTGGGAAAAAGTGTCTCTTAGGGCATTCTTTCTTGCCTTCACAGAGTTAAAATCGACTTCGAAATCAAGTGGGGAGTGAAGATCTCGTTTATCATTTACAGCCCCTTTCTCTAGTGTATCCTTATTTCCATGGAAGGTTCTCGACAGCTCCAATCTCTGTTTTCTCCTCGTAAGCTATCTACGGCAAGAACTCGTCGTATTAACACCATTGCAAAGAAATTTTCTTTTCTTCCGCTGTGTAAAAGGTAAAAAAGGTAAAGGTCGCATAGCCTGGACGCGCACGAGTGTCGTTGCCGACATCGCACACTGCCCATGGCCGTAGCGGCGGTGATTTGTTAAGAATCACCGTGTCAAGGGCACAGCATATGGAAGGCGGAGCCCATCCCTCTCCTTCCGCTGCCTTGAACCTTCCCTGAGTTTTAGTCAGGTACCCATTTACTGCTGGGTGGACAGAGGGAGTTTTCAGACCCGAAAATTCGCATGCCGTGAGTGGGATCGAACCCGGGTTGTCCAGCCCAAAGTCAAGTGCTATAACCACTCGTCCACAGGCCCTAAACATCAAACGGAATTTTACAGAACAGAGTTTTTATTAACAAAACTTTCGATCTGTGGAATTCGTTACCACGGGGTTGCAACCCTGTGAACTACAACATGGCCATCTTCGAATCTTATGTCAATAAATACTTGCCAAAAATATTTCTCACACGTTATCAATTTTTTATGACTACATTAATTACTTTCAATCGTTTCTATAATATTCATCATTCAACTGACAACCTATCTATCGCATTTACTTTTATCCTCTAGTGGGTTTTATCCTTAGTTAGTAATGACCCATGGATTTAAAAAAATCAACTTCCAGATGATGATTTTTTATCTGAATGGTGATTTTATTTATATTTGTCTATCGGTCGGTCTGTCACGCTTCAATAAAGAGCCAATAAAATCATTGTATTTCAGATGTGGCCATAACAAATTTGGTCGGTCGATAGTTCTGTCATGCGAATCTGATGTATATATTATCATAGGTAAATTATTTGACTGCCTTTTTTTTTTAACTTATGTACACCCAAAAGAAGACACATTGCTACTGGTACGTAATTGCATCAGGGATGTCGTCTATGCAAATCACGAATAATGAAGGTCTAAAGATCGACTCATAGGGAACACTTGCATTAATCTCGGGTTGTTTAGATGTACGGCCATCGAGGATTATTTGAATCTTTCTTTTCTAAAAAAAGGACGGATTATATTATTGCATATATTATTTATATTATTATATATTTATATATTTATTTTTATTTATTATTTTTATTATTATATTTCTTATTATTTATATTATTATATTATTATATTTATTATTATTTATATTATTATATTATTATATTTCTTATTATTTATATTATTATATTATTATATTTATTATTATTTACATTATTATATTATTATATTTATTATTATTTATATTATTATATTATTATATTTATTATTATTTATATTATTATTATATTATATTTATTATTATTTATATTATTATATTATTATATTTATTATTATTTATATTATTATATTATTATATTTATTATTATTTATATTATTGTATTATTATATTTATTATTATTTATATTATTATATTATTATATTATTATATTTATTATTATTTATATTATTATATTATATTTATTATTATTTATATTATTATATTTATTATTATTTATCTTATTATATTATTGTATTTATTATTATTTATATTATTATATTTATTATTATTTATATTATTATAATATTATATTTATTATTATTTATATTATTGTATTATCATATTTATTATTATTTATATTATTATATTATTATATTTATTATTATTTATATTATTATATTTCTCTAAAAAGGACGTGATTATATTATTATATTTATTGTTGTGGACCCGTTTAGGGGTACCAACAATGAAATAAAAGAACAACAGGTTTAGAGATAATAATAATGAATTGTATTGAACAGAGAAATTATACACAAGTCAGTGTTGGCAGTGCTAGTGCCTAAAAATGTGCCTACCAATGTTCTCCCGGCAAAACCGGTATTTATGGTAGCCGGTTGCTACCATTTAGTTATTATTAAAGGGTAGGTAGGTCACCCACAACAATTATTTATATAATTATATATTTATATAGTTATTTATATTATAATTAAACTGTTACAAATATCCAGGGGGTATAAATCCGAAGGAAGTTGAAACCGGGTTTATGAGAGTGCTCACTGAAAATTCAGAGCAAAATATATTTTCATTTTTTTTAAATTTTTAGTGATTTTATTATTCCATTAATTGCGACAAAATATATCCTGTTTCATTAGCGCCCACAAAGAGCGCCAACTTTTCAAGCCATTTGGATTCCATTCTGGCTTGAAAAGTTGGCGTTCTTTGTGGGCGCTAATGAAACAGGATATATTTTGTCGCAATTAATGGAATAATAAAATCACCAACAAAAAAAATATATAGTTATTTATATTATTATATATTTATATATTTATTTATATTTATTTATATTTATTATTATATTTATTATTATATAATTATATTTCTCTCAGAAGGA
>OY744544.1:3434231-3441731 GCA_963556195.1 Sepiola atlantica | reverse complement strand
TGTAAAAAACAATACTTTAGTTTTTGTAAGTTTTAAGAAGTGTTTTTCGGCTAAAATTTGTTTTGTTTATTTCAAAAAATCTCGGAAGGGTCAGTCTACACACATATAAAGTTTGGTGAGTTTAACTTTTATTTTGTGGAAGTTATTCAAATTCAAGTTATTCAAATTTAAAGATAGGACCCTTATTTTGGCCCACCCTATATAAAATGAATTTTAGCCTCACGATTCCCTACGGGGATAAAACGCAGAAGCCTCTGTGTAGCTTACATGCCATAAATATACTTTCATAACTTACTATATGTATATATATATATATATATATATATATATGTATATATATATGTATGTATGTATATATATGTATATATATGTATGTATGTATGTATATATATACATACACACATATATATATAAGTATATATATATATACATATATATACATACATATATATGTATATATATATACATACATACATATACATACATATATATATATGTATGTATGTATAAATATATATATACATATATACATATATATATATATATATATATATATATATATATATATATATATATATATATATATATATATATATAATACGTATATGATGATCCTTCATTTTGTAAAGTACTGTTGATGTAGTTAAATTAATTTTTAAACAGTAAAGCAGTATTATTTTATGTTTAGATTTTTACATATTTCTATATTAAGAAATTTTGGTAAATTCTTAATTTCTCGTTTTTGTTTTGTTTTTAATGCTGATGGATTCTAGTATGTGTGTCTGTGTGTGGGTAAATCCCGTCCTTGTAATGACACAATTGATGGAGGGATTCCTGTTGGATTTCTGCCATGTTATCAGCCCAAGGAGAAAAACATGGCCGCTGAATTAAATTGTTCTTGGCGGGATTTCAATATTTCGAGGATTAATTTATGCTTTTCTGACCCTTTGGTTCCCGCCCAAAAGATTCCAAGATGAATGGGATGAATCGGTGTTGCTCATGGAAGCAGATATGATGCAATTAATGATGCTGTGAATCAGAGAATATGTCTCCGGAGACAGAGAGGGACAACAGACAACAAAATAATACATAAAGATATTTTGACACAGATATTTGTAACAATATATATATATATATATATATATATATATATATATATATATAAGTATAAATTTATATATATATAAGTATAGATTTTTATTTATACAAACATTATTGGTTACATATGTGCATACATGTTTCGGTTGCACTTTTCCAAGAAAGTCAACTTCATCAGACCAAAAATTTTTCTTGTAAAAGTGCAACCGAAACATGTATGCACATATGTAACCAATAATGTTTGTATAAATAAAAATTTATACTTATAAACAGCTCTACTTGGTATTGAGCACTTTTTATAAACACTTGAGTTTCTACGGATTTACATTTACAGAAACTAATACAATACATGTACGATATATATAGGGTGGGCCAAAATAAGGGTTCTATCTTTAAATTTGAATAACTTGAATTTGAATAACTTCCACAAAATAAAAGTTAAACTCACCAAACTTTATGTGTGTGTAGACTGACCCTTCCGAGATTTTTTGAAATAAACAAAACAAATTTTAGCCGAAAAACACTTCTTAAAACTTACAAAAACTAAAGTATTGTTTTTTACACTGTTTTAGGTTTTTTAAGCAAAAATAATGTTTTCTAAATGAGGGTACGTTCCTTAGGGCTAATACGGCTCATGCTTGCTTCGGAAGGGGTCCTTTACTTATTCTAAAAAAAAAAAAAAAAAATTAATAAATAAAAAACTCATGAATTTTTAAAAATATGACCCTTATTTTTGCCCACCCTTGTTGAGTATAAGAGACAACTCATGTCTAGATATCCTTTGGTAGATCCTTTCAATAGTCTGAATTAGGATTTCAGTTTCGGAGGGGAATTGGCTGATGAATTTGCCATAATTTGGATTTGTCTCCCAAGTACTTTCGGACTGATCTGGGTCTATCTTCGGGGGAATGAGGTTAATCAGGTATAGACCAAGAAAAAACATATACATAGGTTTGACTACCACTACTTTGTCGAGATGATTGACGATGCATTTGTCTGATACTAGCGCCATTGCCCAACACTTTACTGACGACCACTCCTCCCCCGATCAGAATTCAGAAAACTCTTAGTAGAAAATACCAAAATCTTAGAATATAGTACTAACGAACAAAAACTCCATATATTAGAAGCCCTATATATAAAAATCCAAAAAACCTAATTACTAGAATTAACTTTAATATCAGTAATAATATTCTAAAATGTTTATAGCTCTAAATATAGTTTCGTACTTAGTACATAATTCCCGCCAAAAACCTTTTATAAATACTAACACATGGTCTATACCTGATTAACATCATTCCCCCGAAGATGGGCCCAGATGGGTCCGAAAGTACTTGGGAGACAAACCCAAACTATGGCAAATTCATCAGCCAATTCCCCTCCGAAACTAAGATCCTGATTTGAACTATTGAAAGGATCTACCAAAGGATATCTAGACATGAGTTGTCTCTTTTATTCAACAATACTTGCCTGCAAGAGAAGATGCTGCCTATATATATATATATATATATATATATATATATATATATATATATATATATATATATATATAACTTCTTTTAGTAAGATCGTAGAAAAAATCCCAGCAGAGTACGCAATTAATTGAGAAAATCAAAATTAAGAGCGTAGTGTTTATTTATTATTCGGTACAGAAAATCAGTACAACATCAGTACCATTGGTTTCAAGCTCAGAAGATGTTAACCTCCCGGCTTTCTTCAGCTTTGTTGTCACTTGGTAGCGAAAATGGAGGGTCTCGAATAAGCCACGATCGGATACGTTATTTACTTTGAAATGTTAAAATAATACTGTCTAAATTATGTGTTAGAGACACATATGTGAGATTAAAAAGCTTAATAAAGTCCAAAGAGGGTAATAAATTTTTAAAAGTTCAGATTTAAAATTTAAAAAATATATTTTTTTTAATCCTGTTACTATGCTTTTGCTAACTGCTATTTTTATCTGACGCCATATTTGTTTTTATCTGACGCCATATTTGTTTTTATCTGACGCCATATTTATTTTTATCTGACGCCATATTTGTTTTTATCTGACGCCATATTTGTTTTGAAGGGTTAAATTAGTTTTGTCTAAATTATGTGTTAAAGAAAGATACGTGAGATTAAATAATTTCATGAACTGAACAATAATACACAGTTAATAAAAAAATTAAAAAATTAAAATTAAAAATTTAAAGTTTTAAAATTTCAAAAGTATTTTATTATTAAAAATATATAATTTAAAATCTCGTAACTCACAGTTATTGCTAACGGTAAAATCGGTCTAATGGGAGGCAACTCTGTACAAATCGTTATTAAATCTAATTTTGAAGGTATAACATGAAAATTTAAAATATAAGTTTATAATGGAGTATCAATTTATTATGAAATTAATTATGTTCGTGATTAAGCCTGTTTGAGAGTTAAGAATAAGATTTAGGAAGTAAAATTAAGTCTGTTTAATAATTAAACAGTGTTAAAGCGTATTATTTTTCTGCTGATGTTGTTGTAGGGTATTCTGATCCGATGAAATACAAATTCTATTAGACAAATTATGGTGATAATTCGATAGGGTATTCAAAGGTGTATGACAATTTCACTCCATTAATTTGAGATTACACATAATTGCTTGCCACATACAAAGGCCAAAAACGACCAGAGGACGACTGGATTTTCACCAGATCCTAGTTACTACGTTTCTACTGCCCCTAACACTATCAGGAAGGGTTGGATATTAGCGGCGATTCATTTTAGGTGGAAATCGTATGTTTTTTGGATACGATTGATCCGTAAATTAATTTGAATTTGAGAAGATTTTTGTTGTAAAAATGACCTGACCTTCCTAAATAATCATCCATTTAGTACAGGTCCACTGCAACTTCAGTGATTTTACGGGAAACGGCGTGTCAACGGGCTAATGGCCATATTTAAATAGAATAGTTGTGTGCCTTACGTCAGCCGAAATTTTTATGAAAATAGCTTTCCCCGTCTATGGAAATTATTACCGCTGGACTACTTCCCGGAGATTACAACGTGGTCGTCTTCAAATCCAATGTCGACAGATTCCTGTTATAAACATTACCACACGACTGCTTCCCCGTAGATTACAACATTGTCGTCTTCAAATCCAATGTCAACAGATTCCTGTTATGAACATTCCTATAGGACTGCTTCACTGTAGATTACAACATTGTCGTCTTCAAATCCAATGTCAACAGATTCCTGTTATGAACGTTACCATAGGACTGCTTCCGTGTAGATTACAACATAATCGTCTTCAAATCCAATGTCAACAGATTCCTGTTATGACATTACCACATGACTGCTTCCCTGTAGAATACAACATGGTTGTCTTCAAATCCAATATCAACAGATTCCTATCCAGAACCGTACCTTGAAATATTCGGACTTGATTCTTACAATTATTCTATCTCATTAAGCAAAATCTTCGAATGCCATCCAAAATTGATAGATGGTAACCCGTTTTTTGAAAAAAAAACAACAAAACAACACCTATACCGTGTGTACGTATGCTAGTGATAATACGAAGGATTGAACGACTGACTAGGCTCAAATTTCCACCAATTTCTCTTGGGTTTCTTTCGGCAAACTAATAAATAATTGAGTGTCATTAAGAATTAGGAGAGGACACCGAAACTAGCGAGAATCCAACAAAGTCAATTAGAAAATGTCCTTGATTGAAAGGAAAAATTGACTTGTGTCAAAAAACAAACGCCCCCCGAATTACACCTCTGGAAATAAAGGGAAAATGGGAGAGCGAGAGAGAATGTGTGTGTGAGAGAGAGAGAGGGGGGAGTGGGAGAGTGAGTGAGATAGAGGGGGAGTGAGAATGGGAGAAAGAGGGGAGATAGGGGAGGACAAAATAAACCCGCTGATGGTAATCATATCTTACCAACGCACGTCCGACGGAAACCTATCCGCGACGATGCCTCGCATCTCAATTACCGCTCGTTTACCCGCTTCTACCACGCCCTCTATTGTCGAAATATTGTCATAAACCCTCGACGGAAACCGAGTATGTAATTTTATTCTCTTCGCTAAGGTTTACGATATGGTTAATATACAGACACTTTGCTTCAAGAATACGTATGTAGCTACTGAACACTACTTACATTTATATAGATAACTAGCTTCAGCACGAATCATATAGTAAACTAGGCTTACTAAAACTTACAGACAACGTATATGACTGACATGCTTCAATAAAACTTATATAGCCACAGTGGCTTACCAAGACTTATAGAGACAATGTATATGACTAACATACTTCGAAAAACTTATATAGCCACAGTGGCTTACCAAGACTTATAGAGACAACGTATATGACTAACATGCTTCAAAAAAAACTTATATAGCCACAGTGGCTTACCAAGACTTATAGAGACAATGTATATAACTGACATGCTTTAAAAAAATTTATATAGCCACAGTGGCTTACCAAGACTTATAGAGACAACGTATATGACTAACATGCTTCAAAAAAAACTTATATAGCCACAGTGGCTGACCAAGACTTATAGAGACAACGTATATGACTAACATGCTTCAAAAAAACTTATATAGACACAGTGGCTGACCAAGACTTATAGAGACAACGTATATAACTAACATGCTTAAAAAAAACTTATATAGCCACAGTGGCTTACCAAGACTTATAGAGACAATGTATATAACTAACATGCTTCAATAAAACTTATATAGACACAGTGGCTGACCAAGACTTATAGAGACAATGTATATAACTAACATGCTTCCAAAAAACTTATATAGACACAGTGGCTGACCAAGACTTATAGAGACAACGTATATGACTAACATGCTTCAAAAAAACTTATATAGACACAGTGGCTTACCAAGACTTATAGAGACAAGGTATATAACTAACATGCTTCCAAAAAAAATATATAGCCACAGTGGCTTACCAAGACTTATAGAGACAACGTATATGACTAATATGCTTCAAAAAAACTTATATAGCCACAGTGGCTTACCAAGACTTATAGAGACAACGTATATAACTAACATTCTCCCCCAAAAATTATATAGCCACAGTGGCTGACCAAGACTTATAGAGACAGTGTATATAACTAACATACTTCAATAAAACTTATATAGCCACAGTGGCTTACCAAGACTTATAGAGACAACGTATATAACTAACATGCTTCAAAAAAATTATATAGCCACAGTGGCTTACCAAGACTTATAGAGACAGTGTATATAACTAACATACTTCAATAAAACTTATATAGTCACAGTGGCTTACCAAGACTTATAGAGACAATGTATATAACTAACATACTTCAATAAAACTTATATAGCCACAGTGGCTTACCAAGACTTATAGAGACAGTGTATATAACTAACATGCTTAAAAAAAACTTATATAGCCACAGTGGCTTACCAAGACTTATAGAGACAACGTATATAACTAACATGCTTAAAAAAAACTTATATAGCCACAGTGGCTTACCAAGACTTATAGAGACAACGTATATAACTAACATGCTTAAAAAAAACTTATATAGCCACAGTGGCTTACCAAGACTTATAGAGACAACGTATATAACTAACATGCTTAAAAAAAACTTATATAGCCACAGTGGCTTACCAAGACTTATAGAGACAATGTATATAACTAACATGCTTCAATAAAACTTATATAGACACAGTGGCTGACCAAGACTTATAGAGACAATGTATATAACTAACATACTTCAATAAAACTTATATAGACACAGTGGCTGACCAAGACTTATAGAGACAATGTATATAACTAACATACTTCAATAAAAATTATATAGCCACAGTGGCTGACCAAGACTTATAGAGACAGTGTATATAACTGGCAAGCTTTAAAAAACTTATATAGCCACAGTGGCTGACCAAGACTTATAAAGACAATGTATATAACTAATTAGGGAGTTCGTCTATTCACTTATTTATATTTTAACTGAGTGACAAACTCACGTTTTAGATTCAAACGTTTTAACGCGAGTTCAATCGGTAACTCGGCGAGCCATATTTTTAGAGTTTTAGGCAAAAGTTTCCGATCTATTTAAAAATGAATGTAAAATGTATCTAAAGTAATTATTAATAATATACTTTATTACTTTTGTAATAATAACTTGTTGGTTAATAATAATAACTTGATTGTTATTAATAATAACTTGTTTGTTATTAATAATAACTTGTTTGTTTATAATAATAACTTGTTGGTTAATAATAATAACTTGATTGTTATTAATAATAACTTGGTTGTTAATAATAATAACTTGGTTGTTAATAATAATAACTTGTTAATAATAATAACTTGATTGTTATTAATAATAACTTGTTTGTTATTAATAATAACTTGTTTGTTTATAATAATAACTTGTTGGT
>OY744544.1:3424231-3429231 GCA_963556195.1 Sepiola atlantica | reverse complement strand
TAAAAATAATGTTCCAAACGGTAGTTTTCCACATAACGCTAGAGTAAATATAAAGTTAGAGTCGTGGAAAATTCCATTAAAAGTTACCAGATTACGTTGCAGGATAAGACGTGATAGGAGGAAGTACGTGGCAGAGAAGCGAGATCGATTCTGCCATGTGGCTTCAATAATCAATTTCTGACCGGTTACAACCATCGTCATTAATCCCCTCGGGGGGTCACCGTCGACCTGTCAAACTCAGTAACCCTTATCCCCGAGTTGCTTTTTTGCCTTGATAAGCGTTTACTATTTTGTTAAAAAAATAAAGTCGAGGTCCATCATTCGTCCAGGGGTGGGTCGGGAAATTAGGAACCACTCATATGTACATCACTGTAAATTGCTACAAAAAAGGGGCCAACTAAACTCAAAAACAAATAAATTGCTTATTTGTTGTTTTTTTATTTATCCATTATTACAGCTACAAGAAATAAAGAATAAAATCTGAGCGACGAAATATCCACAGAGCAATTTGCGACGTGTTTTTTGTTTCTTTTTCACATTATCAGATTTGTTTTTTTTAGCCGTGTCTTCGCCGTAAACGCCAGTGAATCTTCCGGATATTTGCATAATAGTTTTGTAAAAAGGACATTTTATTAATAAGTTAATCACTTAATTTTTTGAGTTGGTCGGGCAAATGTCTTTCAGCTGTAAATCTGTTGTGCAGTAAATGATTACCATTTGTAAGCTCTAAAAAACTGAATCTCGGTTAATTGTTTTTACACAATATCGAGAAATCCTGATTCCTTATATATAATTGCATCACAGTGAATAGTTATTTTCTTTATTATTTTTTTGTTGCCATATATATCACTTAAATGTATTATGGTTTTACAATTTTCTCATTATTTGTTAATTAATATAAATTATTTTTATATTTAAAATTTTCTTTTTTTTTCACATATATATCTTTAAGTCTAGTATTTTTCTATGGTTAAACAGTTATGGCCGTGTGTACGTATGTAAGCTGTACTACTTTAAAAACGTTGCGCGGTAGACTGTTTTGTGTTTCGAGATCAGTTGTGACTGGATCCTCGTTGTGTTGTTTGGTGTTAACCCAGGTTGGTAGGTGCTTTCATGCCGAAACGCCGGGTCATTCTGGGCACCAAAGATGAAGTACGTAGCACAATTCTCTGTTGATTATTCGGGTGGCAGCTCATCATGTAGGCACCCGGAGTCGTGTTGATAGACCACACGCAGCAGTAATTCGTTCTACCCCTCCCTTCTCTCTCGTTGTTTCCCTTTTAATAACAGCTCTCGTAAACGTTATTAACATAGAAGCAGAACAAATTTACTAAAGCTTAAAAAATCATTATGATGCTCTATATACTATATAAGATACATGTATTAACACAAAATATTCTAACTCATCCCTTATGAAGGAGGGAGCAGCTACACAAAAACCGTCCCCCTCCCTCTCTGACTCTCTCTCTCTCTCTCTCTCTCTCTGCTGATTCAATGAAAACGAGAAAAAATGTATCTGCTTATTCGCCACGTCACGTTAGCGACTTCCTGTCTGTGACGTAACTGCCAAGACACGTAATTCTCACTTGATACCTAAATAGAAAATTCCACTCTAATTTTATCCTTAAGTGGTAATTTTTTTATTTTACCGCATTTTTACATACACGCTTCAAAATAGTATTACAGGTTTCTTTTTTATGTTATTGAAACCAATTCGGTCGATTTCTAAATAGGAGTAGAATTTAAATAGTAGAAAATGAAATAGATGCAGATTGGGAGTATATAGTATCACTCTAAGATAAAAAAAAAAAAGACAACAATTAGGGAGTGGGTATCTTAGAGGAAATCCATTACCGAAAAGAATCGATATGTTATACTCAAATATTAGTCTAATACTGTAATACTCGGATGTTAGTGTTTATTTTATATTTTGATATTAGTGTTTATTTTATACTTGAATATTAGTGTTTATTTTATATTTTGATATTAGTGTTTATTTTATATTTTGATATTAGTGTTTATGTAATACTTAGATATTAGTGTTCATGTTATACTTTGATATTAGTGTTTATGTTATACTTAGATATTAGTGTTTATGTAATACTTTGATATTAGTGTTCATGTTATACTTTGATATTAGTGTTTATTTTATACTTGGATCTAAGTGTTTATTTTATATTTAGATATTAGTGTTTATGTTATACTTAGATATTAGTGTTTATGTTATACTTGGATCTAAGTGTTTATTTTATATTTAGATATTAATGTTTATGTTATACTTAGATATTAGTGTTATGTTATACTTGGATATCAGTGTTTATTTTATATTTAGATATTAGTGTTTATGTTATACTTAGATATTAGTGTTTATTTCATACTTGGATCTAAGTTTTTATGTTATACTTGGATCTAAGTGTTTATTTTATATTTAGATATTAGTGTTTATGTTATACTTAGATATTAGTGTTTATGTTATACTTAGATATTAGTGTTTATGTTATACTTGGATATTAGTGTTTATTTTATACTTGGATCTAAGTGTTTATTTTATATTTAGATATTAGTGTTTATGTTATACTTAGATATTAGTGTTTATGTTATACTTGGATCTAAGTGTTTATTTTATATTTAGATATTAGTGTTTATGTTATACTTAGATATTAGTGTTTATGTTATACTTGGATCTAAGTGTTTATTTTATATTTAGATATTAGTGTTTATGTTATACTTAGATATTAGTGTTTATTTCATACTTGGATCTAAGTTTTTATGTTATACTTGGATCTAAGTGTTTATTTTATATTTAGATATTAGTGTTTATGTTATACTTAGATATTAGTGTTTATGTTATACTTAGATATTAGTGTTTATGTTATACTTGGATATTATTGTTTATTTTATACTTGGATCTAAGTGTTTATTTTATATTTAGATATTAGTGTTTATGTTATACTTAGATATTAGTGTTTATGTTATACTTGGATCTAAGTGTTTATTTTATATTTAGATATTAGTGTTTATGTTATACTTAGATATTAGTGTTTATGTTATACTTGGATCTAAGTGTTTATTTTATATTTAGATATTAGTGTTTATGTTATACTTAGATATTAGTGTTTATTTCATACTTGGATCTAAGTTTTTATGTTATACTTGGATCTAAGTGTTTATTTTATATTTAGATATTAGTGTTTATGTTATACTTAGATATTAGTGTTTATTTCATACTTGGATCTAAGTTTTTATGTTATACTTGGATCTAAGTGTTTATTTTATATTTAGATATTATTGTTTATGTTATACTTAGATATTAGTGTTGATGTTATACTTAGATATTAGTGTTTATGTTATACTTGGATCTAAGTGTTTATTTTATATTTAGATATTAGTGTTTATGTTATACTTAGATATTAGTGTTTATGTTATACTTGGATCTAAGTGTTTATTTTATATTTAGATATTAGTGTTTATGTTATACTTAGATATTAGTGTTTATTTCATACTTGGATCTAAGTTTTTATGTTATACTTGGATCTAAGTGTTTATTTTATATTTAGATATTAGTGTTTATGTTATACTTAGATGTTAGTGTTTATGTTATACTTTGATCTAAGTGTTTATTTTATATTTAGATATTAGTGTTTATGTTATACTTAGATATTAGTGTTTATTTTATATTTAGATATTAGTGTTTATGTTATACTTTGATATTAGTGTTTATGTTATACTTAGATATTAGTGTTTATGTTATACTTGGATCTAAGTGTTTATTTTATATTTAGATATTAGTGTTTATGTTATACTTAGATGTTAGTGTTTATGTTATACTTTGATCTAAGTGTTTATTTTATATTTAGATATTAGTGTTTATGTTATACTTAGATATTAGTGTTTATTTTATATTTAGATATTAGTGTTTATGTTATACTTAGATATTAGTGTTTATGTTATACTTAGATATTAGTGTTTATGTTATACTTGGATCTAAGTGTTTATTTTATATTTAGATATTAGTGTTTATGTTATACTTAGATATTAGTGTTTATGTTATACTTGGATCTAAGTGTTTATTTTATATTTAGATATTAGTGTTTATGTTATACTTAGATATTAGTGTTTATGTTATACTTGGATCTAAGTGTTTATTTTATATTTAGATATTAGGTTTTATGTTATACTTAGATATTAGTGTTTATGTTATACTTAGATATTAGTGTTTATGTTATACTTGGATCTAAGTGTTTATTTTATATTTAGATATTAGGGCAATGTTCAAGTACGACTAACTGTAAGAGCAGTTTATGCGGCGCTGCTACGGTGTTACGCCGCCATCCGTACCCGATAATAAACTTCGTACTTAACAACTTCCGGTATTCTTTAGTTTAATTTTCTCTAGTTTCTGGTAGTCAATTTTCTAGTTTTATTTCTTTTGTATTTTATGATAATGAATTATATCGTACAAGACGTACTAACTGCAGATGAATGTCGGTTGCGCACTATCTCCTTGCAAGTGTTACTAATGGACACAAATGGAGAAAAGAAAACGTTGGAATGATTGGCAGGGCCTACATGATGTGGTAAACCACACGTATAATTTTGTGGATCCCGTAGACAATACGATCCACACTAATCGTATTCAAGGCTCATGGAGTCACGCTAAAGACAAATTCAGGTCCATGCGAGGTACAAGTGCAGCACATTTCAATAGCTACCTGCAGGAGTTTCTCTGGCGTCGACAAGTAAAAGTAAATTACTTCGGCCATATAATATATGCGATCCGACAGTACTATGATTTCTGAAACAACCTATTTTATTATTTTCCCTCTGTGATTATTTATTTTAAGTAACTGTGATTATTTATTTTTAGTAACTGTGATTATTTATTTTTGTCAAATAAATTATTTAAAATAAAATTTTAACAGTTATTATTTATTTTTGTCTAATAAATTATTTAAAATAAAATTCAGTACCAAACTAACCAAAACAGGAAGTTTTTATTA
>OY744544.1:3396731-3419231 GCA_963556195.1 Sepiola atlantica | reverse complement strand
GAGATCTCTGAGGCGTGTATAATCTCAGTATACACAACAGCATCTGGAACGTGTCGCTGTCGTCTTTGTATTTGATCAAATCACAAGACATAGTGTTCTTTTATTCGTGTGAGAATATATTCAGATATCATTTACAAAAATCATATATATATATATATATATATATATATATATATATATATATATATATATATATATATATTGTTGATGATTTTATTCCATTACTCGCGACAAAACATATGTTTCGTTAACACTTGCAAATAGCGTCAACATCGTCAGGCTACAAATGGAATCAAATGGCATAGATCTTAGATTTACCTCAACAGGAAATTGAAGATGCATTGGGTGGGGGGAGGGGGGACAGAGATGGAGCTCTGTCTATGACGGGGACATGAGACATGAGAAGGGAGGGGGAGACCCCAACAAGTCATGTTTCAAAAATTGCGTGGGAGGTTTTCTCGTGTCTGGGCCATAGTGACCTCAATTCCAGCCGGGGCGACGGGGGGTGGGGGGCCAGGGTGAGTTAAATTTAAAATGAGAATAGAATTGAATTATAATTACAGTTATAACTGTCATTTTTGTTGTAATAGGTAATTATTATGTAGATAATTTTAATTTATGGTATTAATTGCTACTTCTGCATTCTATTTTTATTCTATTTTAATGTAGTTATTTATGGCTTGCTCATTATTTGTAGTGAATTTTGTTGTGATAATATTTTTTAATTGTGATTATATTATACTAAGATCAATACTAGTGGAATCATATATATATATATATATATATATATATATATATATATATATATATATATATATATATGGAAATGAAAAAGGAAAGCCAAAAACTATATTATTTATGTATTCATCAACGTTTCGTCTTTATTGTAGACTTGCTCAGGATGAAGAAAAATGCAGAAAAATCATACAGTTTATAATTTTTATTTGCCAGAAATTGTCCAAATGTCTGGCATGGCTGTGGATGAGAACAAGCAAAAAAAGAAAACCGCGATTTAGGCTAGTCCGTTATCAGCAGCAGTCTGCGCAGTTCAAGGGAAACGAAAGTGAATGGGGTGATGGCTTGAATTTATTAGTTCCCATACCTACTTTTTAGCTAGGGAGTCTGCCTGTTCCAACTCACATTTCCACACATTTCCACATATTGCAAGAAATGTATTGATTAATTAATGAGACACAAATAAAGTAATTAAATAAATAGGAATAAATAATACATTCCCAGTTAAATAAATAAACTAATAGGTATTATTTCCTCTCTCTCTCTCTCTCTCTCTCTCTCTCTTCCTCTCTCTCTCTCTCTCCTTATGCTACAACTTTTCGTTTTTAATCAGAATTTATGTTTCAAAATAGTAAAAATCTTCACGCTTTTACATTCATATAAAAAATTAGAATTGTTTTTCTTTTCCTTTTCTTTCTTCTTTCTTTTTTTTTTTTTTAATTCGGAGCACGAAACAAAATTCAGACTTTCGCCCAGCGCCCGCGCCCCCACATCCACTATCGGCTAAGCTCGGCTGTTATATATTTTGACCCAGCCATTTCTGAAGACTTCAACCCGGTCATCCTAGTTTTTTTACAGTTTTTTCGGGACTATTCCTAGTGCTCCGACAATTATTGGTATTATAGTGTTTTGTTTATTTTTCAGATTCCTTTTAATTCTCTGACAACTGCCGTGCATTTGCTTCGCTTTTCTGTCACTTTAATCTTCATACTGGTGTATAAGGTCATCTCAGGTCAAACTTTTTTTCCTGTAAAGTTCAAACAGTTTTTGCAATGTTTTATCTTTGGGCAGTTGTTTTTTTTGTTCTTAGCGTGTAGGATTTGACTATTCTTAATGTATGATCGTTTTGTTTGATTTTCTGGGGGGGGGGGAATAAAATATATTACGAAATTAAATTCCATCATAATGCATTTCGGTTCATTCGTAAACAAGTTCTTTCCGATCAATTTACTTCTGGGGATTGCGGTTAATGTTTTCGCGATATCTCAGGGCAATGCCGGGACCCGGGTCCTGCTAGTATGTTATATGTCTTTCTTTACCCTGAAAATGAATATAACACGCATGCACTTCTGGACTGCACCGTGTTGGATTCTGCTTTTACTAATGACATCAGATCATGATACACATTCTTAGCTTAACCTAGCAACTTGAAAATAGTGTCGTTCAGTACATCTTCAATTAGCATATTTTCCGCTTCATAATCTTTCGCTGAATATAAGCCTAAGATTTCGGGGCGTGTCTTATAATTTAAAAGTGGATGCACATTCTGTGACTCTTCGTCACTCCCAACCATTTGGCTAGGAGAAAAGTGTAGTATCTGTTCTGATACTATGCGACGCCTTTTCTGTGCTCGGTCAATCAAGGATAAATCGTCAGGCTAAAATGCCTGACGATTCCCTACGGGGATGAAAGCGGAAGCCTCTGTGTAGCTTAATTGCCATAAATATATTGTCATAACTTACTACCTAGCTCTACTCACGTATTGAGCACTGTTGAAGTAAATACTGAAAATTGATACATTAAAAATGATATCTCCTTATAACATTTCATGTGGATACATGAAATAATGTATGTATACAGGGTCGGGCAGCTAAATTGGTACTTTTTTTAATTTTTACAAAATTCATAATTTAAAGGATTAAATATGGAAAGATATCATTTTAACATTTATTTATTTAATTATTACAGTCTATTGAACAAAATTATTCAATATGAGCACCCTTTCCATCACTTATTTTGGAGATTCTTTGACGAACGCGTGAACAGCTCCTCTTTATTTTATTGGGATCGAGATTGCGAAATGCTCGTTGAATGGCTGTCTTCAATGAGTTTGTATTTGGGTGTGGATTGACATTAGTCTGTCCCTCGACGACGCCGAATAGATAATAGTCGCAAACATTTAGATCTGGAGAGCTGCTGGGCCAAATATCCTTCGGAATAAACAAGGGAAGATTCTCCTTCATGAAATCTTGGACTTTCCTGTATCCATGCACTGGTGCCGAGTCTTGGATGAGCATGACTTTCGTAGGGTTGTAGTTTCTACGGATCCAAGGCAATAAAACATCATTAAGAATGTTCAAATACTCCGCTGTGTTGATTTTAAGACCCGCTTCGATGAAATGAGGAGGCTTCACCTTTCCATCACTTGCCACGGCTGCAAAAACCATCACAGAAGTAGGATTTTTGCTCTGCATCACAGGGGGAACTTCCGAAGGGTCACGGGCAATAACTCGAGTGTTCTGGCGATTTGGAACCTCATCCACGATGAACTTTTTCTCATCAATAAAAATGCGCACATGTCCTCCTTTGTGTTTCAGATGGTTGATAAGCTTGGGGCATCTTTCAACTCTGATAGCTTTTGAACGGGCAGTGAGGAGATTATGGCGTCTCCTAACGTAGGACTTCATCCCAAGGTCTTCGTTGATTGCTCTGCTGATAGTTCTGCGACTCACATTGCGTTTTTTTGCCAGTTTCGACATCGACTGACTTGGGTCTGCCTTTATCGACCTTTTTAGCCCCACCAGGAAAGTGTTTGCACGCTTTCGATCACTACGAGTACTGTGCCGACTTCTCTCAACCTTACACTCGACATCGAAATTAGCCACAACCCGATAGACAGTCGTTTTTGCATAGCCAGTGCTCTTAACAATGTCCGAAGGAGAACTCCCGGCGCGTCTCATTTCGCATATAGTTATTATTCGTGCCTATTCCGCTCACAAATTTGAGTAAATATAATTATGCTATCTTGCAATAAAGTGTTTAAGGATCCTTAGTAAAAAAAACCGTAATCATATGATCAAAAATAAAAAAGATATTAGCATTTTAAATTAGTTCCAATTTATCTGCCCGACCCTGTATATATATATATATATATATATATATATATATATATATATATATATATATATATATATATATATATATATGTATATATATATATATATATATACAGAGAGAGAGAGAGAGAGAGAGAGAGAGATGGTAAACGTATTGTATTAGTTTCTGTAGATGTACACCCGTTGACACTCCAGTGTTTATAAAAAGTGCTCAATAACAAGTAGAGCTGTTCTTTAGTATACATTTTTATTCATACAAACATTATTGTTTGTTATTTTTATTATATATGTATATATATATATATATATATATATATATATATATATATATATATATATATATATATATATATATATATATATATGTGATTGTTTATATAAGTACTTGTGTATCTATTAATTTGTGCACACGTGTGTATTTTATATAAAGATCAGATATTTATGCTTGAATAGGTTTATAAATAGATTAAAACTTTGAAGTGTTAAATAGAGAAGAAAGGAACCCAAGCTAAGTGGGGAATACAAAAATAGAAAAAGGAAATAAATAGAAGGCAGGTAATAAAAAAGAATAAAAAAGATAGAAACTAATTGAAAGAGTTAACAAGTAAAGAATGTAACCCGATACTAAATTATGAAAATATCTCATCCCCCCCAAAAAAAGATTTATTTAAAGGGAAAGTTTTCCAAATTCATCTCACTTCTCTGTCTTCTTTGGTCTGAAAAGGTTGATTCTTCGTGAAGAGTACAACTGAAACATGTATGCACATATGTAATTAATAATGTTTGTATAAATAAAAATTTATATTATATATATATATATATATATATCTTTTTACCCAGCAGTAGTCAGATAACCTCGATCATAAACCTATGTCATAGTGTAGATTTTACAAACACGCATGTGTATGGGCTCGTCAGGTTTAGCTGACTAATTTTATGAATAATGAGTTTGCCAGATGCACAAACCATGTGCATCCCAATCTGATTACAATCTGGTCACTTACAGGTAAAAACGAAAGATAAGCCATTGATATTTAATATTTACCTGGCTATGATACATAGCCCCCCCCCCCCCAACACAAATTCGCATTGGTGATTATAAATGTGTCAGGAGGAAATAAAAAGCGTTTATGAAACGCGTTTTTTTTCCTATGAAGAATATATTTACACGCGCATGCGCTTCAAGCATAATTTTCTTTTTAAAACCGCCATGTTTGTTTTTGCTTAGGTTTTGTCTATTTTTCTTCGTGTCTATAATTTCACTGTTCGTTTCTTTAACCTTTCAACAAAGTTTGACGGTAGGGCGTCACCCAAAATTAAAACGATGAAACAACGTAAATAAACAAAGTATCCTAATCATATATATTTTCCATTTTAATACCGTTTCTTAATGTATTTTATTACAAAAATACTGTTTTTTTTTATGTATGTTATTACAAATTCGCTTGCTGCTCCATTTGTGTTACGGTTTCCTGTAAGAAAAAAATCGAATATAATCGTTTCGTTATGAGTCCCCGTAAAAACAAAAATCGAATTATTTCCCCTTTCGATTCACTTTTCTAGAACTAAGGAAGGAAATTTGGTTCGTTGCCATAATGCACAAGCACCAATTCAACTTAGTAGACGCACCATCTTTTTTATATACTGTTTTTGTATATGCAATATCAGTTGCAAAGTTGAGTAATTTGCATTTTAAAATTATTATTTGTTATTGGTTTTTTGTTTTTTTTATTATGTACAAATGTTATTGTTTTTGTATTTTTTATTAATTATTATTCGTTGTTGTTTTTTGTCTTTATTTATTAATTATTATTTGTTATGTTTTTTGTGTTTTTTTATTAATTATTATTTATTATTTTTTTTGTTTTATTAATTATTATTTGTTATTGTTTTTTGTTTTTTATTAATTATTATTTGTTGTTTTTTTATTACTTATCATTTGTTATGTTTTTTGGGTTTTTTTTATTAATTACTATTCGTTATTGTTTGTTTTATTATTAATTACTATTCGTGATTGTTTTTTTTTTGTTTTTTATTAGTTATTATTTTTTTTGTTTTTTTAAATTAATTATTATTTGTTATTGTTTTTCTTTGTTTTTTTAATTAATTCCTATTTGTTATTGTTCTTTTTTTTATTATTAATTATTAAAATAATTGTTTTTGTTTTTTAAATTATGTATTATTTGTTATTTTTGGTTGTATTTTTATTAATTACCATTCGTTATTTTTTTAGTGTTTTTATTACTTATTATTTGTTATTGTTTTTTTTTTATTAATTATTATTTGTTATTGTCTTTTTGGGTTTTTTATTAAATATTTTTTGTTATTGTTTTTTGTATTTTTGTTTAGGAAATAAATTAGATAGGATACGGTTCATTCTGTTTATTTTCTTCTTCCCTTTCTTTTATTTTAAGTTGACGTAGGAGCGGATTCATATTTTGCATCATACGCCAGGCAGTCAACAAGGTATGGCATAATCATTTAGTCATTAATTACATCATACCAATCAAGCGGATCGAACTCCGGTAATTAACAAACCATACCTAGCCGCAGCTGCTTCTCCTATAACCGAGGGAACCTTCTCCGCGCGCCTCTGTTTACGATTGTTGTAAAATCGGGTAGCTGAAAATCAGGGTTCACCCTTTCTTTTTCTAGCAGGCAATTAATAAGTTGACAAATATTATGCCAAAAGAACGATAGTTTTATTAATTCGCACGCTAAACATGCATTATAATTGGTTAGTTACACAAGGCTCGAGTTGTGATCGCATGATAGACACACAGGTCGATTATTAAGCATGTAGATTGTTTTCGTTCTTTCCTTTCTTCCTCTGTGTACCTAAAACCTCGTGGAATTTTCATGAACAGAGGTTTTTTTGCCAAGAACTTCCCGTTCGTTGAACACGTTACTACGGGAGTGGTTAACTGCAAACTACAACATGATTGCTTTTAAGCGAATATCAAACATCTTATTGCTGTGAATGTTTTACGAGGTAGGGTATATATTGGAAATTAGTCGAGCACCCAGCATAGTTGTATGCAATGCATTCTTTGTAATAAATACTGACTCAACATTACATACCCTAACCCTAACCCTAACCCTAACCCTAACCCTAACCTTAACCCTTAACCTAACCCTAACCCTAACCTTAACCCTTACCATTACCCTAAACCTAACTCTAACTCTAACCCTAACCCTAACTCTAACCATAACCATACCCCTAAACTATAACCCTAACACTAACCCTAACCCTAACTCTACCCCTAACCCTAACCCTAACCCTACCCATAACCCTAACCCTAACTCTAACCCTAACCTTGACCCGACGCTACGAATGTTGTACTAATTTTTATGTACCTAAAATATATATATATATATATATATATATATATATATATATATATATATATATATATATATATATATATGAGAAAGGAAGGGTGATAGTAATCCGATGTAATGGGAAATGAAAAAGGAAAACAACAAGAGATATTTTTTTTATATATTCATCAACGTTTTGTCTTTATTGTAAGACTTATTCAGGATGGTAATTTGAAGAAAAATGACATGCAAGTACATCGAAATTTTATTCTTCGCCACGACTGACTTCTCAAAGCCTGGACTCTCCTCCATCGCTCACAGTAGCCACGGCTACTACTTTCCTTCATCTATCCATCATGTCAGCGCAAAATTTCGATGTACTTGCATGACATTTTGCTTCAAATTATCATCCTGAGGAAGTCTTACAATAGAGACGAAACGTTGATGAATATCTAAAAAAATATCTCTTGTTTCTTTATCTTTTCTCATTTCCCATATATATATATATATATATATATATATATATATATATATATATATATATATATATATATATATATATATATATATATACAGTTAATGCCCCTTTAAAATGAACAGTCTTGACATTAGATCCATGTTTGGAATTACAAAGTTTGTTGTCACTAAAGATTATGCAAAGTTCCGCTCGAGTGTCGAACACTTTCGACAACAATGACGCTTGCCCCCCGCCTTTTCTAGTAAATGTACGTTAATTACAATTGCTGTCTGTGTCTCGTTACCGCGTGGGCATATACGTGTTAGGCTTGTGATTCTAGGCTGAATCTACGAACTGCGTTCGACTCCATGTGACCGCCTGCAACTGCCACTCCTGAACTGATGAGGGTAAAAAGCCCGAAACGACATCGTCTGTAGGCACAAAATCACTTTAATATTTAAAAATATTTAGAGTATATATATATATATATATATATATATATATATATATATATATATATATATATATATATTAGTATTTCATGTGTCCACATAAAATTTTATAAGGAGATATAAAAAGAACACCCGGCAAAAATAACTCCATGCATTTTAGCCTGAAGATTCCCCCAGGGATGAAACGCGGGAGCCTCTGTGTAGCTTAATTGTCATAAATATATTTTCATAGCTTACTATATATATATATATATATATATATATATATATATATATATATATGTGTGTGTGTGTGTGTGTGTGTATGTGTGTGTGTTTGGAGAGAGAGGGGGGGTAAAGGGAGAGGCTATTTGACAGACATGTTAAAGCAATGCAAGCGTGAAATTATATTCCAGCTTCTGGCAGATCAGATGACTGTAAGAAAGAAGTCTAGAGGAAATACTGACTACCGGTTGTCGCATGGTTGGCTGGAAATGTAGTTTTTTTTGCGTTAAATGAGAATTTTAATTCTTTGTTTTGCGTCTTAGCAACGAATTTTGAGTCAGGGGACTTTTAGTTCAACCCGGCCATTAATACACGGAGAATGACGAAAAGGAGAGAGAAAGAGAGAAAGAGAGAGAGAGCAGGAAGTGATACAAGAATGTAGTTGGGAGTGTTTCGATAGAGAAATAGATAGGTATATATATAGAGAGAGAGTGAAAGAGAAATGAGCAGAGAGGGGGAGAATAGGGGAGGGGTTAATGCAAATATTTAAGGGATAATATTTTTAAGCTGACGGAAAATTAAGAATGGGGTAGAATAAATTGAGAATTAAATACTGATATAGATGGAAAAGGGAAGTATTTGTTTTTTTCTAAACTGTGAATGGGAGGGAGGGAGGGAGGGAGGGAGAGGAGGAAGGGGAGGGAGAGAGGGGAGGAAGGGGAGGGAGAGAAGGGAGGAAGGGGAGGGAGAGAGGAGGGAGAGAAAGGAATTCAAAAGAGGAGAGGGATTGATGTGGGGCGATTAAAAGGTACATTAGAAAAGAGAGATAAATATTTTAAAGGCAGTTATGGCAAAAAGATGAAAAGAGATTGAAAGGGAATAGGGGAACGAAAGAAAGTGAGGGAGAAAGAGAGAGAGAGAAAGAGAAAGAGAAAGAGAGAAAGAGATAAAGAGAGAGAGAGGGAGAAAGAGAGAAAGAGAAAGAGAAAGAGAGAAAGAGAGAGAAAGAAAGAGATAGAGAAAGAGATAGAGAGAAAGAGAGAGAGAGAGAAAGGGAGAAAGAGAAACAGAGAAAAAGAGCGAAAGAGAGAAAGAGAGAGAGAAAAAGAAAGAAAGAGAAAGAGAAAGAGAGAAAGAGAGAAAGAGAGAAAAAAGAGAGGAAGAAAGAGAAAGAGAGAGAGAGAAAGAGAGAAAGAAAGAGAGAGAGAAAGAGAAAGAGAGAGAGAGAAAGAGAAAGAGGGAGGGATAAGGAAATCTGTGTCAAGACTCGAAAAATAAAAAAATAAATGAAACCGAATAAATTATATCTGTAGAATTTGGTATCTTCGGACTTCTGTTCCTAATTCCATACAATATACACAGCATATTATTTCCCTCACTCACCACCGCAGTAAGATGTGACACAACGTCGGAAGGTGGAGATTTGAAAAGTCAACGGACAAAACGAAAAAGAACCTTCTGACCTACCAAAAATGCCTTAGCAGCTCCGGTGGTATTCCCCGGTAGGGGGTGGGGCGCTTCGGGCGATAAACAAACCCTTTTTCTCAAAGAAAGAAGGTAGAGTCTGAGAGTCTAGACTTTATAGAACTGCACAGGACCATAGCTAAGCCCAGCTCAAATGGCTCAGACCCTGTTAGACTGATTGCCGAGGACGTATCCTCGACTTGCTTTGAAAATAAACCCACCATTGGTGTATAGCTAAAATGCAGACAAAAACTCTTCATTATAGTAAAGAGTAATTATCGCCATGTATATCATGAAAACACGTAGGCGTGTATATTTATAAAATCATTTTATTTTTAAAATGAAGCTGTGGCACAAACAGCTGTTATATATATGTGCGTGTGTGTGTGTGTGTGCGTGTGATTTTTTATTCAAAAAAAAATAGAAGAAAATCGCGATGACTTTTAAATTAACATGAAGATCGCATAGAAGAGATAATGTGCTTTTTTAAAATTTATTTTATTTCGGGACGGATGTTCAGTTTGATAACTTCGAGGGAGTATCAAGATGTAGATATGAGAACAGCATATGTGACGTCGATTAAGTTTTTTTTTTTTAAAGTCACGCATGCCGAATGAACGGGGCCCTCTATCACCTTAACTCAACTGTGATCCTTTTGTTTGACGGCATGTCAACCCTTTCAGGTCTACGTAATGCTGAATTCAATCATTTTACTGAAGGGGTTTCGGCCTCAAGGCTGTTATAATCTTTAAATGTTAATTTATGCTGCAAATGAATGTTTTGTATAGAAATGGTTGGCACTGTTGCGCAAAAGAAAATATGAAGTGCGATGAAGCGGCGGCAGCTCCGGGTATCCATTGGAGAGAGGAGGGCTTTCAAATAGAAAAGTAATAGGTGACGTTTATTACGTTAAAAAAGTATGTCTTAAATGCAATCTTTGCTCGTCATATTGAAATAGTATTTAGATTCCCTCCCTCATCTTATAACTCATCTTATTTTTGTTCTTTGCAAATGTATTTCCTTTGTCTTTGTGTAAATATATATTTATTTCTAAACTGTAACTTGGTTGTTTCTTGTTGTCTCTCGCTTGTTTGTTTGTTTTTTCTCTCTATACCCGGTTCTTGAACTGGAAGATCCCATTCCCCCGTGTTCTTTTATTGGTATATTTAAACCTCATCTTATAACTCATCTTATTTTTGTTCTTTGCAAATGTATTTCCTTTGTCTTTGTGCAAATATATATTTATTTCTAAACTGTAACTTGGTTGTTTCTTGTTGTCTCTCGCTTGTTTGTTTGTTTTTTCTCTCTATACCCGGTTCTTGAACTGGAAGATCCCATTCCCCCGTGTTCTTTTATTGGTATATTTAAACCTCATCTTATAACTCATCTTATTTTTGTTCTTTGCAAATTTATTTCCTTTGTCTTTGTGCAAATATATATTTATTTCTAAACTGTAACTTAGTTGTTTAGTGTTGTCTCTCGCTTGTTTGTTTTTTCTCTCTATACCCGGTTCTTGAACTGGAAGATCCCATTCCCCTGTGTTCTTTTATTGGTATATTTAAACCTCATCTTATAACTCATCTTATTTTTGTTCTTTGCAAATTTATTTCCTTTGTCTTTGTGCAAATATATATTTATTTCTAAACTTGGTTGTTTCGTGTTGTCTCTCGCTTGTTTGTTTGTTTTTTCTCTCTATACCCGGTTCTTGAACTGGAAGATCCCATTCCCCCGTGTTCTTTTATTGGTATATTTAAACCTCATCTTATAACTCATCTTATTTTTGTTCTTTGCAAATTTATTTCCTTTGTCTTTGTGCAAATATATATTTATTTCTAAACTTGGTTGTTTCGTGTTGTCTCTCGCTTGTTTGTTTGTTTTTTCTCTCTATACCCGGTTCTTGAACTGGAAGATCCCATTCCCCCGTGTTCTTTTATTGGTATATTTAAACCTCATCTTATAACTCATCTTATTTTTGTTCTTTGCAAATGTATTTCCTTTGTCTTTGTGCAAATATATATTTATTTCTAAACTGTAACTTGGTTGTTTCTTGTTGTCTCTCGCTTGTTTGTTTGTTTTTTCTCTCTATACCCGGTTCTTGAACTGGAAGATCCCATTCCCCCGTGTTCTTTTATTGGTATATTTAAACCTCATCTTATAACTCATCTTATTTTTGTTCTTTGCAAATTTATTTCCTTTGTCTTTGTGTAAATATATATTTATTTCTAAACTGTAACTTGGTTGTTTCTTGTTGTCTCTCGCTTGTTTGTTTGTTTGTTCTCTCTATACCCGGTTCTTGAACTGGAAGATCCCATTCCCCCGTGTTCTTTTATTGGTATATTTAAACCCAGCTACCACGAGCCACTTCCGGATTTTAATGTTTATAATCATTGACACGTGTGCACTCTTACAGACATAACGAAGGCTGAGCGTGAAACAACTTAAAACCGTATATGAAGCCCGCCATATTGACAAATCGCCCGCCTTTTCTAAGTTTGGGAATACTTATATACACTTGAGAAAATATGCTCCTTCCGATCACATATTTCGTAAAGTTTACAAAAGTAAGTAATGTGTCACTGTTACTCACCGTATTAACGAGAACATACATATTTCAAAATTAATAATTATCGGTTGATTAGTTTAGGAGTTTATCCTGTACTACGAAATATATTACCTAAATTTATATATATACACACCCTAAATGTTAATATTTACAAGAAAAACAATGTGGCCATGTTATTCACCGTATTGCCTACCATATATAGATTCCAAAATTTATAATGATCCGTCCATTAGGTTAGGAGATTATCTTCTACACACACACACACACACACACACACACACACACATATATATATATATATATATATATATATATATATATATATATATATATATATATATATATATATATATATATATATATTAATCCAGGTAAAGTAAATATCCACGGTATAGGAAGCCAAAGAATTTCAACCGGGCTTATAGAAAGTGCTCAATATCAAATAGAGCTTTATGTATATGATTGTTTTTATTCAAACAGACATGTACAAAATCTGCGACACTGGCATGTCGATGTTATCGACATACCAGTGTCGCAGATATATATATATATATATATATATATATATATATATATATATATATATATATATAGAGAGAGAGAGAGAGAGAGAGAGAGAGAGAGAGAGAGAGAGAGAGAGAGAGAGAGAGAGAGAGAGAAAGAAAGAGGGTTGGCAATACATTAAAGAATAATCTTTTATGGTATCCCTAGGCTATTGGAAATGGATCCCATAGTTGATTTCGACCACTTAATCCTCTCAGTGATTACAGTGCAAATGCATTACGTTGCTCTTTTCTTAAACCGGGACAAACATTTTGGACGGATCAAGTTTTTCTGGATCTGAAAATGTAACCACTTGGAAGATTAGCATTTGGAATGAACGTTTTACTCGCACGATGTTGAAGAATTCCTTTATCAGAATTGGTTCTTCTGTGCGGATTTCAGCAGCGCAGCCTCAAAGTTTAGAGTATGGGTGAATAGAAAGTAGGGTAAAAAACAAGAACAGTCGTACGAAAACAGAGGAAAAGCAAAATCAAAAGAAAAATTATATATATATATATATATATATATATATATGAATGTTTTAAGGTTCATATTTTTTTAAGAAACATCTATTGTTAAATTTAATAAGAAATAGGTAAAATAAATACATTTTGAAGCATTAAAGATGCGATATCAATTTTTTTTTTTAAAGCAAAATAATAAATCGAAACCGATTTTTAAATTTTATAATATATATATATATATATATATATATATATATATATATATATAAAATTGAAAATAGAAGCCTTTATAAATGCAAAATTGTTTTGTTTTTACTTTAATCTTATTAATTTCGCAATATTTCATCATCAGAGTTGACCAGTATTGCGTGTTTTTATCAAAAAAAAAAACAACACTAAAATTTTTTTTTGTCCTTGTTATGAGATCACTTATACGTACAATTACATGTAATAAAACAATTATATTAATGAAAATTATTTGTTATTTATAAAGTGTTCAAACTGTTTTCCTTCTTGATTTACACAGCTTTGAAGTCTGCCGCTTACGCTTCGACAAAACAATGTTTTTTACTGTCCACCTACTTTTGGCTCACCCTGTATATATATATATAAAAAATTGAAAATAGAAGCCTTTATCAATGCAAGATTAATTTTTTTTTTTTTTTACTTAAACTTATTAATTCTGGAATAATATTCCATCATCAGAGTTGACCAGTATTGTGTCATTTTTTTTTCATAAAAAACAAAAAAATAAAATAAATAAACACATTTTTTTCCTTTTGTTTTTTGATAAAATGTCCTTATCATGGGTGTTATCCGCGGGTATGTTCTTGACGGTTATGAATCTAAATCCTGGTTGTAGAACGAATAAAGTTTAAGAAGATGGGTCGTTCATTCAAAAAGCACTGGTGCGTCAGTATTATAAAACTGAAAATAGAAGCCATTATCAATGCAAGATTAATTAATTAATTTTTTATTATTTAAAAAAATAATTAATCTTGCATTGATAAAGGCTTCTATTTTCAATTTTATAAGACTGACCCACCAATGCTTTTGAATGAACGACCCATATTCATATATATATATATATATATGTATATATATATATATATATATATATATATATATATTTACCTTCGAACTATGCCTGGAAATATGTACGATTTTTATCACCTAGATATTTAATGTATTTTTATGTAATTGTTTTTATTGCTGATTGTAGCGATTGTTGCATTTACTTATATATAATACTTAACAATTGCATCTTTATCACTTAGGAAGTGAAACAATGTATAGACTACTATATTACTAAAAGCCACAAACGTTACAATCACCAATAAAAACAATCACATAAAAATACATTAAATATTTAGGTGATAAAAATCGTACATATTTCCAGGCATAGTTCGAAGGTAAAACGCCAGACTATAGATATCAATATCAATGGTTCGATCCTTGTCCAAGTTAGTCATGCTTATGATAGCTGTGAGCCAGAAACAAGTGTACATTGATTACTTTTATGTACGTATAAAATTAGTATATATATATATATATATATATATATATATATATATATATATATATATATATATATATATATATATATATATATATACTAATATATATATGTCTGTAGGTAATTAAAATAATTAATAAATATTTATTTATAAATATTATTGTTTATCAGCCCCCTCCCACAAAAGCTGGGCACTCTCGAGTAACTTTAATAACAAGCAGTGCAAATAGCTACATGCACGATCCGAACGCCGTTCGTAAGATCACTCTATACTGCTTGGTATCTCGCCGCCGATTCGCTATTTACATTTAAAATTCCTCTATGGCCGATAGATAAGATCCTCGACTACGAATCAGTGGCGATTTGTGATCGGGGTTCGCGCCCACCGACCGTTTTAGAATTAGTTCCTACACTGAAGATTGCGTTAGCATGAAACATCGATGTATGTAGGTAATTAAAATAATTAATAAATATTTATTTATAAATATTATTGTTTACTCATATTTTTATATATATATATATATATATATATATATATATATATATATATATATATATATATTAATATTAATATTTGTTATTGTTTATTATCTATGTACGTATACGTTTCGTCCTTTTTTTATCCGGACTCATCAGCATAGAGATATGACTATTCACTACCGGTCAGGTGATTCGAAATCCTGGATTTAAGTATATATATATATATATATATATATATATATATAATGTAACTGACTCTATGTTTGCATATGGGGTACTATAGAATAAACGGTCAAATTAAAGTGAAAAATAAGACTCAAGCAGGATTCGAACCTTGTCCTCTGAAAGAAAGACGACTTAATGGGTCAACAGAAAAAGCTGTGTGATACGTCGTATACTGTTAGAAATACAATCAATGTTGGCTATATATATATATATATATATATATATATATATATATACGCAAAATACCTGTCTGTGGATGACTATATGTATATGCGTAAGAGGTCATAATGTAGGCTATATTTAGATTAATTTTAGTTCTGAAAATCTGTGAAAATCCAGAAACCTCCGATTTTTTATTAATAAATATCTGCTAAATTTCACTGCCTTCGAGGTATTTTAAACGGTCTTTAGACGAAATATTATGGTCGAGACTTCCATATGGAAATTCAACTATTTCAGATTTTAATTAAATTTGATCCATAGTCATTAGACACAAATTAAGCAAGATTCCCTGAATTCTATTTTTTTCCTTCATTTTTTTTTGTTTTCCTTCATTTTCTGCTTCTTTTTATATTTCATTGCGTTTTTATTCGACCTTATTTTTTTTTTTTTACTTTTTTATTTTTTTTTTTCGTCTTTTTTCTTTTTTCGTCATTTTACATCTGAATCTCTTTTTTTTAGTTTTTACTTTTCATATTTTTCTTCTTTTTTCTTTTTTTTTCTTTTATCTTCTTTTTTTCTTTTTTCTTTCTTTTTCTTCTTTTTTCTTTTTTCTTTCTTTTTCTTCTTTTTTTCTTTTTTTTCTTTTTTTCTTTTTTTTTTCTTTTTTCTTTTTTCTTTTTTTTTCTTTATTTTCTTCTTTTTTACTTTTTCCTCTTTTTTGCACTTCATGTTTTTATTTCTTATTTACTTTTTTCCCTATTTTGATTTTTCTTTCTTGCTTTATTCTCTTTTTTCTTCTCTATTTTCTTTCTATTGTTCTTCTCCTCATTCTTTCTTTCTATGTTTTCTTCTTTATTTCCTCTTCCTCTTCATTAGCTTCTCTCTCTCTTCTCCTCCTCCTCCTCCTCCTCTTCCTCTTCTTTCTCCTTTTCCTCCTCTTCTCCCCCTTGGGTGTTTGTTACTTTTTTCTCTTTGTTTGTTTTTTCTTTTTTTCTTTTTTATTTCAATCTCGTTTTGTTTTTTCTTTCCTTGTTTTTCTTCTCTTTTCTTGTTTTTCATTTATATTCATTATTTTTCTTTTTAATTATTTGTTTTCATTTTTTTTCATTTTCCAGTTTTTCTTCTTTTTCTTCTACTTTTATTTGTTGTTCTTGTTACTTTCTTCGACTTCTTTCTTTTTTATTTTTGGTTTCTCTCTTCTTCTTCTTCTTCTTCTTCTTCTTTCTTCGTCGTATTCAATATCTTCTTCTTCCTCTACCCATTTTCTCATTCTTCGTTAACTTCTTTTTTTTTTTTACTTTCTGTTTTACCCTTCTTCTTTCTTCTTCTTCTTCTTCTTGTTTTTATTTTTCTTCTTTTTCTTTTTCTTTTTCTTCTTCTTCTTCTTTTTCTTCTTTATCTTTTTTTTCTTGTTCTTCTTTATCTTCTTCTTCTTTTTCTTCTACTTTTCTTCTTTTTCTTCTTCTTCTTTTTCTTCTACTTTTCTTCTTCTTTTTCTTCTTCTTCTTTTTCTTCTTCTTTTTCTTCTTCTTCTTCTTCTTCTTCTTCCTTTTCTTCTTCTTTTTCCTTTTCTTCTTCTTCTTCTTCTTCTTCTTCTTCTTCTTCTTCTTCTTCTTCTTCTTCTACCCATTTTCTCTTTCTTCGTTAACTTCTTTCTTTACTTCCGCATCCATTTTCCTTCCTCCTTCACTTTCAACCAATTCAACTTAATTTTTTTAATAGCATATTCATCTCCCATTTCACATTACCCTTTTTATTCTTTTTCTCCCCCTTTTTAATCCTTTTCGTTTTCTTCCAGAACCAAAAAAAATCATCAAAGAACGAACTCATTCCATAATATAACCATTCCATGTAACGCGACACCCGGGCCCTCAATTCTGATCAAAGAGTTCCCAAGTTCTACTGAGGGCCAGACCCTTCTAATCTCGTCATTTCCGTACAAAATAATATCTCGTATCATGTACTGATGAGCCTGCAGCTAACAGCTTCCATATGAAAGTCATTAGGCCACGAACATATGACCCTCTTGATTTAGGCGGTTCTTGAAGAGGTAAACCCCTCTTTTTACGGTTCTAAATCATAGCGCAGGGGCGATGTGCATTACAAAGCTCTATTTTGGTATTTGCGCAAATACTTAAGGTTGTACCATCCTTTCGTGCCTAACGATGTGTTGTTTATCTGCTCATATCTAAGCTTCTTAAATAAGATGATGAATTGAAATGTTAGGGTTTACGAGAGGCGTGTAGTACACCAAAAATAACGCGTTGCACATTAGTTTAACAAAGAACTACTGCGTTGTCGGGTTAGGGGTGGCGTCCGTCCGTTCGTCCGTCCGTCCGTAGACAAAATGGCTAGGATCAAAGTGTAGTATCTGTTCCGATGGATACTGCACCCCATAGACTGGTATTGTCTTGCCCTTCGGGACTTGATTTACGCCGGTCTATGGGATTGTCCTGTGCAGTTCTAGGAGGTCCACCCTCCCAGGCTTTGCCTCCCCTCTTTGGGGAGGAGTAAGTTAATTGCTTACTGCTTGAGGCGCCCCAACCGGAGAATGCCGACGGGGCTGCCCAGGCAATTTTTGATGGTCAGAGTGCTCACCTCTCGGGCGCTGGCTTTTCAACCCCCACTTTCTGTCACATCTTACTTGTGGGAGTAGGATAAAACTGGCCTTGTGCCTAACTCCTGGAGAGGAGTAAATCAATACTTCTATCGAAAGATCTATTATGAGCACTAGTGTAGGATGTGGAAATTAGGTCGACTTTGTGCATAAGATGCACCATTAACGACGAGGCCATTTGTCGGTGCTTCTGCAGAGACGGGGGCCACTGTTTCGATCGATGGCGGCGGAAACTGCCGACTCCTCTTCGGGAGAAATCGTGCGAAAACGTGAGTGACGGAAATAAATTTGATTTTGGGGAAGATAACTGGTGAATTGACAATTCAGGATAAGTTAAAATTATGAACATTTATTTATTGAAACAAATTAAACATTATGTACAGCAAATAAATAAATAAAACTTTGATAAACATTTGAAATTTAACAAAAAAACGAATTAAATAAAACTTTGATAAACATTATGTACATCAAATAAATAGCAAACTTTTTATTGAAATAAAAAAAAACGTAATAAGTAAAACTAAGTAAAACTTTGATTTGAAAAAAAAAAGTAAACAATTGACTGAACGATAAATGTGGAAAAAAACAAGTTTTTTACAGGGTATTGACTGAATGATAAATGTGGGGGGGGGAGTTTTAAACAGGGTACAATTCTGCGATCAGTTGAAAAATACTTCCAACTTCAATACGTCTGTATTTCTTTTGCAATTATCCGAGTAAATGCAATAACTCTTCAAAGTTTAATCGGTTTACGTTCATTTCGTAAAAAAGTATTGATTTACTCCTCTCCAGGAGTTAGGCACAAGGCCATTTTTTTTATCTTACTCCCACAAGTAAGATGTGACCCAAGGACGGGTCGGGAAAGTGGGGTTTTAAAATTGCCTGGGCAGCCCCGTGGCATTCCTCGGTAGGGGCGCCTCAGACAGTAAGCAATAAACTTACTTCTCCCCAAAGAGGGGAGGCGAAGCCTGGGAGGGTGGACCTCCTAGAACTGCACAGGACAGACCCATAGACCGGCGTAAGTGAAGCCCCGAAGGGCAGGACAATACCAGTCTATGGGGTGCAGTATCCATCGGAACAGATCTTAGCCAAAAGGCCAAGGTTCGTGAAAAAGTAATTCACCCAATATTAGTTATCTTCCCCAAAATCAAATTTCTTTCCGTCGATCACGATTTCTCCCGAAGAGGAGTCGGCAGTTTCCGCCGCCATCGATCGAAACAGTGGCCCCGTCTCTGCAGAAGCACCCATTTTTGCCTATCGAAGCAGAAACGCGCAGGTTCGGACGCCTTTGTTTGTGTCAAAGTTTCAAGAAACCTTCGGGATCTGCGTTAAAATCCTCTAAAACATCTTTTAAGTCCCGGGTTTTGTGTCGTTCGCGTTGCGATATATGATTCCGCTTTTGAATAATTATTTACTCATTTTTTTCTACACTTTTCCTAGCAAATTTTGATTTTTATTCCATCCAATGTCAGTTGTTGCTTTTTAGACCCATGGATCACTCCTTATCACGGCAAAAAGCCACTCGAGAATAAGGGTTAATGAGATGAAATGATTCTCAGTCGAGAGATGAAGAACATTATGAGAGGATTGCGAATGACTGCTGGGAAGACAAAGTTCGATATTTGTGGGGAAGGTTCATAACACGAATCTGTTGATATCTGATTTGAAGACGACTATGTTTTAATCTGCAGGGAGGCAGTTCCATGATAATGTGTTCCACAGACGGGAAGCCATTGCGAAAATGTTCGGTTGGTACAAATTTCGCATGAAGCTAGGCACACGTAGAAAGAAAGTAAAGTTTTTTTTCCCCGTTGCGGAACACGACGATTTCTTGTTGCGAATGTCATACAAGGAGGAACCTGAGATTGGAGGTCAGTCGAGCACCTTCCATAGAAATAACGACAGAGCAGAGAAAGACTAACAACGTCTGTAAGAAAGGGGATGTAGGGGACAGAAGAGATTATCCTCTATTTGATATCGAGATCGATTTTGAATTTTGACCAGGCAACGAAGAGTGCTTTGATCGGCGCTTACTAAACCAGATGTGGCAGCGGTATTTCATTTTAGGGCGTATCTGACTTTTATGTAGGTATTTGATTACATCAAATAGTTTCTGGAGCGGTGGAATGATCCAACCGTTTTTCCAGAAACAGTTTTGATGTAAGTCTTCCATTTTCGATTTAGAGTGAAAGTCAGTGCTGGGAGCTTATCAAAGCACGGGGCTTTCTCAAAGAGATAGCTGTAGTGTCGAATGAGGCAAACATTGCACGTCGTTTATCTATTTTTTTCGTATTTTCCCAAACCGTAATTAGAAAGAGTTGGAACTTGGATGGTGACCCGTCCACGTCTTTTAGAAATGACAATATCAGATCAACCCGTGGAGAATTGTGTACGGACAGATCTTATCTAGTTCATTGTCTGTCAGTCAACGTTGATGTTGTTCGAATGGAAGAGCAAGTAGACAGAATTGAATAATCTTTTTCTTCTTTCGTCTTTTTTATCATTGTATTCTTATAAAGAGATCAGCGCGGGAGGGTTAGGGTTAGAGTTTAGGGTTAGGGTAAAGGTTAGGGATAGGGTTAGGGTTAGGGTTAGGGTAAAAGTTAGGGATAGGGTTAGGGTTAGAGATTAGGGTTAGGGTTAGGGTAAAGGTAAGGGATAGGCTTAGGGTTAGGGTTATGATAAGGGTTAGGGATTGGGTTAGGGATAGGGTTAGGGTTAGGGTTAGGGATAGGGTTAGGGTTAGGGTTAGGGTTAGGGTTAGGGATAGGGATAGGGATAGGGTTAGGGTTAGGGATAGGGTTAGGGTTAGGGATAGGCTAGGGTTAGGGTTAGGGTTAGGGATAGGGTTAGGGTTAGGTATAGGTTAGGGTTAAGGTTAGGAATAGGGTTAGAGTTAAGGTAAGGGATAGGGTAAGGGTAAGGGTTAAGGTTAAGGATAGAGTTATGGTTAAAGTTAGGGTTAGAGTTAGGGGTTAGGTTAGGGGTTAGGTTAGGGTTAAAGGTAGGGTGCGGGAGTGTTCTTATCTTTATAATTAAAGAAGATTATGACCTTTTAAAAGGGGAAAACTGCGCTAATTATGAGACCTATATTTTCTGAACAATTTCCACCGGTTAATTATCCGTATTCTTACAAATCAATCGGTGGTGGAGGAGCACAAATATTTGGAGATGATGACGACCTTTTAAAAGCCTTGTTTTATAGGGTCACTCCAAAGATTATGTAATCTACACTGTCACAGTATCCACCATATTTATATGTTTGTGTTGTATTTTAGTTCTTTGAGGAACCAAGTATAGAGTGGGCCAAAATAAGGGTCCTATCTTTAAATTTGAATAACTTGAATTTGAATAACTTCCACAAAATAAAAGTTAAACTCACCAAACTTTATGTGTGTGTAGACTGACCCTTCCGAGATTTTTTGAAATAAACAAAACAAATTTTAGCCGAAAAACACTTCTTAAAACTTACAAAAACTAAAGTATTGTTTTTTACACTGTTTTGAGTTTTTTAAGCAAAAATAATGTTTTCTAAATGAGGGTACGTTCCTTAGGGCTAATACGGCTCATGCTTGCTTCGGAAGGGGTCCTTTACTTATTCTAAAAAAAAAATAAAAAAAATCAATAAATAAAAAAGTTATGAATTTTTAAAAATAGGACCCTTATTTTTGCCAACCCTGTACTTCACATTCTTGGAGAGATTCGGGGGGGGGGATGGGGACGGTGTGTACCCTTACTCCACTGGGGTATAAGACAATGTCAACTATGGCCGTAGCGAAATGACAAAATGGAAAAGTGCTGTATAGATTCCGGGTCGTAAACGTTCTTCTTTGCGTGTCTTTGAAGGGAAGGTATGAACTCATAGTTCTACTCAGCTATCCTTCTTGGTATTTTGGTTTAGATCAAAGTGTAGTATCTGTTCCGATGGATACTACACCCTATAAACCGGTATCGTCTTGACCTTAGGGGCTTGATTTACGCCGGTCTATGGGTCTGTACTGTGCAGTTCTAGGAGGTCCACCTTCCCAGGCTTCGTCTCCCCTCTTTGGGGAGGAGTAAGTTTATTGCTTACTACCTGAGGCGCCCCTACCGGGGAATGCCGACGGGGCTGCCCAGGCAATTTTTAATGACCAGAGTGCTCACCTTCTCGGGCGCTGGCTTTTAAAACCCCACTTTCCCGA
>OY744544.1:3388276-3396531 GCA_963556195.1 Sepiola atlantica | reverse complement strand
CTTTCTTCTTTCCTATCTTCTTTCTTTCCTACTTTTTCTTTTTTCCTTCCTTCCTTCTTTTCTTTCTTTCTTTCCTTCCTTTTTTGCTTTCTTTCTTTCTTCCATTCTTCATTCATTCATTTATTCCTTCCTTCCTTCCTCCCTCCTTTTCGTTCTTTCTTTCTTTCTTTATTTCTTCCTTTCTTTTCTCACTATTCCCCCTCCCTTTCAATCAATTAATCTTCCAACCTGTTCTTCTTTGCTTCGACATCCTACCACCATCCCTCCCAAACTACCATCACAATCACACTATATCCCCACCCCCACTCATTCATATGCTACTCTCCTCATCCTTCTACTCGTACTACCACCCCATATCTCCACCCTCCCTTCTCATCTATAATCTTTCTTCGCATCTTTTCCCCGTTTTAATTATCTCTAACCCTAACCCTAACCCTAACACCTTTTTTGCTAAATTACGCTTTCTGCTTTTCTTCCATGCTTTATTCGTTGTGACATTTCTGACCTCATTTCGTGAAATTTCACTGGAGTTAACGCTAAAAAAAATCACACAATTGCAATGTCTTCTTCCTTTATTTTACGAGTTTCATTGAAAAGTGTACGAAAACAATTCTTCTATTATTTTGCGCCCCCTTTCTTTTGGCGCTCCACGTCTTTTAGTCTCTTTTGTGTTTTTTTTCTGAAAAGCGGTCGGCACTTGGCTCTGTCACATCGCACACCTGCACAGAAACGGGAAGGAAATCACAAAGATGGCCGTTCGAATTTCCCTACAAAAAAGTTTGTATCCAACTTTGTATACGTGTCAAGTTTAATGCCTGTGATTTGTACTTTTTTTTTATTTATTGATATTAACTCAACACTTATAAAAGCCAAAAGCCACTCGAAGAGAAACGTGCGACCGTGCATGGAGTATTGTTGCCACATCAAGGCTGGTTCATCAACCACATACGCCCTCTCTCTCTCTCTCTCTCTCTCTCTCTCTCTATATATATATATATATATATATATATATATATATATATATATATATATATATGTATATATATATATATATGTATGTATATATATATATATGTATGTATATATATATATGTATGTATATATATATATGTATGTATATATATGTATGTATATATATATATATGTATGTATATATAGATATATATATGTATGTATACGTATATGTATGTATATATATATATGTATGTATATATATATATATGTATGTATATATATATGTATATATATATATGTATGTATATATATGTATGTATGTATATATATATATGTATGTATATATATATGTATGTATATATATATATACGTATGTATATATATACGTATGTATATATATACGTATGTATATATACATATATATGTATGTATATATATATATATGTATGTATATATATATATATATGTATGTATATATATATATGTATGTATATATATATATATGTGTATGTATATATATATGTATATATATATCTATATCTATATATATATAAATATATATATATATATATATATATATATATATATATATATATATATATATATATATATATATATATAAGAACAAGGGGTAAGGTAAAATAAAATACCTTTTAAAGCAAGTTTAAAGATGCGATATTAAAGAAAAAATGGATACCGATTTTTTTTTCTTTATACACTTTCATTTTTAGTTTATAGTACAAATTAATTTCGCCAAGATAGAATTGGCCTCTTCAGTGTAGTTTGTAGATCCTATCTTATTGGACAGCCGGTGTAGTGGTTGCAGCCGGTTAATAAAGTGTTTTTTTTTCTCACTTTCGGTACGAGATTACGCTTGCATATGTATATATTTGAAAAGTTCATACCTTCTTTAAAGCCTCCAAATTGAATTTTATATATATATATATATATATATATATATATATATATATATATATATATATATATATATATGATAGTTTTTATTTACACAGACATGTACAAAATCTGCGACATTAGCATGTCAGTGTTATCGATCAATAGTTATTATAAACTTAAATCTCATCAGGAAGAGTTAGTATCCGATCTTAATCTCAGATCATATTTAGTTCTCTCCAAATAGTATCTAAGGTTAAGATCGGATTCTAACTCTGCATGATGAGATCTCAGTTTATAATAACTACTGATCGATAACATCGACATGCCAGTGTCGCAGATTTTGTACATGTCTGTGTAAATAAAAATGATCATATATGAAGCTCTATTTGATATTGAGTACTTTTTATAAACCCGGTTGAAATTCTTTGGATTACTACCCTGTGGATGTTATTACCATTATTATCTCTCTCTCTCTCTATATATATATATATATATATATATATATATATATATATATATATATATATATATATATATATGTGTGTATAAGGATGAAAAGGAATTAGAAAAGCAAAAGTCAAATCTTTTTTCAATTCAGTTGCTCATAACCAGGTATATTCCGCAAAAAGGCAATTTATTCAAGTTAAATTTTTCCTTAAGCCAGGCTTTTCAAAGATCAAAATATTATCATCAGAGGAAGTCGTTGGGATAGATAAGTTGGCAAAGGCAAAAATTCAAAATTTTAGAAAGTAAAATAAAAATTGTAGGGAAAGAAACACAAGGCAAAACTCTGCCCGAGTGCAAGCAAATGTCCGATTGCATAAAAAGTTCGGTATAGATATAGATATATATCTATCTATCTATCTATCTCTTTCTCTCTCTCTCTCTCTTTCTCTCTCTCTCTCAATATATATATATATATATATATATATATATATATATATATATATATATATATATATATATATACATATATATATATATATATATATACATATATATATATATATATATATATATATATATATATATATATATATATATATATACAACTTTACTTCATGGGCTGATCTTATCATACTCTTAACCAACTGGGATTCCCTTTTAAAATCAGCAGTACTTTTAAATCTTTTAAATATAAAACACTGTATCTCTGCCCGACTTAGTACTTTTTCAAAATTTAAACTACTGATTGCTATTATTTGAAACCCCATTTTTCTCCATTCGGACACTCCTTTTTCTTTTAAATTCGAAATTATTATTGTCTCTAGCCCAAAACCCGTTTTTAATCACGGTTTCACCCCCCCCCCCCCCATTTTTCTTCCTTTTCAAATAATAAATACACTCAATTGACCTAAATCGACCTAAATTCTCAACCACGGCCAATCTCTACTGGCATTGGACTTAGCAAATGCCAAAAATAACTTTATCTCTAGAACCCCCCTTCACCCCCTTCACCCCCCCTTCACCCCCCCTTCTCCCTTTTTCCATCAGCAGTCATGGCTTTTACATTTAACCTTCCTCTTTCCTTCCTACCTCCTAATTTGACTTTGATTTTAACTTAGGGCTTTTTTCAGAACTACTTCATTTTTCCATTGCAAACATCATTCACTTACGACTCATTTCTTGGCCGAGGAAGCATTGTTTTTAAATGGCCAGATTTCTTCATTTTATTTCCGTTTAAGTGCGCTCCATCTACGACTTGAACTAAATTTTCACCATTGGATTTACTTGATTTTTAACGCCTTTCTGTGATGCCCACATGAAACTTTTTCTTCTCCATCGAAACTTCCTTCCATTGGACACCTTATCGGCGGACATTTACCACCTGGACTAACCTAATATCTTTTTACACGAACTTTTTTTCACCCATCATTTTCTTAATATTTTTTCAAATGTTGAATTTTGGCTTTTCTATTGCCAACTTATCTATCTGTATAATTCCTCTGATGATAAGATCTCGATCTTTGAAAGGCCTTGGCTTAAGGAAAGAATAATAAACATTATTTTATTACAGAATATACCTTGCATTGAACAATCGAAGTTTTAAATAAATTTGGACATTCGTGCTTGTTTATCACTCTTCGTCTATCTATCTTTATATATCTTTATATATATATATATTTTTTTCTACCTCTATCTCTATCTCTTTCTTTCTCTTTCTCTCTCTATCTCTCCCCTTTCTCTCTCTCTCTATCTCTCCCCCTTTCTCTCTCTCTTTCTATCTCTTTCTTGTGAACAAAGGGCAAATAAGAATGTCTAACTTAATAGTTCCTGCACTGTCTGCTTGGCTCCAGCCCCTGTCGCATCGCCGCAGAGTTTCATCCACGTGCTTGTTTTACAAATACTTCCTCTTACTACACTTGTACTCCTTCCCCAATGTAAATATATCCAACTCGTCCAAATTGCAGCAAAATCGCACCCCTTTACTGTAGAGGTTTCCAGATGTCGGAATATCATCTACTCTGGTGGCTTCTTTCCTCTGACTGCTTGCATTTGGAATTCCACGCATAGAAATGTGCAGAAATGTTAATAGAATACGAACAAATATCTTGTCGTCCAGCTCCACAGGTCCTCCCCCCCACCCGTCCCTCCCAAGAAAATCTGGCTCCTATTACAGTAGCCTGTTACGCTTGTTTGGGGTGAATAAAATACAAAAAAAAACAAGAAATATGTGAACATTATATACCTAAAAATATGCGTGAGAACGGAGTTTTCATGCGTGAGATTGTAATGACGTAACAAAGCGCAAAAGTGGCGCGTTTACCGGTTTTTATTATTTTATGCTATCCTTTATTTTTAATTCGTCCTTAATCGGACGAGTCATCAATTTTTGTATATATAGATTTTTTAATTAATTAATTTATATATATATATATATATATATATATATATATATATATATATATATATATATATATATATATATATATATACATGGTGAGCCAAAAGTAGGTGGACAGTAAAAAAAACATTTATTTAGAGATCACTTATACGTACAATTACATGTAATAAAACAATTATATTAATGAAAATTAAATGTTATTTATCAACGCAAGTGTTCAAACTGTTTTCCTTCTTGATTTACACAGCTTTGAAGTCTGCCTCTTACGCTTCGACAAAAAAAAATTTTTTTACTGTCCACCTACTTTTGGCTCACCCTGTATATATATATACAATTGAAAATAAAAGCCTTTATCAATGCAAGATTAATTTTTTTTTATTTTTTACTTAACTTATTAATTCTGGAATAATATTTTATCATCAGAGTTGACCAGTATTGTGTCATTTTTTTCATAAAGAAAACAAAAAAATAAAATAAATAAACAAATTTTTTTCCTTTTGGTTTTTGATAAAATGTTCTTGTTATGGGTGTATCCGCGGCGATGTTGTTGGCGGTTATGAATTCAAATCCTGATTGTAGAACGAAGAAAGCATTGGCATGCTCGAAGTTTAAGAAAATGAGTCGTTACTTTATATATATATATATATATATATATATATATATATATATATATATATATATATATATATATGAGGAAAAAAACGATGTTTCAGACAAAATATATAAATAAAAATGGAATAAAGGATAAGCAAATCAACAACTAGCAAAAATAAACTCAAAAACACATATTAGATAGTTTTACCTAAATATTTCGCTTGTTAAAATACAATCATCATCAGTTGGTAGCAGAACTTTAATTGAATTAAAGTTCTGCTACCTACTGAGGATGATCGTATTATAAACGATCGAAATATTTAGGTAGAACTTTTCAATATGTGTTTTTGAGTTTATTTTTGCTAGTTGTTGATTTGCTCATCCTTTATTCCATTTATATATGTATATATATATATATATATATATATATATACATATACATATATGTATATATATATGTATATATATATATATATATATGTATATATATATATATGTATATATATACACATATATATATACATATATATATATACATATATATATATATATACATGTATACATATATATATACATATATATATATGTATATATATATGTATATATGTATATATATATGTATATATATATGTATATATATATGTGTGTATATATATATATATATATATATACATGTATACATATATATATATACATATATATATGTATATATATATATGTATATATGTATATATATGTATATATATATATGTATATATATATATGTGTATATATATATATATATATATAAGTGTAAAATTATAACGATAATTAAATTATCGTTTAATAATAATGGTCTATCGTGATAGTGTAAAGCTCAATATATTAAATAGAGCAATCAATTTTAGATGGGAAAGATGAGAATAAACAATTGTAAAGATACAATATTTATTAAAAATCCATGGATTAAGGATATGAGGCTCCTTGCTCTGAACTTTTGATGCTTTTAATAAATATTGTATCTTTACAATTTTTTATTCTCATCTTTTACCTCTAATATATATATATATATATATATATATATATATATATATATATATATATATATATATATATATATATATATATATATATATATATATATATATATATTGAAACCTATTGCAATGCCAAACTGGTGCTAACTGGCTATTCAAAACAGCGTTGACGCGACTTGCCAAAATGGCCCTCTTAATTCATTAACTGTTCCTTTGTTTCTCGGAATCAGCAGACTATATGTGGGTTCTGTCTGTCGAGGGCGAGGACGAGCCAGCGAGCCAGCGGCCGGCCTGTGCCAATCATTCTGGGACACGCTCCGTTGACGATGTTCATCCGCAGCTTCAAGAGCGCAAACTTTGGCAGTTTCTCGTTCGGTGGACGCTGACGCTGGGACGAGGCTGGAGCGAGGCTGGGGCGAGGCGAAAACAAAAGAGAGAAAGAGGAGGGTAGGGAAGTTCAGATGAAAGCGAGGTTTAAGGAAACGGCATTTGAAAAGAAGATTACACATTGAAGGCTTTCATGTAGAAGAGGCTATTTGTCCTCTGTGACGTGCACGCTTCGATGAGTTTATTCAGTCGAGCCTCCTCCACGCCCCCCCCCTCATTCATGTTCTTGGACTCGTCCTCTTTGTTTTTCTATTAGAATTACAGACACAGATAGGTATATCGAAAGATCGGTACTTATGCAGATTAGGACCAAAGTTACAATAGGCTTGGTAGTTTCCGGATGTTCCCTACGCCCCAAAAATTTTTTTAAAAGGCTAGACGTTTTGTTTGTTTACACGTTAAATTATTTTTAGAAAAATATCACTGAACAAGTGTTAAAACAGTGTTAGGGTTAGGGGGTACTTATCCAGATTAGGACCCAGGCTAAAATCGACTTGGCGTCGGTTAGAGTTAGGGTTAGGGTCAGGTTTGGTTAGGATAAGGGTTAGGGTTAGGTTTGGTTAGGGTTAAAGTTAGCGCTAGGGTCAGGGTTAGCTTTGGTTAGGGTTAAAGTTAGCGCTAGGGTTAGGGTTAGCTTTGGTTAGGGTTAAAGTTAGCGCTAGGGTTAGGGTTAGCTTCGGTTAGGGTTAAAGTTAGCGCTAGGGTTAGGGTTAGCTTTGGTTAGGGTTAAAGTTAGCGCTAGGGTTAGGGTTAGCTTCGGTTAGGGTTAAAGTTAGGGTTAGGGTTTGCTTTGGTTAGGGTTAGAGTTAGCGCTAGGGTCAGGGTTAGCTTTGGTTAGGGTTAAAGTTTGGGTTAGGGTTAGCTTTGGTTAGGGTTAGAGTTAGCGCTAGCGTCAGGGTTAGCTTTGGTTAGGGTTAAAGTTTGGGTTAGGGTTAGCTTTGGTTAGGGTTAAAGTTAGGGTTAGGGTTAGCTTTCGTTAGGGTTAGGGTTAGCGCTAGGGTCAGGGTTAGCTTTGGTTAGGGTTAAAGTTAGGGTTAGGGTTAGCTTTGGTTAGGGTTAGAGTTAGCGCTAGGGTCAGGGTTAGCTTTGGTTAGGGTTAAAGTTAGGGTTAGGGTTAGCTTTGGTTAGGGTTAGAGTTAGCGCTAGGGTCAGGGTTAGCTTTGGTTAGGGTTAAAGTTAGGGTTAGGGTTAGCGCTAGGGTTAGGGTTAGCTTTGGTCCTTATCTGGATAAGAACCGGGTTAGGGTTATAAAATCTTGTTTTTTCTGCATGAAAAAGTTGTTTTTTTCACTAATTTTTTCTTTGTCTTCAATTTTTTTTGAATCACTGCTTAGATATACGTAATAACGTGTGTTCACTCGTTAAATTTCATTTTCGCTTTGATAAATCGACATTTTCCGGCCGTCTACGTAAACATCCGGAAACAACCGACGCCAAGTCGATTTTAGCTTGGGTTTTAATCTTCATAAGTACCGAAAGATCTAGTCACAAACATATTTTTAGATGCACAATTGTTACCTAAATGTGAGAATAATTTAGCTATTATTAGACTAACGCTGACAC
>OY744544.1:3378276-3383276 GCA_963556195.1 Sepiola atlantica | reverse complement strand
CCTTATGCCTACAGCCAAATTGAGTTCTCCATCCTTTCATAGATTGCGATTTCATTGTCATTTTCTGCTCACTACTTCCTAAGAATATCAACTTTTCAAACGCTGTCTTCCATCGATTTCCTCTTCATTATAATAACTATCAAGAGACTACTTGGATGATTTGCGCTCCGAGCTTTAAGCGCCTAGATCGATGCGTTGATCGGATGAAGTCACGTTGATTTAAACTGAGATATATATATTCCAACCGAGGGATGGATAGATAAATAGATAAGTATATTCTGGAGTAGATATATAGATGCATAGACATTAAGAGACTGTATATATATATATATATATATATATATATATATATATATATATATATATATATATATATATATATATATATATATATATAAGGTTCGATCCTTGTCTAAGTTAGCCGAGCTAATGACGTGTCCAAGGATTACTTTTATGTACGTATAAAATTAATATATATATATATATATATATATATATATATATATATATATATATATATATATATATATATATATATATATACTAACGAAGATTACGTCCTATAAAGTAAAGAGCGATTAATAATGCAATTTGCTGCATCTTAATCACTTAGGAAGTTAAACATTCAATATATATATATATATATATATATATATATATATATATATATATATATATATATATATATATATATATATATATATAATATTTTAATGTTATTCAAATCACTTCAAATGCCGGTGACACAGTTTTACCAATTTCACCTAAAAATCAATTTTTTATTTTCAGCATACAATTGTTTCACCCAACCACTATTAACGTTGCAAGTGTTCAAAGCATTTAGTTCTTGAGGAGGCTATCCTCAGTGCTCCTAAAAATTCAGGTAATCTTGCAGACAGGAAAAACATGAGTCGCAATCCATACTTATTCATTTTTTAATATTTTTAGTTTCTATGTGTATTATTTTCGTATCATTTTTTCGGATTATATTGTTTAATGGGATAATTCACACCCGTACATTCGGATCGCGACATCAACGCACCATGTGTTATTATTCAGTATCATTGCTCAAATCATTCGCCATATATATATATATATATATATATATATATATATATATATATATATATATAAAGAGAGAGAGAGAAAAAAACACTATAGTATATATATTCTTATATAATAAAATAATACATTACGTATACATTGTTTGTTTTAGCATTTGTTTCAAAAGTGCTCAATATAAGACTAAATCTTCTTAGTATAAAAATATACTAATTTCAAGTGACGTATATGTTTTATTCTCGATGGACATCATCAGGCTAATGGCAATTATGACTGTGTAGGTTATGTAACTTAAATAGATAGATTTTAACCCACGTCTACTGAATGTATATATATATATATATATATATATATATATATATATATATATATATATATATATATATATATATATATATATATAATTAATATATAATTAATTTCCCTGAGGAAGAGCTTCTTTGCTCTGAAACAATTGTCGGATAATCCAACTATGTTTATTTTAATATATATATATATATATATATATATATATATATATATATATATATATATATATATATATATATATATATATATATATATGTGTGTGTGTGTGTGTGTATATATTTGTGTCTGTTATTTTTTATTTTTTTTATTTTTCATATTTTATTTTTATACATGTATATATATATATATATATGTTTGTTTATATATGTACTTGCGTATCTATTAATTTGTGCACACGTGTGTATTTTATATAAAGATCAGATATTTATGCTTGAATATGTTTGTAAATAGATTAAAACTTTGAAGTGTTAAATAGAGAAGAAAGGAATCCAAGCAAAGTAGATAATAAAACAATAGAAAAAGGAAATAATAAAACAATAGTAAAAGGAAAGAATCAGAAGACAGGTAATAAAAATGATAAAAAAGATAGAAACTAATTAAAGAGTTAACAAGTAAAGAATGTAATCCGATAGTAATTTATCCAAAATAGCCTATCCCCCAAAAAGATTTATTTAAAGGGAAAGTTTTCCAAATCCATCTCACTTCTCTGTCTTCTTTGGTCTGAAGAGGTTGACTCTCTGTGAAGATGACAACCGAAACATGTATACACATATGTAACCAATAATATGTGTATAAATAAAAATTTATACTTATATATATATATATATATATATATATATATATATATATATATATATATATAGAGAGAGAGAGAGAGAGAGAGAGAGAGAGAGAGAGAGAAAGAGAGAGGTGTAGGAACAGACTGCAATAGACAGATGTTCAATGATAGTCCAGATTTTTGCAGATTTTGCAGATTTTGCAGATTTTTGCAGATTTTTGCAGATTTTTGCAGATTTTGCAATTTTTTGAAGATTTTGCAGATTTTTGCAGATTTTGCAGATTTTTGCAGATTTTGCAGATTTTGCAGATTTTTGCAGATTTTTGCATACTTCAAGCAAAAAAAAAGCCTCAGCTGTTATATGTCGAACAAGCAAATCCTTAATAGGACGAAATATCAAAAATATCTCGAGAATGTTGAACTCTTGATCGCCTCGTCCATTTCCGGGGGTGATCCATTTGCAATGCAATTGTCTTAGTTTTCGAATCATTTGACATGACATTTCTCACAGACGCAACTTAATTATGCGCTTGTTGTTAAAAAGGTCAGAGTTCAGTTTACGCACGCGCCACCTCCTGACGCTTCGATCGATCGGCGTCAAACACCACCCTCCATCCACGTCCCGCTTAATGATCAAGAAACGAAGATGCCCGCCATTGTTCTTTTGGTAACTTTTGTTGCCATTTAGTGGGTTCAAACGCTCAAGCACCTCTTGATCCAATTCAATATGACGCCGTTGTGAGTAGTCCCCAAAGACTATAGTTAAAGACGAAGAAAAAAAGCCGAAGTAATTGTTTAACAAAATAAAATTATTATCCGTAATACTTTTCCGAGAGCCCAACGTCCAAACTCGTTGTCTCAACCTAACCCTAACCCTAACCCTAAAACTAACCCTAACCCTAACCCTAACCCTAACCCTAAAACTAACCCTAACCCTAACCCTAACCCTAACCCTAACCCTAACTTTAACCCTAACCCTAACTCTAACCCTAACCCTAACTCTAACCCTAACCCTAACTTTAACCCTAACCCTAACCCTAGCTCAAACCCTAACCCTAACCCTAGCTCTAACCCTAGCCCTAACCCTAGCACTAACCCTAACCCTAACCCTAACCCTAACCCAAACCCTAGCCCTAGCCCTAGCCCTAGCCCTAGCCATAACCCTAACCCTACCTTAAACCCTAACCTTAAACCCTAACCCTAACCCTAAACCTAACTCTAGCCCTAGCCTTAACCCTAATCCTAACCGTAACCCTAGCCCTAGCCCTAGCCCTAGCCCTAACCCTAACCCTAACTCTAACCCTAACCCTAACCTTAGCCCAAACCCTAACCCTAACCCTAGCCCCTAACCCTAGCCCTAACGTTAGCCTTAGCCCTAGCCCTATCCCTAACCCTAGCCTTAACCCTAAGCCTAAACCCTAACCCTAAACCTAACTCCAGCCCTAGCCCTAGACCTAACCCTAACCCTAACCCTAACCCTAGCCTTTACCCTAACCCTAACCCTAACCCTAGCCCCTAACCCTAGCCCTAACGTTAGCCCTAGCCCTAGCCTTAACCCTAACCCTAAACCCTTACCCTTACCCTAACCCTAAACCTAAACCTAAACCCTAACCCTAACCCTAACCCTAACCCTAGCCTTAACCCTAACCCTAGACCTAACCCTAACCCTAACCCTAACCCTAGCCTTAACCCTAACCCTAGACCTAACCCTAACCCTAACCCTAACCCTAACCCTAGCCTTAACCCTAACCCTAGACCTAACCCTAACCCTAACCCTAGCCTTTACCCTAACCCTAACCCTAACCCTAACCCTAGCTCAAACCCTAACCCTAACCCTAGCCCCTAACCCTAGCCCTAACCCTAACCCTAACCCTAGCCTTAACCCTAACCCTAGACCTAACCCTAACCCTAACCCTAGCCTTAACCCTAACCCTAGACCTAACCCTAACCCTAACCCTAACCCTAGCCTTAACCCTAACCCTAACCCTAACATGAATCAATACATAGAAGCTACTGCCATGTCTGCTAGAAAGAAGGTGAACTCACTCTTCCTGACTAGTAAACATCTCACACCTGTCAGTATTCTATATCTGTATAAAACAACCATTCGTCCACGCATGGAGTATTATTGCCACATCTAAGCTGGTGCACAGAACACTAGTCTTCCCCTTTCGGACAGGGTACAAATACGGCCCTATCCCATCGCCGCAATTTTCCATCCTTGTGCGTGTTTGTTTTTTGTTTTTGTTTTTTTCAATTCAATTCAATTAATTTGGCAAAAAATAAAACAAGCATTTTTCAGTTGCCATGTAGGGAAAGGGTGGTACAAATTTAACCAGAATATGAATTATTCCCCTTGCTGATTGTTTTTCTCCAATTCAATTCAATTAATTTGGCAAAAAATAAAACAAGCATGCTTCAGTGATGAGATGTAGAGAAAGGGTGGTAGAAATTTACACAGAAGAGGATACAGTAGCCGAGCACCTTAAATTGATGTGTTATTGGAACTTTTATTACCTTTCTTGGAAGTCTATTCTAAGGTCTAGAGATCTTGATTGATAAAGCGGCCCCTCTCTGGTTCAGTCGAAATCGGCAGTGAAATAGTTTATTGTAGTGTCCGCGTAGACCTCTTTCTGGCGAAGGAGTGAATAATAGGCCGGTTTTACATGTATTTCAACGGAATGTGATACTTCACTTATACCCTCTGAACGTAAATATTCACGACAAACCCGACTAACAGCCAATTCACTGTGGAGGTATTAATCCGCCGGAAAACTTTCTATTCTAATTGCTTCTTTTCTCAGACCGCTTTCCTTTGGAATTCCCTTCCTGCTCCTTGTTTCCCCGACTG
>OY744544.1:3353276-3373276 GCA_963556195.1 Sepiola atlantica | reverse complement strand
GATTTGCATTAAATTTGATCCGAGGAAACAAGATCCCATGAATTTTAATTGCTTGTTACGACTTCTTAAGCTTGAACCTTAAATGTTAGACATGTTCGAGAGTCAAACTCATGTAAACGTTTTTGATCACAATTAGAATAAGTATTCTAGCCATAAGGTTTAGTAGCATTATATCTTGATTTTCATCTTCGTAAGGGGGGGGGGGCATAAAAGTAATGCAAACTGTTCTGTTGGGGGGGGGGGAGAATTAATTTTACCTGTCCTGGGACGGGTGTTCTTCTGGTCTGCTGAACCGAATTCGAATCTTTACCCGGTTCAAATAGATCGATTTATCGAGACGCGAGCGTTTTTCCCCCGATCTGTTTTCCTTTGTTACGTTGATTTTTATTGACACGAAATCTAATCTTTTTTTCAATTTTTGGTATACGTTTATAATAAATAGGTTTAATTAATAATTCAATAACCGAATAATACCGTAATAGTTATAATTAATAGGTTTATTAATAATTAATAGGTTTAATTAATAATAAATAAGTGTAATTAATAATTCAATGACCGAATAATACCGTAATAGTTATAATTATTAGGTTTATTAATAATTAATAGGTTTAATTAATAATTCAATGACCGAATAATACCGTAATAGTTATACTCGGTAAGATGTGACACAAGGTCGGGAAAGTGGGATTGAAAAGCCAGCGCCCTAGAGGAAGAAGAGCCCCCTGGGCAGCCCCGTCGGCATTCCCCGGTAGGGGCGCCTCAGGCGATTAGCAATAAACTAACCAATTCTCAAAGGATGAGAAGGTAAAGCCTGGGATGGTGGACCACCTAGAACTGCACAGGATAAACCCACAGACCGGCGGAATCAAGACCCGAAGGCCAAGTCTGTACCGGTCTATAGGGTGTAGCATCCATCGGAACAGATACTACACTTTGATCTCAACCAAAAGCCCACGGAGGATTTTTAAAGTACCATAATATTTATACTTAACGTTACAATAAAACCCATTAAGATAAAAAAAAAGAAGATAATTTAAGGTGAGAGGCGGGGATCAACACAAAAATGAAAATAAAAAGATTCCCGGGCAACGCCGCGAACGGACAGTATATACAAAAAGCTTTTAAATAAATAAAAACAAAATGGACAATTTACGTATGAAATCTCATACATGTTTGGGTAAATGTCAATGAATATAAGTTCTGTTTTTACAAAAAATGTTTCGTTCCTTTTAAATACGAGTTTTGATTACAGTCGGATAGTGAGAAAATTGTCAAAATAATGTGAGTGGATCGCTTACATCAACAAGAATTGTTGGGTTCGCCTAGATTTTCAGTGCAAGTCGACTCAAACGTCTGCGATTCCGCATAGAATTACTGTAATCTACCCGATGTGGGGGCGATAGATTGCTGTTCGCTTCTCCCGACCAGTGACGACCAGGTTTGGGTACTTAGTTTCTAGGAGACAGAGTTGGAATGTTTATACACGAAGAATGAGACGGAGACTATTGCATCTTAAAAAATATTTGATCATCACTTAAATCATGTTTTTATTAAAAAAAAATTGTTAAACTATATTAAAAATAATTAACAAATTAATAACAAAATATAGGCACGAGCCTCGTGAGTCAGCCTGGTTGTTCCAACGCAACTCCCAGGCTATCGTTCTTGGCAACGCTATGTCAGTAGCGGCGGCGTCACTTCCGTTCTAATCGTCATCTGTTGACTCTCTCTTTCTTTCTCTCCCCCTCTCTATCTACATATGTCTATATCTGTCTCTTTGCTTCTCTTTCTTTCTCTCCCCTCTCTATCTACCTATGTCTGTATCTGTCTCTTTGCTTCTCTTTCTTTCTCTCCCCTCTCTATCTACCTATGTCTGTATCTGTCTCTTTTCTTCTCTTTCTTTCTCTCCCCCTCTCTATCTACCTATGTCTGTATCTGTCTCTCCCCCTCTCTCTCTTTCTCTCCCCCTCTCTATCTACCTATGTCTGTATCTGTCTCTTTGCTTCTCTTTCTTTCTCTCTCCCTCTCTATCTACATATGTCTGTATCTGTCTCTTTGCTTCTCTTTCTTTCTCTCCCCCTCTCTATCTACCTATGTCTGTATCTGTCTCTTTGCTTCTCTTTTTCTCTCTCCTCCTCTCTATCTACCTATATCTGTATCTGTCTCTTTTCTTCTCTTTCTTTCTCTCCCCCTCTCTATCTACCTATGTCTGTATCTGTCTCTCCCCTCTCTTTCTCTCACATTATTGTTTTATAAATAATTTGACTTGTTTTGGTTTGTCTTCACAATGGCAGCCATGATTGTTTATTTATTGTTGGTTTGAAATTGTATTTCTTGTCCTGGAATAAAATTTTATCTACTTATTATATTAAGAATAACTAATAGATTAAGAACTTGAATAAAAATAAATGATATCTATCAATAGTAAAATATTGATGAAACCGAAAATAAAATTAATGTAAAAATAAAAAGTAATAAAATTGCATTCAGTGAAAAAGAAGATAAGTCAGTCGTGAAGATGGATCAAATTCTTATCTGGATTTGAACCTTGCATTTCTCTTGAACTAAGGGTTGACTGTCGGAAACGACGCGCCTAAACGCTCCTATCTAGCAGGATATTTCACTACATTCTTATGCTCTAATGTTTGCACAACAACTGAAATCTAACAAATATCACATGATTAAAATAACCAATCAGAAACCTACACGTATATGAAGCCATAGCCGTCCCCTAAATAATAAAACGTTTTTAATATCTAATAATAAACGTTTGAATTATGCAAAGCACATTTACACTTCAATTAAAATCATATTACTGCAAAGTAATATGTACCAATTTGTCTCAGCTGACCCGGCGTTGCCTTGCTAATTTGGGAGTCTCAAATGGAAGAATGACGGCCATCTTGACACTGACCACCGTCTGCTTCCTGGGAGGAGATAACGCCGGAAAGGGGCAGCCTTCTGTACGTGGAGTTAGGGTAATTAATTTCACATGAAAAGCAGCATGGTGGGTGAGTGGGTGTTTGTGGATAAGGGGGAAGGGGGAACTTATTTATGCGCATGCGCGTAAGGGTGGCAGAGATTTTGGTTCGGAAAATTATAGGGGTCTTAGAATACTCGCTAACTTTTCTGGTCGTGTCTTTGGGACGGACAGGGAGAGAAGAAGAAGAAGAAGAAGAAGAAGAAGAAGAAGAAGAAGAAGAAGAAGAAGAAGAAGAAGAAGAAACGAGTGAGGGAGAAATTATTGATAGAAGAAGAAGAAGAAGAAGGGAGCACCATCTATGGCGATGGGTCCGCCATTGAGACGAGCAGGGCAATGCGGCCTGCCAGGCAAAAAAGCACAACGATGAATTAGAATCTGAAATCAATATAGACAGACGACAATAAGCGGTTTTAATGCGAACAGACAGAGATAAAGAGGCTGTAGCAGCGAGACAAAGACAACCAACATCTCGCAGCGGCTGTGCATTGGCCGGAGGGTTTTGGATCGATAGCTAAGGCGGAATGGCGTCCAACGAAAATGGAAGAGAGCCGTAAAAAAACAATCTAAAAAAAATATAATACATATATTAATTCTATCAATATTTATAGGGCAAGACCCCATCTCTATCTTGACGAGATGGTAAGAAAATTCGGTACTTGTATAGAGAACGCACCGTGTTTCCGTAACTTCGCGTCGTCAACGTACGGGCAGGTCTCGGAAACGCCCGAGAGTTTACGAGGCGAAAACTGCCAAACGAAGACTGCCAAATTGAAGACTGACAGACGATAAATTCAGACGAAGGAAATTAGAGTAAAATACATATATAAAAATAAAGAAAAAACAAACAAACCATAACTAAACAACTGTTAGATTTTTATTTGTTTTTGTCAAAGGAGCCATTTTTAATCCAATGTTTTTAAATAAAATGTTTTGTTTTTTTCTGCACTGAAAAGTTTTAAAAGATGATTTTTTGTTTGTATTTTGTTTATATAACAAACAACGAACTCAGTTTTTAACCAATTTCTTTTCTTTTTTTTCATTTTTTTTCAATGTTTTTTTTTCAATGTTTTTTTTTCACTGTTTTTTTTCAATGTTTTTTTCACTGTTTTTTTTTCACTGTTTTTTTTTCAATGTTTATTTTTCAATGTTTTTTTTCACTGTTTTTTTTTCACTGTTTTTTTTTCAATGTTTTTTTTTCAATGTTTTTTTTCAATTTTTTTTTTTTCACTGTTTTTTTTTTCAATGTCTTTTTTTCAATGTTTTTTGTTCATAATTTCTAGGTTGGGGTAAAGGATTAGGGTTAGGGTTAGGGTTAGGGTTAGGGTTAGTCTTTCGCTAGAAGTGACCGTTGCTGACAGAACTCAATGAGTCCTTTTGGAGATTCAACGCACTGATACAGATCGTAGAAATTCAGTTTTTTTTTTAACGCGCTGCAGATTGTAGAAATTAATTTCTCCCAAAAGTTATCGTAATCGCTGTAACCCCCGGCCTTCTTCAGGTGTATCCTTTCGAACTCCCGCATATTTCTGTCAAACTCGGGAATCTGGACGGAATTTCGAACGGAACCCTTTCATTTAACCCAAGAGGGTAGCGTTCCGTAAGCCATGACTGGGAGAAGTCTTCAGTAATTCCCAATTCTTCGTATCGTCGGCACCGAGGATTGCACTTTCAGCTTCAGATGACTATACCTTGGCGCAGTCGATACAGTACTATGACGAACTTCAGTTCTTAGTGATAGTCATCTGAAGGTTGCAGGTTCAATCCTCGGTGCGGCCGATACGAAGAATTGCGAATTAATGATTTCCTTCGATATCTTACATTTTAAATAGCACTTTCGTTTGTCTGTCACATTCAAATTTTAAATAGCACTTTCGTTTGTCTGTCACATTCAAATTTTAAATGGCACTTTCGTTTGTCTGTCACACTTAAATTTTAAATAGCACTTTCGTTTGTCTGTCACATTAAAATTTTAAATAGCACTTTCGTTTGTCTGTCACATTAAAATTTTAAATAGCACTTTCGTTTGTCTGTCACATTAAAATTTTAAATAGCACTTTCGTTTGTCTGTCACATTAAAATTTTAAATAGCACTTTCGTTTGTCTGTCACATTAAAATTTTAAATAGCACTTTCGTTTGTCTGTCACATTAAAATTTTAAATAGCACTTTCGTTTGTCTGTCACATTAAAATTTTAAATAGCACTTTCGTTTGTCTGTCACATTAAAATTTTAAATAGCACTTTCGTTTGTCTGTCACATTAAACTTTTAAATAGCACTTTCGTTTGTCTGTCACATTAAAATTTTAAATGGCACTTTCGTTTGTCTGTCACATTAAAATTTTAAATGGCACTTTCGTTTGTCTGTCACATTAAAATTTTAAATGGCACTTTCGTTTGTCTGTCACATTAACATTTTAAATGGCACTTTCGTTTGTCTGTCACACTTAAATTTTAAATAGCACTTTCGTTTGTCTGTCACATTAAAATTTTAAATAGCACTTTCGTTTGTCTGTCACATTAAAATTTTAAATAGCACTTTCGTTTGTCTGTCACATTAAAATTTTAAATAGCACTTTCGTTTGTCTGTCACATTAAACTTTTAAATAGCACTTTCGTTTGTCTGTCACATTAAACTTTTAAATAGCACTTTCGTTTGTCTGTCACATTAAAATTTTAAATAGCACTTTCGTTTGTCTGTCACATTAAAATTTTAAATGGCACTTTCGTTTGTCTGTCACATTCAAATTTTAAATGGCACTTTCGTTTGTCTGTCACATTAACATTTTTAATGGCACTTTCGTTTGTCTGTCACACTTAAATTTTAAATAGCACTTTCGTTTGTCTGTCACATTAAAATTTTAAATAGCACTTTCGTTTGTCTGTCACATTAAAATTTTAAATAGCACTTTCGTTTGTCTGTCACATTAAAATTTTAAATAGCACTTTCGTTTGTCTGTCACATTAAAATTTTAAATAGCACTTTCGTTTGTCTGTCACATTAAAATTTTAAATATCATTTTCGTTTGTCTGTCACATTTAAATTTGAAATAGCATTTTCTATTGGCAATGCTTAAAGCTTCAAGTAGAATTTTTAAATAGTATTTTCGCTGACATGCCATGCTTACGTTTGCAGTATTATTTTTCGTTGGTTTGTCATGTTTAAATTTGAAATATCATTATTTTGAGTCTGTCAATTTTAAATAGCATTTTTAAATAGAATTTTCGTTTGCAGTTTGTAAAAAAGCATTTCCGTTGATCTGCCTTGTCTGAGTTTCAAATAGCATTCTTTAAATTTCATTTTCGTTGGTCTGCCACACTTAAATTTAAAACATCCTGTTCGTTGGTCTGTCATGCTTAAGCTTTATAGTAGGTCTACTCGCAGATTAAACGGACACATATTTCGAATTGATGGCTTCTTTTTCTCTCAAGACGTAGCTAAATATGCGTTAAACTTTGCAGAACGAGTCAAAAATCAGTGCGAAATGCTCTGTATTTTTTTAGAACAATTAATTTATCGTTCAAAATTTCAAATTTAAGACGCCATTACCAGGTGCAAATGATTAAGTGTTACCTCTGGGTGTTTGTTTTTTTTTTTGTTTTTTTTTTTGTTGTTTTTTTATTTGTTTGTTTTTTTCGCCTCTTTTCCTTTGCATAAAAATTGTTTTCTTTTTAACTCGCGGAATCGCGAAAGTTTTGACCGACTCTTCCTAATTTTCGCAGATTGCAAAAGTAGAATATTCATTTTTCTGGCGTCCTTTTTTCTCCCCGCCGCGTCTAATTGGTTGAACACTGATTTTCTTTTGGAAACCAAAACTCTTTGATGGATTTGGAACTGGTAGCATCGGCAGAAATGAGCTTCACCAAAAACTACTGCAGATTCTAACCAAAAAAAAAAAAAAAACGTCAAGCAAAAAATATTATTCTCAGGCAATAAATTAATTCGCTATTACACGTGCACAGTTATAAATTGGCCGAAGGTTGTATTTCTATACGATAATTCAAATAATTAAAACATATTTGTAAGATGCGCCCATTCATTATGCGCGTTTAACGCGTAAAATTTTATTTTCAAACTTATTTCAATCTTGAGCGTGACAGACTGACCATCTTGGTATATATCTAGCTCCCACAGCGGTAAGATGTGACACAAGATTGGGAAAGTGGAATTTGATAAGTCAGCGCCCTAGAGGAAGAAGAACACTCTGACCGACAAAAAATGCCTGGGCAGCCCCGTCTGTATTCCTCGGTAGGGGCGCCTCAGGCGATTAGCAATAAGCTAACCTCTTCTCAAAAGGGTGAGAAGGCAAAGTCTGGGAGGATGGACCTCCTAGAACTGCACAGGACAGTACCTCAGACCGGCGCAATCAAGACCCGAAGGCCAAGACGGTACCGGTCTACAGAGTGAGCATCCATCGGAACAGATACTACACTCTGATCTTGACAGACAGACCATCTTATAGAGATGCGTGGAAGGGGGATATAAATTGCATTTTATTACTTCGGTTTACCTCAAACAAGGCATATGTTGCCATTGGGGCCTCAAGGGTTACTGTGATCGGGGTCAGGTTTATAAGGGGAAACGTGGGTGGGGAGTTGTGCAGCAAGATGTTTGTTTACATTACATTTAAATTCCTGCATGTTTGCTACGTCCAGAGAAACAGGGAGCAGGAAGGGAATTCCAAATGTAGACAGCTATTAAAATAGAACATCTGCTTGCATCTATGAAGATCTAGAGCGAAAAGATGAGATTTTGCTGCTATTTTAAAAAATAGAAATCGCTCCAGACAAGGCATGAAGCCACTTGATGTAAAGAGCTAAAAAACAAAACAAATACTACTTCAAGGTCAAAAGCTAGCCAACGATAAGTGTTCGATGGATAGATTCCGACCTAGAAAACAGCAATTCTTACCCCTTTGTCAGAAACATCGCTCCTGGAATGTGAGGACTAAAGGACAAAATAAGGGAAGCGAGGGTCAGGTGTGTTAGGAATATTGTTTGTTTGTTGAGGAGGTACAAGTGCAGTAAGTTCATGTGAGAACATTTCGTGGAAGTACTTGTCAAACAAGCCCAGAGATGTAGGACTGAGGTGATGCGACAGGGGCTAGAGCTTGGCAGACAGAAAACGTTAACGACCTTCGAAACTGCTTCTCTAAATTTAAGCATGACAGACCGACGAAACGATTATTTGAAATATAAACGTGACAAACCGACCGACAGAATAAATGTCTCATATAGAAAAATATTTTTTAAAGTACTTAAATTTGAGTACTTCGTGAATTGGAACAAATACATAGAACGTGGGCTCCCTTTACCTGGCTAGAAAAATGATCACACCTGACAGTATCCTATATCTCTATAAAGCCACCATTTGTCCTTTCATAGAGTATTGTTGTCACATCTGGGCTGGTGCACCATCCACCAGTCTCTCCCTCTTAGACAAGGTTCCAAAAAGAATATCTAATCTAATTGGTCTTTCACTATCAAGCAAGCTCTAGCCTCTATCGCATCGCCGCAATGTTGCCTCCTTGTGCTTGTTTTACAAATACTTCAATGGAATGTGCTCCGATGAACTTGCTGCTCTTGGTGCACTTCCTCGACGTAAATACACTCGACAACGCGACAATCAGCTAAATCCCTTCCATTCACTGTGGAGGTCCCCAGATTCCGGAGAGCCTTCTCCTCCGATAGCTTATTTCCTCGAGATGTCGGCCTTTGAAACTCCCTCCCTGCTCCCTGTTTCCGCGACTGTACCACATCTGGGCTGGTGCACTACCGCTAGTCTCTCCCGCTAAGACAGCGTCTAAATAAAGTCCACCTTGTTTACCAAACAGTGTTGCACCTCCCGTGCTTCTCTTACAAGTACTTGAATGGGATGTGCTCCAACAAACATGGTGCACTTGTGCCGCCTCAACGTAGATACCCCCGACTAACCCGACAATCAGCAAAACCCCACCCCTTCACTGTAGAGGTATCCAGATGCGGGAAAGCTGTCTACTCTAATAGCTTCGTTCTTCGAACTGCTTGACTTTGGACTTCCCACTTTGCTCCCTGTTTCCCCCGACTCTATTAACTGACGAAATTCAAATGTAATGTGACCAAGCATCTGGCAGCACAACTCCCCACTTAGGATGACCCCTATAAATCTGGCCCCTAATTCACTGTAACCTCATTATGGCTTAGTTATAATGCAATATAAGTAAATAAAAAATAAAAAAAAGGTAAATAAAAATAATCAAATTGATCGATCATAGTCGAGGGCGAACCGACATTTTTTAATTCGTTTGCTACTACAAAAATGTAGGGGAGGGCGCCACTCTTTTTGGTTGATTGTCTCAGCCTTGCTCGTCATCTAATAATGCTGAGTGTATAGCAAGGATGCATTACGTACAATGTCCCTGGTATAACTTTCAACCGAGAATTGAACACCAGTCTCCCAGACCTAGAAAACAGCAATTCTTTCCCCTTTGTCAGAAACATTGCTCATGAAATGTGAGGGCTAAAGGATAAAATAAGGGAAGCGAGAGTTACGAGGCTGCTGCTGGAAGTTCCGTTAAAAATAATCATTATTGATCCCGGACAATGCCGAGTAGAACTTCCGAGCAATTCCTAATTTCTTGCCCCCCCCCACACACACACATTTCACAATGATATGAAAATAAATGATGTTGAAATCAAAAACAAGTCTGAAGAGATTTCATATATACCAGTTACCAAAAGTAATACTGTAATCTTACAATTTTTGATCTTTGACAACGCCGAGTAGAACCAGTTACCAACAGTAATACTGTAATCTTACAATTTTTGATCTTTGACAACGCCGAGTAGAACCAGTTACCAAAAGTAATACTGTAATCTTACAATTTTTGATCTTTGACAACGCCGAGTAGAACCAGTTACCAACAGTAATACTGTAATCTTACAATTTTTGATCTTGGACAACGCTGAGTAGAACCAGTTACCAAAAGTAATACTGTAATCTTACAATTTTTGATCTTGGACAACGCCGAGTAGAACCAGTTACCAAAAGTAATACTGTAATCTTACAATTTTTGATCTTGGACAACGCCGAGTAGAACCAGTTACCAAAAGTAATACTGTAATCTTACAATTTTTGATCTTGGACAACGCTGAGTAGAACCAGTTACCAAAAGTAATACTGTAATCTTACAATTTTTGATCTTGGACAACGCCGAGTAGAACCAGTTACCAAAAGTAATACTGTAATCTTACAATTTTTGATCTTTGACAACGCCGAGTAGAACCAGTTACCAACAGTAATACTGTAATCTTACAATTTTTGATCTTTGACAACGCCGAGTAGAACCAGTTACCAAAAGTAATACTGTAATCTTACAATTTTTGATCTTTGACAACGCCGAGTAGAACCAGTTACCAACAGTAATACTGTAATCTTACAATTTTTGATCTTTGACAACGCCGAGTAGAACCAGTTACCAAAAGTAATACTGTAATCTTACAATTTTTGATCCCGGACAACACCGAGTAGAACAAATAGTCCTAGTCAATTCCTAATTTCTGCCCTCCCCCCCTCCATTTCAACATATCAAGAAGATACGTTATGTTAATGAAAGCAATAGTCCGAAGAGAGTTTAGTTTAATAAACAACTTTTAAGAAAATAAGAAGTAAATAGACTAGAGTTATGGCCACGTTGCAGGATATGATGTTATGGGAGGAAGTGCGTGGTGGAGAAGCAAATCTATTCGCCCCTTTTTGGGTGCAGGACTTCAAAGTGCACAGACAGCTCGGCTAGATATAAATTGCTGTAATCAGCTTGAGCAAATAAACTATTTCGCTGCTTATGTATGGTAGTGCCCCAAAAGAAAAGGTTATCTTTCATTTTGAAGAGTCAAATGACGGGGAGATAAGTCAAAGTTTTCAACCACGGTTTTTTTAATGGATTTTTCTATTGAAATTAATGTAAAATAAAGTTGAAACAATGTATGCATAAAAGGATAATTTAGGAATAAAACAATCAGAACGCTTTATGGTATTCGGCACGAATGAAAAATAAAATGATTTATTAAAATAAATTAATTATCAAAGAAGAAAAAGAGAAAAAAAGAGAAAAATACGTAAATGAAAGGGGGGGGATATGAAACAAGGGAAATAAAGTTTTTGAAATAAATGAAATTTTATACTGAGTAAAATTTAGTAATTTGTTCAAAAATAGTTTCCATTGCAGTGTCCTATCTCTGATTAAATATAAAATATCTTGAAAGTTCGGAGTGTTAAACTTCATTTCAAGATAAACCGTGGTGTAAAACGTTGAGTTATCTCCCCCTTTATTTGACTCTTTAAAATGAACGATAAAATTTATTTTTCGGCCCTATTCCCTACAACTAGTATATATGTTGTTGTTTCTTTGTTTTTGTTGTTATTATTATTATTATTATTATTATTATTATTATAATTATTATTATTATTATTATTATTATTATTATTATTTATTTATTTATTTATTTTTTAATTCCTCCAATCATTACAGCTACCAGAAAGAAATAAGAAAAGGAAGCTGAGATACGTAAATATCGGTACCGGTATCGTCCGTGCCTTCGGGTTTGGATTTACGCCGGTCTATTGGTTGTCGGTCCTGTGCAGTCCTAGGAGGTGCACCCTCCCAGGCTTTGCCTCCCCTCTTTGGGGAGGAGTAAGTTTATTGCTTACTGCCTGCGGCTCTCTTACCGGGGAATGCCGACGGGGCTGCCCAAGCAATTTTTAAACAGTCAGAGTGCTCAAATTCTCAAGCGCTGGTTCTTTCCCACTTTCCCGACCTTGTGTCACATCTTACCTTGTGGGAGGAAGATAAATAGAATCGGTAATGCAACTTGAGCGACGTGTCGACAAGACTCGACTTCTGACAGGACGTCGGCCAGAAAAGTTTGGCTTCGGTCTTGGATCAAAGAACACCACAATGTTTAAAATACGTTGCAGAATATGACGCGATGGGAGGAAATACCTGGCAGAGAAGCGACATCGATTCTGGTGTTGTTTTTTTCTTTTATAGTGTACGACGTCAAAGTGACGTCTAATTCGAGGTGGCGAAATTACAGTGCAAATTGCTGAAAATAAACTTCAGCCCACAAGCAAATAACGGCGTTGTATGTTGTTGTGTACGAGAAGAAGAAGAAGAAGAAGAAGAAGAAGAAGAAGAAGAAGCTAGAAACGTTAGTATTATTTACCTCCTTTTCAGGGGGTTAGGCACAAGGCCAGTTTTATCTTACTCCCACAAGGTAAGATGTGACCCAAAGTCGGGTCAGGAAAGTGGGACTTGAAAAGCCAGCGCCCGACAAAGTGAGCACTCTGGCCATTAAAAATTGCCTGGCCAGCCCCGTCGGCATTCCCCGGTAGGGGCGCCTCAGACAGTAAGCAATAAACTTACTCCTCCCCAAAGAGGGGAGGCAAAGCCTGGAAGGATGGACCTCCTAGAACTGCACAGGACAGGCGTGCAGTATCCATCGGAACAGATACTACACTTTGATCTTAGCCAAAAGGGGGTCGACAAAGCAACTTGAGCGACATGTCGACTGAACAAGACTTCAGACAGGACTCCCGCCAGAGATTATTTGCTGCGTTCTAACACACTGTGTTACAATACATTCATTGTGCAAACAACCAAGCGAGGAAGTTTTATTAGTATATAGATTGGTATCTTTGTTCAAACCAGCTTTTCTAGGATGTGCTAGAAGCGAACTTTTATGGCAATGGTGTTCATCACAGCTGAGACGAATTGCGTTGTAGACAGGAAGAGTCAATTGTATTTCCTGTTTGCCCCTTGGGGTCAGAACTTGATTAAACTAACGAGCGAAGACCATGGTCGGTTTTACTCTTTAATCGACGAAATTGACGCGTCAATGTCTCTTTCAGCTGTACTGGTCAGACTTTGAATAGAACAAATGAAATGTTTCCGACAGCCCAAGACAGGAATTCTGCCTTCCAGCAATTAGTCACGGCCTAATTAAGTTCGTACTGCTACCAAGTTCGACTTATTTCACTTCGCGTACTCGATGACCTTTTACTTCCTCTTCTGCAACCCTAATCCTTTGCAATTATTTCCCCCCTCCCCTCCCTCTTTTTCCTCCTACTCCTCCTCCACCCTTTTTTCACTTCTTTCTGTCTCTAGTGCTGGTATCCCCTATTATTTATAATGGACTGTTCCACCTTCCGGCCATTGTCAAAATACACCTGAAGAAGGCCGGAGGTTATATCGGCCGAAACGTTGTGAGAACAATAGTCCGAATAATCCCTTTGCAATTATTATTTTATTTTCCTCCTTCCCCTCCCCCTCCCTCCTCCTCTCCCTCTTTTTCCTCCTACTCCTCCTCCACCTTTTTTCACTTCTTTCTATCTCTAGTGCTGGTATCCCCTATTATTTATAATGGACTGTTCCACCTTCTGTTTTAAAGTCACGGCCATTGTCAAAATACACCGGAAGAGGGTCGAAGGTTATATCGGCCGAAACGTTGTGAGAACAACAGCCAAGATGAGAAGAATAGTCCGAACAATCCAAATAATACATAAGATTCAAAAAATATAATACCAAATCAGTACGAACCTGAATTTAATACATGAATGAAAAACTACTCAAACGTTATTTTCTTGTTCGTAATCACAGATTTTGACATTTCAACGAATATAGCGCGTGCGAAAAAAAGAACAAAAACATTGTTGACACTATTCACCAATAACAGTCATTGTCAAAATACACCTGGAGAAGGTCGGAGGTTATATCGGCCGAAACGTTGTTGTTGTTATAATGTGTTCTTCGGAATTATGTGATCTATTCCCCGCTTCTTTTGTTCCAGCTCGTTTGACTCGTTGGTCTAGTGGTCTCCATTAATTCGCTGTTTTGATACCTCATTGTAATACAGCTTCCTATTCCAGTAGCTTCTTTCCAAGAACCGCAGGCTTGTGGAACTCTCTTCCTGCTGACTGTTTTCCTCCTACCTATAATATTGGTCTTTTCAAGACTAAGGTCAATAGGCATCTCCTGTCTTTGCGATAATCATATTTGTTCTTGTTAGCTTCTTACATCAAGTGGCTTCATGCCTTGTCTGGAGCGATTTCCATGAAAAGATTTTTTAAATTATTATTATTATTATCAATATTATTATTATTATTATTATTATTATTATTATTGTGGTCTTTATCATTGTTGTATTTCGTTGTCAGTTTCTCTCTTTTTCCCCAGATGGGATTTCATTCTAAGAAATAAATCATCCTCAAATATGCACAGCGTTGCATCCACCCTAGACTTATTCTCCGAAGCTGCAAAAGCACACCCATCCGATATCCACGGTCACGACACTCTACCCGTCTTCCTTGCCTAGACCAGACGTTAGCGCCAGTCAAGTATAGACCCCGATGCATCTCGTAAACACACGCGTCTGCATACCAAACAATACATCGTGGAGAGAGAAGGAACAGGAAGGACGGGGGGGCGAGTATAATACACACAGAGACACACGCAATCCCAGACACTGGCAGAGTGAGAGTGGGAAAGAGAGAGAGAGAGAGAGAGAGAGAGAGAGAGCGAGAGAGAGAGAGAGAGAGATTACATACGTTCGTGGACAGATAAAAAAAACAGTGCATAAACATACACACACGTTTATATATGGTGCATTTGATAAATGGTATTAATGTAATAATAATAATAATAATAATAATAATAATAATAATAATAATAATAATAATAATAATAATAATAATAATCACGACCCTGCGTGAAAGACTAGCGCAGAATGGATGACGGAAGGAAGAACAACATTAATACAAAAAGACCCCAAAAAGGGAACGACCCCCAGCAACTACAGACCGATAACATTACCAATAATGTGGAAAATTCTCACAGCACAACTGAGAGAACAAATCTACCAATCCCTGGACAAACGTGGACTGCTCCCCGAGGAACAAAAAGGATGCCGGAAAGGACAAAGAGGGGCACATGATCTACTATACATTGATCAAAAGACCCTGAAGGAGGTGAAGAGCAGACAAAAGAACATAACCATGGCATGGATTGACTACAAGAAAGCTACGACAGAATCCCCCAAACGTGGATAATTGAATGCTTAAATATATACAAGATACCAGACAGGATTATTAATCTCATCCAGAAAGCAATGGAGACATGGAGACTAAAACTGACAGCCGGAGGACAACACCTGTCTGAGATAAAAATACAGAGAGGCATTTTTCAAGGAGACTCTCTATCACCACTATTGTTTATAATAGCCATGATGCCACTCAACTACATACTCAGAAAGTGTGATGCCGGATACAGGTTTACGGATACAGAATAACCACATGGATGACCTTAAACTGTTTGCAAAAAACAAAAAAGATCTGGAAAAGCTGATAAATACAACCAGGATATTCAGTCAGGATATCCAAATGGAGTTTGGAATAGAAAAATGTGCACTACTAGAGATTAAAAGAGGAAAACTGGAGACGACAGAAGGTATAGAACTCCCCAACCAAGAGGAGATGAGGGCGCTAGGAGAACAAGATAGTTATAAATACCTGGGAGTTCTGGAAGCAGACACAATCAAATATACAGAAATGAAAGAGAAGATTGGAAAAGAATATCTACGAAGAACAAGGAAACTCTTAGAAACTAAACTATATAGCAGCAACCTAGTAAAAGGGATAAACACATGGGCTGTATCACTAATAAGATACTCTGGACCATTCATAGGCTGGACCAAAGAAAAACTCAGGCACCTTGACCAGAGGACTAGAAAACTAATGACTATGCACAATGCATTGCACCCAAAAGACGATACGGACAGACTCTACATGAAAAGAAATGAAGGAGGTAGAGGACTGGTAAGTATAGAAGACTGTGTGGAAGACACCAAAAAAGAGCTGGAGAAATATGTAACCCAGAACACGGAAAGACTGATCACCACAGCAAGAGACACCAGCCCAACAAACAACTCCGGAAGCACTGAAACCAGAAACAAAAAGATAAGAAAGGAAAAGTGGGAAGAAAAACAACTACATGGACGCTTTATAAGACTCACAAGCGATGAAACCAATGAAAACAGCTGGGCATGGCTAAGAAAAGGACACTTGAACAAAGAAACGGAATCTCTGCTGACGGCCGAACAGAACAATGCGATTAGGACAAACTTTATTAAAGCAAAGATAGATAAAACCCAGGAAAACAGCAAATGCCGATTATGTGGACAAAGAGACGAAACGATAAATCATATAATAAGTGAATGCAGCAAGCTAGCCCAAAAGGACTACAAGAACAGACATGACAGCGTGGGGAAAGAAGTACACCGGAAAATGTGCAAACAACTGAATTTCGAATATGCAAAAAAACGGTTCAGACACAAACCAGAAACTGTACTAGAAAACGAAAAACACAAAATCATATGGGATATGAATGTACAAACAGACAAACCCATAACAGCAAGGAGACCGGATATGATAATAATCAACAAGAAAGAAAAATCCTGCAAAATCGTAGACTTTGCCGTTCTAGCGGACCACAGAGTGAAGATCAAAGAGACAGAAAAAAGAAGCAAATATACTGAACTTGTCAGAGAACTAAAAGGAATATGGAACATGAAGAAAGTCAGTATAACACCAATAATCATAGGAGCACTAGGAACAGTCCCCAAAAACATGGAGAAAAGACTAGGAGAAATAGGAATCAAAGGGATAACTGAGACCATACAAAGGACAGTAATGATCAAAACAGCTACAATCCTGAGAAATGTCCTCGAATGCGGAAACCAACCCACATAAGCAACGAATGGAGAACAAACACATGGAAGCACAAGAAAACAGAACCGGGGAAAATACAACCGCACAAGAGAGGCGCAAGCATAGGCTGACACCACGAAAATTATGGACAGAGGGTCGAGGAGGGAAAGCGCAAACCAGACCTCCACTGGAAGAGCGCGGACAGCTCTGGGACCTTGGGGAGGTTTGTTGCCACTCGGGCCCCAGAGTGGACCAATGGCCCTTATCAGCGGGAAATCGATGGTAGGTGGCTGTTGCGATACCACAAGGTCATCAGCGGTGATGAACGAAAAGAAGTGGAGCATACTGGAAGTCTGAGGAAACTTGTTGTCACTCAGACTCCAGGGAATACCACAGGTTGTTGGCAGTGGGCGATCACTGACGATGACCAGTGTGATAACTCCTAGTGAGTAAATAATAATAATAATAATAATAATAATAATAATAATAATAATAATAATAATAATAATAATAATAATAATAATAATAATAATAATAATAATAGAAAATGAAAAACCAGGTCACAGCTAAGTACACCAGAAGAGTAAGGATTATTCTTTAATCACACCTCCACAGTCGAAATACAATCTATGCTATCAATTCCAGAGCTATCATTCGATATACTGCCGGTATATTTGACTGGAATGTAGATGAACTAAAATGTTTGGATACCAAAACACGGAAAATGCTTACAATTTATGGAGCTTTTGCAAAGAAAGGAGATGCAGATCGATTGTATCAACGTAGAAAGGAAGGTGGTTGAGGTCTACTTAGTGTTGAAGATGTTGTGAATATAGAAGAAGGTTGTCTATACAAATATGTTTCTGAGAGTAATGAGATTCTTTTTCGTGAAGTGAAAAGAGAGGAAATACTAAGAACTGGGGTGAAAAAGAATCAAAGGTTACAAGAGAGAGGGTTAAAATTATTTGGAAAGAAACTACACAGTGGATTCTTTAAGAATACTGCATTTAGAGATAATAACAGCTGGAATTGGTTGGTGATCTCAAAAGATCTACCGAGAGCACCTTAATGGCAGCCCAGGAACAAACTACTCGCATTAGGTTCATCAAATATTACATTGACAAAACTGCAGAATCACATTTATATGACGATTGTGTAATGAAAGGGACGAAACCTTAGCGCATATTGTATGTGAATGCCTAATGCTAGCACAACAATATCAATATAAAAAATGAAGACACGGCAAAGTCGCTCACATACTGGAATATATGCAAACTTTATGAATTGGAGCACAATGAGAAGTGGTATGAGCATTAACCGGAAGTGGTGCAGGAGAACGATGATGTCAAACTTCTTTGGGACATGATCAACATCACCATCATCATCATCTTAATAATAATAATACTACTAATAATAATAAACGAAAAGCCACCATGAAAAGCCACCATATATATATATATATATATAGAGAGAGAGAGAGAGAGAGAGAGAGATAGATAGATAGATAGATAGATAGATAGATAGATAGATATAAATATATATATATAGATATATATGTGTGTGTGTGTGCGTGTGTGCGTGTGTGTGTGTATATCTGTGTGTGTGAAAACAGACAAACGGAAACAGATTTAAATACAGAAGAAAAACAAGAAACGAGATATTTGACCGGTTTCGTTCGTATAAACGAACGTCTTCAGAAAAAGTGAAGATTTGACAATTTTATTTCGATAGCGGCACAGACATAGGAAAAGGAACAAAACGCACAGCGAGATTTGATTGGTCCATACGAGAAATTTTAACAAGTATGAGAGATATTTTTGGCAAGTAGGCGATATTTTTTTCTTCTCTTTTATTTTTCGCACCTAGTATTGGGATTTGTATGGCCATGTGAATATATCTGATACTTGCTAAAATTTCTCGTATTGACCAATCACATCTCGCTGTGCGTTTTGTTACTTTCCCTATGTACTCTATCGAAATATGTTGTTCTAATCTTCACTTTTTCTGAAGACGCTCGTTGATACGAACGAAACCGGTCAAATCTCTCGTTTCTTGTTTTTCTCCTGTATTAAAATCTGTTTTCCGTTTGTCTTTTTCACACACACACACACACACACACACACACACACACATATATATATATATATACAGGGTGGGCCAAAATAAGGGTCCTATCTTTAAATTTGAATAACTTGAATTTGAATAACTTCCACAAAATAAAAGTTAAACTCACCAAACTTTATGTGTGTGTAGACTGACCCTTCCGAGATTTTTTGAAATAAACAAAACAAATTTTAGCCGAAAAACACTTCTTAAAACTTACAAAAACTAAAGTATTGTTTTTTACACTGTTTTGAGTTTTTTTAAGCAAAAATAATGTTTTCTAAATGAGAGTACGTTCCTTAGGGCTAATACGGCTCATGCTTGCTTCGGAAGGGGTCCTTTACTTATTCTAAAAAAAAATTTTTTTTAAATCAATAAATAAAAAAGTTATGAATTTTTAAAAATAGGACCCTTATTTTTGCCCACCCTGTATATATATATATATATATAGTATAAGACTTAGCACTTGCATAAGCCGACCCACCGTTAGAAAATTCATAAATAAAAAAGGGTATTCAAGTATCTACCAGTGAAACAAAAACAGGGGACCTTAACTTGAGCGTGAAATATTAAAACGGGGATCATCAGCTGTTTACCATGTAACTGTTTCGGGGATTTAAAAACAGGGCAGTTATAATATTCATGGCTCTCCAATGGTACTGATCAAACGACCACTTCCACAATAATCAAATGTAGAAATAATTCAGCTTGAATTTCACTAATAAATAAATAAATAAATAAATAAATAAATAAATAAATAAATAAATAAATAAATAAATAAATAATAATAATAATAATAATAATAATAATAATAATAATAATAATAATAATGATAATAATAATATATTACCCTTAAGACTACCGTGAAATATGGTAATTTGCATATCAAATAACATTAATTATAACAATAATAATAATAATACTATCCAAACACTACACACAAGAACCATTTTATTTATCTTCCTCCCACAAGGTAAGATGTGACACAAGGTCGGGAAAGTGGGATTTGAAAAGCCAGCGCCCGAGAAGGTGAGCACTCTGGCTTACAAAAAATGCCTGGGCAGCCCCGTCGGCATTCCCCGGTATGGGCACCTCAGGCAGTAAACTTACTCCTCTCCAAAGGGGGGAGGCAAAGCCTAGGAGGGTGGACTTTCTAGAACTGCACAGGACAAACCCA
>OY744544.1:3333276-3348276 GCA_963556195.1 Sepiola atlantica | reverse complement strand
ACGCCACAACAGGGTCATGTAAGGGCATCAACAATCAACCGCCACACGATGCACTCGTCTATCTGATCAGACCTTCAGCAAAACATTTGCATATAATACCAAACATAGTTTGTGCGTAATTAGACAAATAATAGATGAGATCGAAAAGTAATTATACTTTTATTTTTACCTATGATTTCGTTCATTCGGACTACTGTTCTCATCTTGAGTGTTATTCTCACAACGTTTCGGCCGCTGTAACCTCCGGCCTTTTCGAACTCGGGAATATTTCTGTCGAACTTGGGAATCTGGACGGAATTTTGAACAAAACGCTTCATTTAATCAACGGAGGTAGCATACTCTTCGTATCGCCCGCACCGAGTATTGAACCATCAACCTTCAGATGACTATCACTTCGAACTGAATTAAACTTAGGACCATATCCACTGCGCCACGGGTCCGTTCATTAGCTACTCCACTGAGATGTAGGGGAGGGTGCCACTCCTTTCCAAGGATTACTCCACTTACCCTTGATCCTCACCTTAAAATGTTGAATGTTTAGCACGGGTCATCAAGCACCATTTTAAAAAGTGTTATACTTTCACAGATTAGGATCCACGCTTACTCTGAATCTACCCCTACCCCTAACTCTAACCCCAACGATGGGGTCAAAGTTAGCGTAGGTCCTAATGTGTGAAAGTACCAAAACTTCTGTTATGACTCGACCGATAATTGAACCCTGGTCTCCAGGCCCATTAGCGAACACGCTTACCATCATACCAAATGGGTCGATGATGCTTCACTTTAAATATTAATTACATCCTTTTTTGGTATTTACTATATTTTCCCAGCCTCGAATTCCCCCATTTAGCTTGTGATTTTAACATACACACCCGCTTAGTGTAGCACTACGATGGGCTAATACTTCGATCCCAGTGGATTATCTGGACGAAGGTTCATTAGATAAACAGTTGTAGTCTTGTTAGATAGATAACACGCCGCAGTAGTTCACTCGCTCGCCTCTTCTTTTTCCTGGTTATTGTCGAAATTTCCTCTTGAAGCGAGTTTACCCACTGGTCATTGATTTAGCCTGTTTCGTAGAGGATAGATGATAACGCAAGACCAACTTACCCACTCGTCCGGACGGCGTTTCCAAAAAATAAGCATGGAGGATCTCATGGACAAACGCTGCTTCTGACGGAAATGTGACTATTGTACTCCAGGATGTTGTTGCGCCTTACCAGGACGATAAGATTCCACTCGGGATATCTCCAAGGCGCAAGTACACACAGATAAATTCACGGCCATAATAGTTTCACATATGACAACCCATCTAGAAAAAGGAAACGGAATTGTTAAAGACACTTCTTTTAAACTACTCTACTTTGATTTTCATTGGAACGATTCTCCTTCATATACCTAAAATATTAAAGCAATTGACAGATTATTAAAGTGTTGTGTGTACGTTTACATGGGTGGCATTTTTAGTGTTAGGGTTAGGGTTGGGTTTTGGTTACGGTTATAGTTTGGGTTAGGGTTAGGGTTAGGGTTAGGTTAGAATTAGGGTTACAGTTACGGTTATGGTAAGGTTAGGGTTGGGTTGGGTTGGGTTGGGTTGGGTTGGGTTGGGTTGGGTTGGGTTGGGGTTATGGTAAGGGTTAGGGTTAGGATTAGGTTAGAATTAGGGTTACGGTTATGGTAAGGTTAGGGTTGGGTTAGGGTTAGGGTTAGGATTGTGTTGGGTTGAATTGGGGTTATGGTTATGGTTAAGGTTAGGGTTACGATTAGGGCTAGGGTTAGAGTTAGGGTTGGGTTAGGGTTAAGGTTAGGGTTGAGTTACGGTTAGGGTTGGTTTAGGGCTAGGTTACGGTTAGGGTAAGAGTTAGGGTTTAGTGTTAGAGTTAGGGTTTAGTGTTAGGGTTTAGTGTCAGGGTTAGGATTAGGGTTGTGTTAGGGGTAGGGTTAAGGTTAGGGTTTAGTGTTAGGGTTATGGTTGTGTTAGGATTAGGGTTAGGGTTTAGTATTAGGGTTAGAGTTGGGTTGGGTAAGGGTTTAGTGTTAGGGTTAGGATTTCTACATAAAAACTTCATACCAAGCGTGAGTCATGATACACAAAGACAAAAGGGCTTCGTCAATCCTTATCCATATCATGGCTCACGCTCAGATATATACACAGCAAAAGAAAGAAAGAGATATAGAAATAAATTGGCATTAAATAACTGGAAAAGGGTTGGTATGCCGTAAACCAACCAACCAACTATCCAAATAAAGGCCAAACAAAAAAGGAGACGAATTGATTGAAATAAGCTAAAGAACAGACGAAGTGAATAAAATTCAATTCAACTTTTATTTCTTCCGATTTCTTTTATCTTTCCACTTCCGTTTTTATTGACAATATCTTTCCCCATTGATTTCTCTTTTCGACTCCATTCGTCGTCTTCGTTGATTGAATCTCACCACTCGAGAAAGCCTTTGAGCATGCGTATAAAGGACACGCGGCCATTTTTAAATGGGTTATCGCAATGATTAAAGCCTAAAGCGACATTTAAAAGCGAAAGGCAAGAAAAGTAGTAGAAATAAAAATAAAACTTTAACAAAATTATAAATAAATAAACAAACAAGAAGTAATATTTGTTTCTTAAGATACATCCATTCGAATTGTGTCGTTAAAAAAAGAAAATTCTATTTCAAACTAAAATGTTGAATCTTGACAAAAATTATTTTTTAAACCTTAAGCATGATAAAACAAAGAAAATATTATGTCAAACTTAAACGTGACGTACCAACTAACATTTTGTTGAAAACTTAAGTGTAAAAGACCAAGGAAATTTTTTAAAGTGTGACAGACAAACGGAACGACTTGCGGATAGACATATCCTCTGATAGAGATGCGTGAACGTCACTAAAAATGGTATTTTATACTAGAGCGTGACAGTTCCCCGAAAATACAATTTCAAACTTAAGCGTGACAGACCAACACGCATCCTATTTCAAACTTTAGCCTGACAGAGAAAAGACGGTTATATGTAAAACTTAGCCATTACACAAAAACAAAAAATGATATTCACATCTTAAACTTGACAGACTAAAAAATGATATTCACATCTTAAACTTGACAGACTAAAAAATGATATTCACATCTTAAACTTGACAGACTAAAAAATGATATTCACATCTTAAACTTGACAGACTAAAAAATGATATTCACATCTTAAACTTGACAGACTAAAAAATGATATTCACATCTTAAACTTGACAGACTAAAAAATGATATTCACATCTTAAACTTGACAGACTAAAAAAATGATATTCACATCTTAAACTTGACAGACCAAAGAAAACGCTAATCAAAAGTTCAGCCTGACAAACACGAAAATTCTTTGTAACAATAAAACATGACAGTAAATAAAATGCCATTTAAACTTAAGCGAAACACATCAATGAAAATGCTATTCAAACTTGCAGGGGGAATGTTGTTATCTTCCAAATTTAAGGTTGACAAACGAACGTAAATTTTATTTCTAACTTAAGCTTGACAGACTGACGAATATTCTCCTTCAAAATTAAGTATTACTGATGGACCGAGATGCACGAACCAGTTTAAAATAAAATACGTTGATTAAATCTGCAAGTTTTAGCGATGAAAATTCTACTTAAAAATGAAACTGACCAACAGACAGAGAATCTCACTGTGATGCAATGACGCGTCTAATGAAAACAAAATGAAAGTTGAAACTAAATAAAGAAATGAATTTAAAAGAAAGAAGAAAAAAACAAGATGGCCGATGGACTATTAATATCGTCTGCTTCATTGAAGAGAGAGAATAAAAGAACTGAACCGAGACAAAATGGAAGCGAGCATAGATCAAATTAAAAAATAAAATTATGATGACAGACAGGGTATCAGCAGACGAAAGATTTACATTCAACTAACGAAATATCTGAATCGAGAGTTTTACTTTATCAAATAAAAGGCTTGATAGAAGTCAGCCATTGTTTATATCAAATCGTTCTAGTCTGTGTAATGCGAATACACGATTAAAGCCTTCTTTTATATTGATGCTGTGTTTAAAAGAATGAAGAGAAACAGTCGTGTATCAGACTATAATGGTATATGTTTATTATTCGGTTATGGTGAAACGGTAGAACCAGAGAGATTTAAGACGGCATAAAATTGGTAAAATTGATCGTCTGAATTCGCTAGCCAGCCGCTTTTCTGCTGATTTCAAGTCGAGCTAGTTAATATAACTGTTTTGGACACCCACTGATTCACAACTGCAACGCCTATTCCGGGATTTCGCTTACGCATTCAATAAAGTCACCTCATCTAAGGGACGTGAATTCCAACCATTCATTGTTCGATTAACAACGGATGTATTTTCGTCCACTGTGTCTGCAGGCGGCCTTTGCGAGTGTCGCTACATCAAATCACCGGATGTTCATTCCTCCAACAAGGTGGGTGTCTGTGCCAATAGCTTATTTCCAGGAACCGCAGGCTTGTGGAACTCTCTCCCTGCTGACTGTTTTCCTCCTATCTATAACCTTGGTATTTTCAAGACTACGGTCAATAGGCATCTCCTTCTCTGCGATAATCATATTTCGTTCTTTTTAGCTCCTTACATCAAGTGGCTTCATGTCTTGTCTGGAGCGACTTCCATAAAACAACTTAAAATGAATGCCTCTCTTCTTGAGGAAGCCCCCCCCCTCTATGATAAGAGAAGACTTTCATTCTAGACCTGTAATAGAAGATTTACATTAAATCTGTTGCTGAGGTCGCTGGAAAAAATCGTTATGCAATTCTTTTACCCAACTTCTGAAACAATCTTCCACATGTATAAAATATACGTCCTAAGATTGTCACGTATAGTTTGGTGCCGATCCGAGTGAAAAACCAACTTCGGTTCCTAGTTGGGATGTTCTCTTCTTCTCCCTACACTCTTGTGCTAACAGAAGAGACCAAGGTGCTCGACCGATCCACCTCTCCTACCCATTTAGCTGCCACCACTGCAAGGCACTTTCCTCTCTGCATCTGTGCACCTAGCACCAAATCGGAACCTCCATGAACAGAAGTTCTTTCCAAGTACTTCCAATCTGTGGAACACAATACAACGGGACTACTTCCCTGCTGACTACAACATATTCGTCTTCAAGTCCGATGTCAAACAAATTTTGGTTGAGCCATCCTCTTAAGTAATCAATATGTGTCGTTTCAGACATTGTTTCCAATTCTCCCATAGTATTGTAGTAAATCCAATTGACAATTTGGTACTAATCCAGATTAGAACCCAATCTAACCATAACCCTAACGCTAACCCTAGCCCTAACTATAACCATAACCGTAACTGACGCCACGTCAATTTTAGCTTAGGTCCTAATCAGGATAAGTACCAACAATCTTATTAACACTTATCTTGGTCTTTGAAATGTAACAAAATCTTGTTTAGTTATATATATATATATATATATATATATATATATATATATATATATATATATATATATATGTGTGTGTGTGTGTGTGTGTGTGTGTGTGTGTGTGTATATATATACATACATACATACATATGAAGAGTTCGAATGTAAAACGCGATAAACGCCATTTTTAAAATTACGAAACTATCATTACAAAGAATGTTACATTACAACACTCATCAACTGCCTAAAGTCATTTTTCATATAATATGACCCTGGCATAGTTTCTTTTTGGATTTAATTTAAAAAAACTTTTAGGCAAAGTCTAGATTTAATATATTTGTTCTTTTTATAATTTAAGGTCTCAATTTAAAGCAATTGGATTTATCGCGTTTTGCATTCGAACTATTCTTATCTATCTATCTATCTATCTATCTATATATATATATATATATATATATATATATATATATATATATATATATATATATATAATCACTGCAACATCTTGTCAGACGAGTGGCACACTTTCATTCAGAAAAGTGCAATTTTCTGAAGGAGTATCTGTAATGAGATTATAAATAAAGAGATCTAGCTTTGTACGACAGCTAGACCCTACCCACGGTTCGAAGTGTTGAGATTCAACAACAAGCGAAATCAAGATAGCAAGTAACCAGTTGAAACTGCACTAATGTGAAAAGTTGTCTTCCAATAAAAAAACAACAACAACATACAAACGGGGCTCAACACACATCGAAAAGTCGAATGAAAATAAGCATTTCCTTAATAATGCACATTTCTTAATACAGTTTGAACCACGCGTTTCCAATACGTCATTCATTTCGTACTTTTTGGTTGTTTTTTATATATACGTACGTAAAAATACTTACCTTGATATATATATATATATATATATATATATATATATATATATATATATATAGAGAGAGAGAGAGAGAGAGAGAGAGAGAGAGAGAGAGAGAGAGAGAGAGAGCTTTGCACGCTCCACTACTTTTGGAGCTGCTCCCACTCCTGCTCCAACGCCCAAAACTGGAGCTGCCTCTCACGCTCCCCATTTTCTAAAACGAGCTGCACCTGCTCCAACTCCTATAAAAAAGGAGCGAATCTTTTTCAGCGCTCCATAATGAAAATGTACCTTCTTTCATAAACGTTCTATTCTGCCAATGAGTGGTCGAAGGATAGGGGTGGGCGTCAAAGGATTTCATCGATATAGGTTGGGATGTCACTTTAAGTGTAAGACCGTAAGATAATATTTGACAAAATCTCGCTAATATTTTGAGAGTTATAGGAGAACATGTCGGACGAAGTATAGGATTATATGTAAATGTTCGTTTCCTGAGGTATAAAATAGAAATAGAAAAATCCCTGAAGTATTTGTAAACAATTTTGATATTCATTACATTAACAACCTATTTTTTCAGGAAAGGAAAATTTGACCCGATATATTTAGATGTGTTTTAAGTAAATAAAGTTTTACTTTTAAACATTATTAGTGATTATTTTCTTTTTAAGGAAAACATTTCTCTGTGAGAGGAGAGACAGCTATATATATTTATTTGTTTTACGAACGTAACTATATTGTATAATGTATATTATTATTTACAACAGAGAAACGTACTTTCAAACACATCGATTTATCGATTTTCTTTTCAATAGTACAATTTGGAGCGAAAAAAAACCAAATGAAGTTTATTTTTTAAAGATTGAATAACAAAAAATATTTCTCATAAGTTGGCCAAAAAATATCAATAAATTGTCAATAAACAATTCAGAGATCCATTTATTGTCTTAAAATTTCATACAAAATATCTGGCCTAGACCTTGGGAGTTGAAAAAATATCGGGTCAAATTTTCCTCCCCCGAAAAATTAATTGGAGCAAGTTTTTCTAGGTCGGGCAAAAACATTTATTAAAATTTAAAAATTGAATAAAGAAGGTGAAAACGTCTATATTTGAAATCTCTAGCAAAAACAAACTGTTTACAATTTTAATATTCGATAACAGATATGTTAAGATAAAGATATCTATGCTACTTTCGGTTCTAAAAAGACAACAAAACAGTTAGAAAGTCTAATTATTAGCTTTTTTAAATTAAAATGTAAGATATTTTCTTTAATCAAATTAAGTTTAAACATCGGTTTAATTGTAGAATAGGGACCGCTCTTTTCTTTCGCTCATTTCGCTTGGTATTCGCCCAAATTTTGGATAAAACTGATTGTTGGTCTTAATTATATTTTTGTCCTGAAATAAAATTCTCATTTACTTTTTAAAGTGATGAGAATTTAACTTTAATTCCAGGTTTTAATCGCTAGCGGCCATGTCTGTTTTTATTGGTTTTTCCTTGGACTAAAGATATTTTTTCCTTGGACAAAATATTTTTTTCTTGATCTAAAGATATTTGTACTGCTTTAACATTTTATTACACACAAAAAACAAACTTTGAACATTTTATTTACAAAAGCAAGTTTTACCGGAATTTAACGAATTTAAAAGCAAACATGAAAAGGTTAAAACATACTAGTCGTGAATGTAAGAATCACCAAATGTTACCGAAAAGACGACGGGTATAAATGGGGCATAAAAGTTCAATTTGATATATGCTAAAAAATAAATTAGAATTTTTTGTCACAACAAAATGCACCATTTCACCCGAAAAATCGATTTTATCGAACATTTGGGTGAATACCGAGCGAAATGGGTGATAAAATCCAACGGCCCCTGTAGTATAATTGAACCTAAAATTCTTTATTTAAAAACACGAATTAAAAGAAAAATTGGCGTTTCATAAATGCAAAAAAGTTCAAATCTATAAGAAAATAACTTCAAAGACATCTATAGCCTCACTGGCTCATTTAAAGACATTTGACGCCAAATTGTCTGCTGCCTTAAGAACACTGTCCTGTCAAAAATGTAACACATTAATGTGAAAAAACCGGAAAAGTTCAGTTTCTGTTTCCATGTGTAACTCTCTCGTTCTTTCTCCCCTTCTCTCCCTTCCTCTCCCTCTTCCTCTCTCTCATTCTCTCTCTCTCTCTCTCTCTCTCTCTCTCTCTCTCTCTCTCTCTCTCTCTCTCTCTCATATACATTTACAAGATATAATTTTTTAAAATAACTCAGAGTAAACTCTGAGACGTTCTTTGATTTTCCTTTATATTGGTGAATAAAAAAATAATGTTTAAAAAAAAATCAAATAATTTTGGAGCGAGGAGCGCGGAACGATAAAACCACCGCTCTTTAGTCCCAAATAGAGCCCTCCTCTCATTCACTCCAGCAAAAAGTAGCGTGCTCCTGGAGCGCGCTCTATTTTGGAGGGCTCCGTAAAGCCCTGTATATATATATATATATATATATATATATATATATATATATATATATATAGAGAGAGAGAGAGAGAGAGAGAGAGAGAGAGAGAGAGATGTATATATACATAGATACACACACACACACACACACATATATATATATATATATATATATATATATATATATATATATATATATATGCAAACATTGTTAAAAATAACAAGATTCGTATGTTTAATTATACCTTTTTATTTTTTCAATCTTTCTGATGGTCTTTTTTGTATTAAAATCAAAAAAAAATTCATTAATGTTCCATAGGTTTCACAGGTTTTACGAACGTTTTCGATTATTCGTCGAATCATCCTCAGGCATCGAAAACAAATGAACAAAAAAGCTGGAGAAGGTAGAGAGTTTAAAAAAAAAAACGGTAGAGAAACGCGCATAGAACGTTTTTCGCATTATTCCAGGAAGCTGTTGACGATTTGAATTCAGCTACGCTGGATGGCCTCACAGAACAAAATCGCATTACGTTAAGCATTTTAAAATGTTACCACTGGTTTCATATGTGATGTTGTTAGTCTTAGGTTGTTGTGTTTTTATGTAGATAGCTTCCGGATATTGATATATACATGCACATAGAGATAGATATATACGTACATACATAGATATATACATAGATATATACATACGAAGATAGATAGATATATAGATAGATAGATAGATAAATAGATAGATAGATATATATATATATATATATATATATATATATAGAGAGAGAGAGAGAGAGAGAGAGAGAGAGAAAGAGAGAGAGAGAGAGATAGATAGATAGATAGATAGATATATAGACAGACAGAAAAGAGATAGATAGATAGATAGATATATAGATAGATAGATAGATAGATAGATAGATAGATAGATAGATAGATAGATAGATATGAAGAGAATAAGATAGATAGATAGATAGATAGGAAGAGAGAAAAGAGATAGATAGATAGATAGATAGATAGATAGATAGATAGATAGATAGATAGATAGATTTGATTAAATATATTAACAGACAGAAGCTATAAATAGATGAATGCAAAATTTAAGAAAATGAACGAGCAAGAAATCTACAAATTGACGCGTTCACTAATCGTCACAATTTCTGACGTGTGAATGCCAAGTTAGCATTCAACGCAAGATATCTCAGTTAATGGACGCCAAATGAAACTGGGACACGGATACAGTTATATTCGATTACCGATTGTTTGGTTTTATTATGTCTGATAAGATCGACACAATCGAAGCAGAAATCGATACAATTTTAAGAAGACGATTTATTTTGGGGGTAAAAAAATGTATTAGAATCTTATTCAAAGAATACACGCACATGTACACGGCACCAACACACTCTCCACTCTTTAGTAACGACCAATATATATATATACATATATATATATATATATATATATATATATATATATATATATATATATATATATATATATATATATGTATATATATATATATATATATATATTTATATATATATATAAATAATTTATTTAGATACTGTATATTACATAATTCAGCAATGTACCGCAGTTTCATCCAAAAGGGCAGATTTAGACATATTTAGTAAATCTCCGTGCCCAGTGGAATCATCGGCAAGCTGAAACGATTGTAGTCACGCCCGACAGGGAATGGCGTCAACAATGACAGTGTAAAAATAATTATTCAAGCAAGTCGCACGATGCATTACCGGGAAAGAGAGTCACATTTTAACCCAAATGGTGACGCCACCATGAACAATTACACAAATCGGCGAAAATGCAATCTGATTATAATGAACAAGTCGACATAAACAGTGTTCAACTTTGAAGAAACATGCATTAAAGCGATGATTTTGACGGCTTCAGTGCCCAGCTTAAATGGGGACGACAAATATATATATATATATATATATATATATATATATATATATATATATATATATATATATATATATATATATATATACTAAGGTGAGACATGTCGCCCATTACAAGTAAGGCTAGAAGAACACCGAGGGGTTCTGATTTGAGCATCGAATACCATGTTATTTAGAATATTTGGTCAGGGTTTACTTGTACGGTAAAGTATCCTCATGTCAGGTTGTCCTGACAAACCCTTGTATAGATAGACTGAAGACACTCAATGAGTGTATCTAGTAGGTAATATGTGTGTACTGTCAAAAATAAGATCCGTGATACGGCGAAACAGCTTAAATTAAAAGCTCCAGTCGTCTTATACACTATTGAGTCACTATATACGTGTTTGTGCGAAATTTATATAAAATATATGTAAATATCAATATATATATATATATATATATATATATATATATATATATATATATATATATTAAATTATATATATATATATATTTAAGTATATATATATGTATATTTAATTATATATATATATATGTATATATATATATTTAATTATATATATATATTTAATTATATATATATGTATATTTAATTATATATATATTTAATTATATATATATGTATATTTAATTATATATGCGTATATATATATATTTATATGAATGATTAATTATATATACTTTTACGTATATATAAGCGTATAAATATGTATCAGTAATATATATATATATATATATAAGTATATATAAATATATATATATGTGTGTATATATAAATATATATATAAGTATATATAAATATAGATATATATAAGTATATGTAAATATATATATAAATATGTATATATATATATATATATATATACATATATATATATATATATATATATATATATATATATATTTATATATATATATATATATATATATATATATATATATAACAAATTGTACAAGAATAAGCAATGAACCTCGCCCAAAAGACGGAAGTTGGAACAGAAACGCTCAGTGATTCTTTCTTGTCTCGCCACGTGCGTTGCAAGGCGAAAAAATGGGGTGGTGGTGACATTTCGCGATTTGGCATAAAGAAATCGCCATTTTAAACACGTCAAGTGAAATAAAAACTGCAAGAATATGAGACACAGCGGGACCTCGCTTTGCCGCGGGGCTCAATTTGGCTCCAACCGTCTGAAATCTATGGTCTCCCTCGCGTAGATTAACACCTACTTGCCCCCATCATGGCAGACAGGAATGTCACTTCATATAAAAAAACAGCTTTTTTGCCTCGGCAATTTCTACGAAAAAGAATAATGACACACCCATATATATATATATATATATATATATATATATATATATATATATATATATATATATATATATATATATATATATATATATATATATATATATGGGATTATTTTTATTTACACAGACATGTACAAAATCTGCGACACTGGCATGTCGATGTTATCGATCAACAGCTGTTATAAAACTGAGATCTCATCAGGCAGAGTTAAAATCCGATCTTAAACTGAGATCATATTTGGAAAGAATGAAATGGAGAAAAAAGAAAAAAAATTTAAAATATAAATTTGGAAAGTCACGTGGTTGGGACCGTTAAGAATCAAAACCAATAAATAATAATGTCAAAAATAATAACAATATATATATATATATATATATATATATATATATATTATATACGGACACACATATATTTATATATTTATTAATTTTAAACCTACAGAAAAGTAATCCATGGACACGTGCATCTGGCTCTCAGCGTCATCTTAAACAGACATCTCGCTGCGTAGATCCCAATTTAGGTTGACCCCCCCAACATTCTCCCTTTTCTTTCTTCTCAGTAGCCCTTACGTCTACAGCGGCGGCCTGCCTTGTCTGGGGTTAACTATATATATATATATATATATATATATATATATATATATATATATATATATATATAAGTAAATACTGAAAATTGATACATAAAAAATTATATCCCCTTATAACATTTTATGGGGATACATGAAATAATAATACACATACTAGTTTCTGTAGATGTTAATCCGTTGTAACTCCAGTTCTCAATAACAAATAGAGCTGTTCTTTAGTATAATTTTTTTGATTCATACAAACATTATTGGTTACATATGTGCATACATTTTCGGTTGTACTCTTCATAGAGAGTCACCTTCTTCAGACGAAGAATTGAAATGATATTAGAAATCTTTCTTCTTTAGTATATTTTTTCTAGGATGGGATTTGTTTATAATTCAGCGGTCAAGCTTAGTATCAAATTACGTTTTTTACTCTTTGGCATTTTCAATTCGTTTCTCTCTTTCTATTTTCTTATTCTTTCATTCTTTTATTTTTTCATTTTCATTTTGTTATTGTTTAGCCTGACTTTAATAGCTTCTTTCTTCATGCTGTCCGCCTCTGGAACTCCCTCCCTGCTCCCTGTTTCCTCGACTCTGCTGACATGGAGAAATGTAAAACTAATAAAAATGAGACATCTCGCTGCACAGCTCACAACTTAGGGCGACCTTCAAAACTTCCTCCTTAATTCTCAGTAGCCCCTTACGTCTACAGTGGCGGTCTGCCTTGTTTGAGGTGCACTATGATTTTTTTTTAAAGCACTCTCTTCAAAAGAAATTAAGCTCGATGATTGTCAACCAGTTACAATAGAGCATAAATAAATAAGTCAGGTTCATTGTGGATTTTTTCTGATGATCTTGTAGTGGGCATAATAATGTTAGTTGGACTACTTCAAGAGAAACGAGTCGTAAATATGCGTTGACTTCCTGACTCAAAGTGCACCAAACATTGATGTTTATTGTTTTTTTCTTTGCAAAACTCAATCATGTTCTGCAACCAAACACCATAAATAAATACATAAACATATAAAGAACTTGAAACATAAGAACCTTCAACAAAATGACCAGATTCAGCATTAAATAATCTGAAAAGGGTTGATATGCCATAAAATAAAACAACCAAATTTGACCAAAATGACATGATTCGGCATTAAATAACCCAAAAAGGGTTGATATGCCATAAAACAAAACAATCAAACAACCAGTAAATATACATCTTTGAAAATGTGAAAAACAAAACAAAAAGAAAACGCGGTAATTTGAATATAAAATGAACTTGACTTTATATATATATATATATATATATATATATATATATATATATATATATATATATATATATATATATATATATATATATATATATAATGGATTGAATAAAAGAATAAAATGAGAAATTAATCAAACTTTAGTACATATTCAAGTTCAAGCAATAAGTACTGTAAAGTCCTTAATCCATGGATTTTTAAAGAAAATCTTTTCCTCAGAGGACTATTACTTGCAGTGACGTCATTCCGGTAATAGTCCTCTGAGGAGAAGATTTTCTTTGAAAACTCATGGATTTAGGACTTTACCGTATTCTTTGCTTGAACTTTGATATGTAATAAAGTTTGATTAATTTCTCATTTTATTTTTTCATTCAATCCATTATTATTAATGCTCTATCCAATATATTGAGCTTTGTTTTTATCCTGATACAATATATTAAATATTATTTATATCTTTGAAATATATATATATATATATATATATATATATATATATATATATATATATATATATATATATATATATATATATATATTTGTGTTATAATAGAATAATTCCAGGAAGAAATCCGGGTATGAGAGCCCAATGTGGTAAACAGAGCAAGAATAACATAAAATATAATAACACAAATTACATGATTGTCGATGCAATAATTTATTTCAATCTTGTGGTTTCCTCAAGCATCAAACTAGACAATTACATTTTTGAGACTGACAGAAAACTGAATTCACCGTCAACAATTCAAATACAACCAGAGAGAGTGGTGGTTGCAACCAATTTGAACACCCCTTACAGAGCGAAGAGGGATTAAAATCTTATATTTAACTAAGGCGATCGAAATGAATCTTATTGTTTTTTTTGGTTTTTTTTTTAATAATAACGTCTGAGTTAAAAACGCATATTTTTTACACTTATATATATATATATATATATATATATATATATATATATAGATAGATAGATAGATAGATAGATAGATAGATAGATAGATAGAGATAGAAGAAAAAAGAGTGATAAATATGCGACGATAGTCCAAATTTATTTCAAATTTCAATTGTTCAATGCAAGGTGTATTCAGTAATAAACTAGTGTTTATTATTCTTTCCTTAAGCCAAGGCTTTTCAAAGATCGAAATCTTATCATCAGAGGAGAAATACAGATGGATAAGTTGGCTTTCGAAAAAACCAAAGTTCAAATATTTGAAAAATATGAAAATTATTAT
>OY744544.1:3313276-3328276 GCA_963556195.1 Sepiola atlantica | reverse complement strand
ACAATTCAAGTCAGGTCCCCTGTTTATCTGTTATATATTTGAATCCCCTTCTGTATTTGTAAATTTTACAGCGGTAAGTCGACTTATGCAAGTGCTAAGTCTGCGATATTTTGGATTTAGTTAGTTTCTCTGGGAATTTAAACTGCATTTTTTTTCTTTGTTTAAAATGACTCAAAGCTTCTTTAGACTCTCTCTCCCCCCCCCTCTCTCTCTCTCTCTCTCTCTCTCTCTATATATATATATATATATATATATATATATATATATATATATATATATATATATATATATATAAGTATAAATTTTTATTTTCGAGAAATGGATGGATTTGAAAGAATTTTCTCTCCTAAATAAAAATAAAACAAGGATAGGAAAAGGTGATGGAGACGCCATAAAAAGTAATAAAAAGGACAACCACTAGCAAAAAAGGTCAGCAAGTGGAATAGGTAATCCGATACTAATTGATAAGAAATAAAAAATGACTAAACCCCAAAAAGATTTATTTAGGAGAGAAAATTCTTCAAATCCATCCATTTCTCGAAAATTCTTGGTCTGATGAGGTTGACTTTCTGGGAAAAGTGCAATTGAAACATGTATGCACATATGTAACCAATAATGTTTGTATAAATGTATACTTATAAACAGTTCTACTTGTTATTGGGCACTTTTTATAAACACTTGAGTTTCTACGGATTTACATTTACAGAAACTAATACTATATATATATATATATATATATATATATATATATATATATATATATATATATATATATATATATATATATATGGTGTGGTGGAGTTGTTATCCACAGGTCTGTGTGATGCGTCTAGTGCTACAGCGGAGCGTACTTGTAGTTGCATGGGCTTCCTACTCTTGCTATTCGCTTAGCCGCCAGATAGCCCACTAGTTGTGCGAAAAGGGAGCCGAGTGAGTAAGTCTCCCCTGCTGGTATATAGCCTATCCCCAGACAAGACTCTAGTCTGACCTCCTCGTGGTACACTATGGTAACTGGGTGCTTTGCGGCCCCAGGCTAATAGACTAGAGATCTCGGAGTAGGTTAGAACCCCAGAGGTGCAGTGTGCAGGGCCTGCTGGCATGCAGATATGTCCCGGCGCTCACCAATCTAACCCCCTGCCACTGGGTAGTGGTCTGTCTCAACCCCTCTCTCTCTCTCTCTCTCTCTCTCTCTCTCTCTGTATATGTACATGTGTGTATATATGTATATGTATATGGCGCCGGATCAGGGAAATTTCCAGTTTGGTATCTGGGGGCGCGTTTAACCCACTAGGAGAGATGCCCCCTAAGCCTTTGTTAAGGCAGGTGTCTAGGAGATGGAAAACTCTGATGTATAACCTGAGGGTTGTTGCTTACTTTTTCTGTGGCACTCATTTGCACCGATCTTGTGCAATCAACAATTCCAAAAAGTGCGGATGGTCCTACACAAGCCTTCACCACTCAAATCAAATCATTCGTGTGGGTTTTCTAGCAGCTTTTCTAAAATCGACATGAGTATTTCTGGGTCCACTGGCGAGAGAGTAAAGGCGACGGGGACAGGCAAAGGATATTGCTGGAAGTCTCTAGCTGGCACTCTACACAGTGGCGGCTGGTGGGTGATGGCCGTTTGGTACAAACCTTTGGGCAATTGTGCCGTTCGTGTCCTCCACCAGTGACAAAGCAGGCCTATCTAGGATCAGCACTGCTTTCCCTATTTCAGGGAGGGGGCGATAAAAGGAGCCCTAAACATTGCATGCCCTTCTTTGACTTGTCAGCCTACTGCAGCTGTCTAGTTATCCAATACAGCAGTCAGAAAACAAAGAAATTTATGAAGCTAAACATTGGATCTTGGAATGTGCGCACATTGCAGGATAGTGATGCGTCACTAGAAAGGAAAACGGCCCTCGTATCAATGGAATTAAGGAAACATGATGTAGATATTGCTGCCCTTAGTGAGACGCGTCTGCCTGGTCACTCACAGCTGTGTGAGGTAAAAGGTGGATACACGTTTTTCTGGGCTGGTAAACCAGAAAACGAACCACGTCAATCTGGCGTAGGGTTTGCAGTGAAGACGGAAATTGCTAGATCACTTCCAACACTCCCAGTAAGTCATTCAGATCGTATTATGACCCTAAGACTTCCACTAAAAAACAACACATTCGCAACACTTATCAGCTGTTATGCCCCTACTATGAATAGTTCAGATCAATGCAAAGCTGATCTTTACAATGATTTGCGTAGCTTAATCTCAAAAATTCAGCATAAGGATAAGGTTGCTTTGATGGGAGACTTCAATGCTCGAGTGGGGCTCAACTTTCAAACATGGGCTGGTGTTCTGGGTCACCATGGTGTTGGAAAAATGAATTCAAATGGATTGCGACTCCTGACGTTATGCAAAGAATTTAACTTCAGTGTGACAAACACGTACTTCCAACAAAAGCATTGTCGAAAAACATCATGGATGCACCCCCGATCAAAAGATTGGCATCTCATTGACTACATAATTACCAGAAAGCGCGACCTCAGAGATTTTAAGATAACACGCTCTTTCCATAGTAGCTGTTGTTTATCAGATCATGCGCTTATAGTCGGCAAGACCATCTTCCATTTAGACAAGAGGAGAGTGAAAAAGTCTTCTGTTCCAAAACGCCTAAATGTTCTGCCTCTAAAACAGGCAGATACACAAAATGAGCTGAAGGAAAAAGTTACGGCCGCTATAGCTTCTGTAGAGGTAAATAGTGACGTTTCAAGTTCTTGGGATTCATTGCGCAATGCTGTTTATGACTCGTCTGCTGAGGTTTTGGGCTTCCCTTTACGGAAACATCAAGACTGGTTTGATGAAAACAACACTGAAGTGCAGAAGCTTATCGACCAAATGCATGTTTGCCACAAAACATGGCTCGAGGACAAAAATTCCACAGTGAAAAAGAAGGCGTATAGAGCTCACAAAGCACAAGTTCAGAAGGCACTTAGGGCATTGAAAGAGGCTTGGTGGTCATCCAAAGCTGCGGAACTTCAGGACGCAGCCGACAGGAAGGATTCTAAGTCATTTTACTCTGGCCTGAAAGAGGTGTTTGGTCCTCAAATGAATGGCTCTGCCCCAGTTTTTGCTGAGGATGGAGAAACACTGCTAACTGACAAATCTGCTATCCTTAAGCGCTGGAAGCAGCACTTTGAAACTGTCCTTAACTCTGCATCGGTGACTGACGAAAACATCATTTCCTCTCTTCCGCAGCATCCCGAAATTCCGGAGCTGTCTTTTCCACCTACAGTTCAGGAAGTATCTCAAGCTAAAAAACAGCTATCGTCAGGGGCACCGGGCAGAGATTGCATCCCCATTGAGGTGTACAAACATGGCGGAAGAGCACTCGAGGAAAAACTGACCATCTTGTTTGTGGAGATATGGAAAGTTGGTGGAGTCCCACAGGACTTTAAGGATAGTAATGTCAAGCATCTTTATAAGAGCAAGGGAAGCAGGAATTCTTGCGATAATCATCGCGGAATATCTCTGCTTTCTGTTGCAGGTAAAATTCTTGCAAGGTTGATTCTGAACAGGATCATCAGACATCTTATTGATGAGATTTACCCAGAGTCCCAATGTGGTTTTCGCTCTGGTCGAGGTACAATCGACATGGTATTTGCCCTTCGTCAAGTTGCTGAAAAAGTTTGTGAAAAAAATCGGGAACTGTACATGGTTTTTATTGATTTGACAAAAGCATTCGATACGGTCAGTCGCGTAGCACTTTGGAAAGTTCTTCATAAGCTTGGAATCCCCAACAACATGCTTGATGTCATAATCTCCTTTCATGAAGGGATGAAAGCACAGGTCGTTTCCAATGGGGAAACCTCAGAGCCTTTTGAAGTTACCAACGGTACGAAACAGGGTTGTGTGATGGCACCTGTGCTGTTTGCATTGTTCTTCTCGGCGATGCTTCGGCACGCATTCGCTGATGAAAGCACAGGTGTTAAGTTTCAATTCCGAACCACAGGTGGGCTCTTTAACCATCAGCGTTTTAAAGCCAAAACCTTGGTTCGAGAAGCCATCATTCGGGACCTTCTCTTTGCAGATGATGCTGCCCTGGTCGCGACTTCTTTTGAAGAAGCTCAGAATCTTTTGACAAAATTTTCAGGTGCATGTAGGGCCTTTGGTTTAACAATCAGTTTAAAGAAGACTGAGGTGGTCCATCAACCATGCCCTACCCCTAAACAAGTTCAAGGAGTGAAACAAAATCAGCCTGTCCATGAATTTCCATTAGAAAAACTCAAAGTGGATGGCAGACCAATGAACTATGTCAAAAACTTTACCTACCTAGGTAGCAAAGTTAATTCTGCTGCTTCACTTGATGATGAAATCATAAACCGAATTGCAAAAGCGGCAAATGCCTTCGGAAAGCTGAAACATCGTCTTTGGAGTAGCAGAGGCATTAAGTTGAAGACAAAAATCAATGTGTATAGGGCTGTAATATTGACAGGTCTTCTCTATGGATGTGAGGCGTGGACGCCTTACCGGCATCACATTCGCCAATTGGATGTGTTCCACAGGAGCTGCCTTAGGACCATATGTGGACTTAGTTTGAAGGACAAAGTCGCTAACATCGATCTTTACAACAGATGCCATATTGGTGGAATTGAAAGTTTCCTGTTGCAGTCTCAATTGCGATGGGCTGGTCATGTAGCAAGAATGGACGAAGGGAGGATACCTAAAGCACTGATGTACAGTCAGTTAGCTTGTGGTAACAGGAATGTTGGTCGGCCCTTGCTGAGGTACAAGGATAAATTGAAAGATGCGCTGACGGCAATTGGAGTACCCCCCAAAAACTTTGAAGACTGTACAAAAGACAGGAAGACATGGCGAGCAGCTTGTTGCATTGGACTGGAGAGATTCAACGAGACCTGTGTGGATAATATGAGAACTGCCAGAGTTAGGCGAAAAGCTAGAGAGAGTGCTCCACACCTGGCATCCGATTACTCACACTCTTGCACTGTCTGCGGCTTTCCTTGCAGGTCTCTTGCCGGACTCATGTGTCATGAACTATCTAAACACAAATGAAAGTTGTTGGAACCTCATACGTCGCAATCGACGGGAGAGTCCATCATATATATATATATATTGTTTCCACAATCAGACAACGCCGCAACCCACAACCTATGAAAGAAACAAACCGGAATTCATAGACTCGAGTTTCGCCCTTCTTTGGGCACATCAGTAGAACAGATCCGAACTCAAGATTCGAAACCCGAGTCACTCTGCCACTGAGCTACCTCACCACGTACAAGAATGTCTGTCTGTCTGTCTGTCTGTCTGTCTGTCTGTCTGTCTGTCTGTCTGTCTCTCTCTCTCTCTCTCTCTCTCTTTCTCTCTCGGTCTCTCTCTCTCTCTCTCTCTCTATATATATATATATATATATATATATATATATAAGGTAATCTAATAAACTAATGAACAGATCATTATGAATTTTGGGATATATATAGTCGGCAACACGGTGAGTAACATTGGCACATTATTATTGTGTGTTTTTGTACACTTTACCATTTAGGGCACTTTGGCCTACAAGAAAATGCATGAGCAGCCCAGTCGGAATTTCCCGGTAGGGGCGCTTCTGTCGATTTGCAAGAAAGTAACCTTTTCTCAGAGAGAAGCTAAAGCCTGTTGGCATTTTTGATAAAAGTTTCATTTTGTACTTTGAGTAAAATATTGAATATTCAGTTTAAGCTTCATTTATACACAATTTTTCGACAAATGTTGGTTTAGATAAAACTGTTGTAGTTACAATAGCTGTTGTAGTTAGGGTTAGGGTTAGGGTAAGGGTTAGCTTAGAGTTAGGGTTAGGTTAGGGTTTAGAGTTAGGGTTAGGGTTAGCTTAGAGTTAGGGTTAGGGTTAGGTTAGGTTAGGGTTAGAGTTAGAGTTAGAGTTAGAGTTAGGGTTAGGGTTAGGGTTAGGGTTAGGGTTAGCTTAGGGTTAGCTTAGGATTAGGGTTAGGTTCGGGGTTAGGGTTAGGGTTAGGATTAGGGTTAGCTTAGGGTTAGGGTTAGGGTTAGGATTAGGGTTGGGGTTAGCTTAGGGTTTGGGGTAGGGTTAGAGTTAGGGTAAGGGTTAGGGTTATAGTTTAGGGTTAGGGTTAGGGTTTAGGGTTAGGGTTAGGGTTAGGGTTAGCTTGCACAATTCAGTAGCTGTCTGCCTCTTGTTTAAAAGGCCAGATAAGTCAAAACGTTAGAAACCGAAGGAACAGAATGAATACTATCATCAGAGTCGGAGAAGATAATTGCTAATTCATCAGCTAACGACGAGAAGCGAATCGCAAATACGTATAAAAATGATATCTTAAACAAGAATAAGTTAATCGTCGGGTTTGAATGACTTACCTCCCTTGCGATGATGCTAACAAAGCAAACGTGTGGCGAGCAAAATTATTGTATAGATTTGTTTTGCAGGATAAGATGCGACACGTAAAAGTGTTATTTTACTAAACACTTTAATAATGGTATTACTTAAAATTAATAATGGTATTACTTAAAATTAATAGTGGTATTACTTAAAATTAATAATGGTATTACTTAAAATTAATAATGGTATTACTTAAAATTTGATGTAATCTTCAATTCGATTATTTATTTAAGATGGCAATCGCGCTCCAACACGACAAAAGTTGCTTGACTAGATTATCTGCGTCAGACTCTGAGGTTTACCGAAGTGCCTTTTGTCGCGGGCTCCAGGATGTCTCCCCGGAGGAAAGGCCGTTGAAATGAAATAAGCGAGTCTTGCCTTTCTTAATAGTCGAAACCTGGACGTAACCCGAGGGTGTGGTAAAATCTTTGAAATGTTTGCTGTTAGCAATCCACCCCCATTCAACTAACGCCCAACCCCGTCCGCAACCTTGTACACCCGTATCGAATAAATGTCTGCCGAACGCAAACTGGTGAGATGCGAGCAATTTAATCATAGGTTTGTTGTCGATCTTAACCGAGAAGATAGAGCGAGGGAGGAAGACGCACGAAGAATCAAAAAGACAGAGAGAGGGGTGGGGCAATAGATAGTGTGAGAGAAAGAGAGAGAAAGATAGATATAGATAGATATAAAGATACACAAAGTGAGACAGATATATAGAAACTGTGGCAGGGGTTCGAACCGTGCGACCGTCTGAGATTATCATTCCTACACTGATGAGAGCGAAAGCTTGAAACGCTAGCGTATGTAGGTAAAAATAATTTGATATTATTTACTTAAAATTAATATTTTATTAAGACCCTTTTAACAAGATTAAAGTAGAGCCCTGTTCGGGGAATTTAAAAATAGACTGACACACAGCTATAAGGCATATTCCGATAACGTTCGTAGAATCTTTAGTCAGTCTTTCTAGATATGCCGCCTTTCGCATAAATATAACTTGACTGTGGTAATGTCTCACGGATTAATGGTTATTGCGCTTGCTTGCTGAGTCTAGGTTAATTCTGTGGCAAAGGTTCGAACCTTGCGACCGTCGGAGATTATCATCCCTACACTGATGAGAGCGAAAGCTTGAAACGCTGGCGTATGTAGGTAGAAGTAAGTTTATATTATTTACTTAAAATTAATATATACATAATATATATATATATATATATATATATATATATATATATATATATATATATATATATATATATATATATATATTTGAACTTCATAGACATGGTGATTTAAACCAAAACATTTATTTCTGTACTTTTTACATCTCTCATTTTACACACTAAAGTAATTTATTGAAATTTGATATTAATTCTTATTCCTTACGCGCGTTTCATGACAAAATTCGTATAAGTGTATTTTTTCCCTTGGTATAAATTTGTCAATCTTCTGAGGGTTGCAGTATATATTGTAGAGCAGCAAAAAAAATGTCATAACAAAAACACCGGAGGGGAAATACGGTTAAAATCCAAGTTGATTTCTGATTTAAAGAATTCGGCAAACTAAGTATAAAAAGACAAAACGCTCGGAAAGAGGTGAGAAAAACGTGATCACTTCACTATATATATATATATATATATATATATATATATATATATATATATATATATATATATATATATATATGGTAAAATGAAAAAGGAAAACCAAAAAACTGGATGTTTTTTTATGTGTACATCAACGTTTCGTCTTTATTTATAAGACTTCATCAGGATGATGATATAGGGAAAAGATATCATGCAAGCACGGATACATGTAGGGTAGACATGTTGGGAAGAAAAATAAAATAAAATGATGAAGTCTTATAAATAAAGACGAAACGTTGATGTACACATAAAAAAACATCCAGTTTTTTGGTTTTCCTTTTTCATTTTACCACCACGTCGGATTACCTTCATCCTTCTCTTCCCATATATATATATATATATTATTTTAGGAAATAAATTTAGAAACACGTCACTTACCGATCACTGCAACTCATCGTTGTGTTTATTAAATCTATCCGGTTTGATTGGAGTTTTTTTTTAAAGTATAACGAGTTCAAATGCAAAGCACGATAAACGCTATTTTCAAAATTACGTATTTAAAACCAGATATTACGACTACATTAGAAAACAAAAAACGTCGAATTAAAACAGCACTAGCGAACCATTATTGGGAGCTCAAAGAAAACGAACGCTCACAAATAATTGAATGGAAAATAATAGGACAGGCCAGTACATGTAGAAATTTAGACGACCAATATAGATTATGTCTGAATGAGAAATTTGAAATCCTAAATTTTTAAACCACCAAAACCTATTAAACCGTAGAAGTGAAATAGCAAACAACTGCTTACATATAATAAAATTTACTTCAGGTTTGCAATACATGATAAATAAATAAATACATAAATAAATAAATAAACTAAAACCTAAAATGCAGGTAAGCACGTGTTAAAATAAGGTCACCCATTATTTCAACACAACAAAGAAACAGGGATGTGCCACCATATAGAAAACAGTACAATAGAATAGGAAGTAAAATCAACCGCACTATTGTTTGTGAGAAGCCCGACGATTGGATACATGAACCCTTTGGAGAGAATAACAAAGAATCTGATTGGTTAACTTGCTAGAAGAGAGAAGGAGATGGGAAGAAAAAGAAAAAAAGAAAGAAAGAAAAAAAGAAAGAAAGAAAGAAAAAAAAAAGAAAAAAGAAAGAAAGAAAAAAAAAGAAAGAAAGAAAAAAAGAAAAAAAAAAGAAAAAAAAGAAAAAAAAAGAAAAAAAGAAAGAAAAAAAAAGAAAAAAAGGAAGAAAAAAAAATAAAGAAAAAAAGGAAAAAAGGAGGAAAAAAAGAAAGAAAAAAAGAAAAAAAGAAAGAAAAAAAGAAAGAAAGAAAGAGTGGAAAAAAGAGAGAAGGAAATAGAAAAAAGAGGGGGAGGGATATCGTGTCCTGCAAAACTTTTGTAAGATAAAATGATGTTATTACCCTGAAGCGAATGATGGAGACGGATGAAGCGCTGCAGGTTGATTGAAATGTCCACAGTTTAATTAAGGTGAGATTGATCTTTGGAGACGGTTCCTTATTCTTTGCGTCGGAAACCATTTCTTCTGGCCACGTTTGAAAACCCCAGGCGACGCGTCAATGTCTGACCGCTGTCTGAAAACGTCAGCAAAATGTTTTTTGTTTTTTTTTATCTCAGGTGGTTGCTATTCGTTCGTGTACTTAACCGATTTGCTGTTAAATATTATTAACTATTATTAACTAGCAGAATCCACTTAATAATATGGTTAATTAATAAAAAAAAATGTATTTTTTTATGTTTCTATACTTATCTTATATATGAAGTAGTTGACATTTCCCCCCTGTATCTTTGGCGGGTATAGCTTTCTAACTATTGGCTACGTATTAAAATCAGGACAATTATTGGTACGCGTTTAAAAAAAAAAGAAAATTTGGAGACAAATTTGCCAAAATGCATTTCACTTAATGTCATTCTACTTATGTCAGTCGGCTTCACCCCAAAACTATATATATATATATATATATATATATATATATATATATATATATATATATATATATATATATATATATATATATATATATATATTTGTTCTTCCTCTCTCATACAGCTCAAGTGAGTTTTTACTTCTTAAGGTACGCTTCTGTTCAGTCTCAGGGCTCAACCTTCCCAGGCTTTACACCCTTCGGTTCATTGCTAATCGCATGTGACGCTTCTATCTAAGAATGCCGACGGGGCTGCTCGGGCATGTTTTGTAGGCCAGAGCTCACTAATCCTAGTGCGCTGCCTTTTCAAAACAACACTTGACCTCGTGGCTAAGCTCTCCTGGAGAGGAGGTAAATAAACATAGGATGATTCTATCTCATTCTCACTTTTGCTGTCTCATTCTGTCTCCGATATTGTACTACATAGACACGCACCTTTCTCTCTATTTTATTTTATTTTTCCGTCTGTCTCTTTTTCTTTTTTTTTCAAGTTGATATTATACACAGGCCCACTTACTCTCTTTCTTTTTTATTTTTCCCTTTTCGTCTCTCTCTCTCTCTCTCTCTCTATCTCTATCTCTCTCTATCTCTCAGACACACACACACATACACACACATACCAATATAATACACAATACAGAACTTCTTTCTTTCCCTCTCAGTAAGTCTCTGTATGCCTGCCTACCTTACTCTCTCTCTATCTCTATCTCCATCTCTCTCTATCTATATATCTCTCTCTCTCTATCTATCTATCTATCTCTCTATCTCTCTATCTATCTATCTATCTCTATTTATCTCTCTCTCTATCTCTCTATCTCTCTATCTATATATCTCTATTATCTCTCTCTCTCCATTTCTCTATCTCTCTTTCTGTCTCTGTGTATGCGTGCATGTACATGACTTCGTGCCACTGCTTCTATGCTGTACAGACAGGAAATCCTGGGTGGGGTCTGCTTTTGATAGCGAAAATCCCATTTACGAATCAATTCAGCGCCTGTTAAGCGTCATTCTGTGCGTGGGTGCCCCCAAGGGAGGGACACGAGAGAACCCCTCTCAGGATGTTTGAACGTCTCTGCACTCAGCCAGTCTTCGACGGCGCCACTGCTTTTTTCGCTCAAGACTGATTTAGACTCCAAGATCTGCCATTTTGTCGACAAGAAACAAAAACACATTCGCGCTGCTCTTCTGTGCCATTCTGCTTGCCCCTGTCGCCTGCCCCGCCTTTTCTTTGATCGCTTCAAGGTAGTTTGAAATGTTAACTGCCACACCTGAGACAAAAAAGAACTCCCAAGTCTATAGAAAGCCGAACTAAAAAAAGAGAAATGAATATTTAATTATTGCTTTTTAGATATGTCGTTACTCTAGTTTGAAATAGCATTTTCATCGCCACACGCGAATATTAAATAGAAGCTCTTGAGAGTCAAAGCAGCGGTAATAGATGCTCTGTCCGACAGTCTTCAGTTAATCACCCTTAAGTTCAAAATAGCATTTTCGTCAATTTTCAAGTTTAAGCTTTAGAAATAACATTTTCGTAAATTTGTCAGGGTTGAGTTTGAAATAGGATTTTCGTGTGCCTGTCATGTTTACGTTTAAAATAACAATTTTGTAAAGACTATTACACCCTTAAAGGGGCTTTTAACTATAAATATTTTTTTTTAATATATATATATATATATAAAGTAGAGACGACTTTCCACCTTCTCGGAGTATAGGAAAATAACCACATGCATCACAGGCTACTAAATTCACCACTATACTACACTTATTCACTCGAGCGTGTTTTAGTAAATGTGTTATTATTTTTTCCTACCTAACACTAAATATTACATTTTGCCCACCATCAACGTCTCTCCGAAACAACAACTCCATATAGGTGGTAGCAAAAACTTTTCTCCCTAACAATTTTGTACTGTCACTCTACTCATCGATACCGGGAACTAATACACACAGTTTAATTTACACAAAACACCGGTTCTTATTTATTATTTGCCTGGTATTACTTTACTACATGATATAAAGCAATACGCAAAGACTTAATGACAGCTCCCGTTCACTCCGATGATTTTCCGCTAATATCAGATTACGCTAGCTTACATTAATTGGCCTATTTTCACGCGTAATTTTAACTCGAACCAGTGGTGCAGTCGTTAAGAAGGCAGGTTTCATTATCGCCAGTTTAAGCGTTCGATCCCATCCTACTCTACCACTATTTTTCTTTCTTTTTTAAATTTAAAAAATTGGCTAACACGTTAGAGTGGGGAATAATAGGTCGTTTCTTTTTTATTCGACGTCATGCAATAGGTCGTACTTTCTCCCGGGCGACGGGTTCCGCTAGTATATATATATATAAAGTTAATACAACAAAAGATATAAGAGGCAACTAATATCATTAATTAGTGAACATCCGGATGAAGCTCAATATACTGGATAGCACAATATACTGGATAGCATAATATAAAATGAAATAATAAAATAAGGTGAGAATCAAATTTTATTAGAATTCAATGTTCAGACAAAGTACCTTAAAGAACTTAACTCATGAGTTTTCAAAGAAAATTCTTCTCATCAGAGGACCATTACCGCAATGACATTACTGCAGGTAATAAAATTAAACTTGGAAAATATATAAAAAATATATATAAAAATACAGAAAAGTATATAAAACATCAAATATATCAGTCCAAAACATACTTTTTTGTAAAAGCTATACAGTTCATCCAAGTCATACAATTTAAAACATATTCAGGAAAGATCTCCAAGATATATATATATATATATATATATATATATATATATATATATATATATATATATATATATATATATGTGTGTGTATCGAGGCAGCATTTTTTCTTTAAGACACGTATTATTAAAAATAACCGACAATTTTTGTCTGGCTATTTTAGTGTTGATCCCTTCAATTTTCCGGATTAAAATCTTAATCTCGGAAGGATATATATATATATATATATATATATATATATATATATATATATATATATATATATATATATATATATATATATATATATATATATATAACTTCTTTGTAATATAGCAGGAAAAATCTCAGCAGAGTGCACGATTAATTAAGAATTAAAGTTAAAAAATTAAAAGTTAAGAACGTAATATTTATTTATTTTGGTACAGAAAAACTAGTACAACATTTGTACCGTCGGTTTCAAACTCGGAAGAACTTAGCCATCCGTCTATCTTCAGCTTCCAAACGAGAGTGACACGTGACTTCACATTTCCGAAACAGATGACAACAGAAGCTGAAGAGAGCCGGATGGCTAAGTCCTTCCGAGTTTTAAACCGACGGTACGAATGTTGTACTAATTTTTCTGTAACAATATATATATATATATATATATATATATATATATATATATATATATATATACAGGGTGATTCATAAGTCACTTCCCTTAGCTATTTAAAATGATTACCATATGAAGCACATACATACTATGAACTTTTGATGATTGTTATCTTACTCTCTAATTACTGCTATTAGGAAATGGAAACGTGATGTGAACAGCAAGCCTCCTTCGCACAACACCATAATCAATCAAATATGCTACAAAGAGTCGTAAATTCCTTGTAAAAAAGAATGGAGCTATGCATGCAGAACGAAGGTGGACATTTTGAAAATTTGCTGTAATTTTGCACTCCCATAAATGAATTTGTTGAATAAACTTTCTGTTTTGTATTACCGTGTTTTTTAAGTGTAGAATTCTAAAAATAAATAGCTAAGTAACTTATGAATCACCCTATATATATATATATATATATATATATATATATATATATATATAGGGTGGCCCAAAAGAAGGTTTACAGTTATCATTTAATATTTGAAGTTTTTTAACTAGGTTATTCTAAAAACTTTAAATAGGTTAAATATTTATTTGAAATTCTACACCAGAACAGCGGGAAATTCATTATGCCTGTTAACATAAAAGCAAATAATTTAATCTCTCAGATGCTCAAAATGTCCTCCTTCAACATTGCAACATTCTTTAAATCTTTCCAGGACACTCTGACACACAGTGCGACACAAATTCCGATAAAATAAATTACAATCAGCAAGGAAATAGCTGTTTATGTAGGTAAGATCTATACTCTGAGGAGTATTTTATATTCCTTGTAATTAGCCAGTAACTTCAACCATATAAAAAGTAGTTTAATAACTGTAAACGTACTTTTGGGCCACCATATATATATATATATATATATATATATATATATATATATATATATATATATATATATATATATATATATATATACTCGCATCTAATACATGGTTTTAGAAGGCTTGTTAGCCTCTATATTTATATTAACTTACATAAGATGCTTTATAAAATGAACTTTCCTAATTTATTACTCGCAGCGACCATGTGCATTCAAGTTCTATTCTATTTAAAACAAGACATTTTCAACAATAGTCCACAACACCGGACGTGACACTTCACCAACACCAGGAAGTAAATTATGGAAAAAAAAGGTTATACCTTTGTTTGTCTTGGCTCTGATGAAGCTTGTTTTTGTCAAGCGAAATATTAGCCAAAAAAAAAAAATCAAGATGAAGAAAAAAAACAAAAAAAACGGAAGGTATTTCGAAATATTTTATTAAATGTTTCGAAATATTTTTATTTTTCTTTTGATTGAATTACTCGCATCTAATACATGGTTTTTGAAGGCTTGTTAGCCTCTATATTTATATATATATATATATATATATATATATATATATATATACCGTTACAGGACAACGAATCGATTTCGGGTAACTTTGCTTCGATAATAGCATTCTTTTTTGTCTGTGTTTTTTTTTTCATCCAACGAGTAAAAAGTTGGCCAATGACAATGAGCGTAAATATGTGGGGGAAAGAACCGGCCATTGTTGCGGATGCAGCGACAACCATTCCAAATGACAGATCGATGATTAGATGATGCGAAAAAAGAAGCAGAAAAGAGAAAAGCAATCTGAGTGAAGCTTTTAGATGGACGACTTCATTGTTACAGTGTTCGGTTTTTTATTTTTGTTTTTTTTTT
>OY744544.1:3295776-3298276 GCA_963556195.1 Sepiola atlantica | reverse complement strand
AGGAGGTCCACCCTCCAAGGCTTTTCCTCCCCTCTTTGGGGAGGAGTAAGTTTATTGCTTACTGCCTGAGGCGCCCCTACCAGGGAATGCCGACGGAGCTGCCCAGGCAATTTTTAAATGGCCAGAGTGCTCACCTCTCGGGCGCTGACTTTTCAAACCCACTTTCCCGACCCGACTTTGGGTCACATCTTACTTGTGGGAGTAAGATAAAAATGGCCTTGTGCCTAACTCCTGGAGAGGAGGTTAATAAATACTCGGTTGTTATTCGTTCAATTCATGTCGCGCGATAAATGTAAGGAAGGGACCAACACCCCCCTTCCATTACAAATATTGCAATGTTTGTATGTAGTTCACAGAACGCCGTGTTCAATGGTGGTCTAGAAATTGATGAATTATGGTTGTTTTTGAACAAATTCTTGAAAAATAAATTAGTATTAGTTTTCCTCAATCTAATCTAAACCTCTGTATGTCATTATCATTACAATTGTGAACAATATTTTATTCGAACTGCATTTCGTTTTGCACCTATTATTAAAGAGTTTATCGGCTTCTTTTGAAGTTGCGCACTTATAATTATCATTATATTTAATCTCATCTCTCATTATCTACGAATGAATTATTTTGTCCGCCATTATTTTTATTTACGTCTCTGAAGAATTCATTGTACATCTCTTTGCTTCATCGGCATGTGTATTCCATTTTGACATTTTCTACATTAATTAAACAATGACTCAGCTTTATGTTTGTGAATTTTTTTAGATGAGGATTGATAATTTGTATCACATTCTCTCGAGTAAATATAAAGTAGCGTGGGTTTTATTTTGTGGTTTTTTTTTTTGTAAAATTTCACAAATATTTTTTCTTTGGACACATGAAGGTTGCCAACATCTGTAAATTAAAAAGGTGCTATGGAACCGACTGGATTCGAACTTGACACACCCAACTTGTCTGTTTGCGCTACCTACCTTATATCTTAGTAAGATACAATAAATGGGTGTTTGAGTAGTGTATGGATATGGTTATGGCGTTAATTTATTTACCTCCCCAGGAGGTTAGGCACAAGGCCAGTTTTATCTTACTCCCACAAGGTAAGATGTGATCCAAGGTCGGATCGAGAAAGTGGGACTTGAAAAGCCAGCGCCCGAGAAGGTGAGCACTCTAGCCATCAAAAATTGCCTGATCAGCCCCGTCGGCATTCCCCGGTAAGAGCGCCTCAGGCAGTAAGCAATAAACTTACTCCTCCCCAAAGAGGGGAGGTAAAGCCTGGGAGGGTGGACCTCCTAGAATTGTACAGAACAAACCCACAGACCGGCGTAAATCAAGCCCCGAAGGCCAAGACAATACCAGTCTATGGGGTGCAGTATCAATCGGAACAGATACTACACTTTGATCTTGACCAAAAAAAACGAATTAATCAAAAACCTGAAACGTCTTAAATAACATTACTGAATCTTAACTTAATCTCTACTTAATCTACATTATTTAATCTACAAAAAAAATATATAAATTATAATTTTAAAATTTTCCTAATAGATTTAGGTAAAAAAAAAATCGGAAAAATCAATCGTTAGGAAAGTTGAATTTACAAAACAAGGAGACGCTAAAAATGGAGAATTCTTCGATTAATATTTACTTTTTATAAAATATTTTTTTTACCTACAAAGCTATATTTCTTAATCGACCGTCGCGTATCAGACTTATTCGTAAAAGTTTCGTGATTTTTTATCGGAAATAATTTTCAGCACTTCTTTAGTTGAGCTGTGAATCAGAATTTATTTGTTTTCAATTTTGAAAACAGGGGCAGACAATGAACCGGAAGTAACATAGAATTATAAGTTGTTTATTCAAAACAATCAATAAAGCGAAAAATAATAATGGCGAACGGTGTTTCTTATTTAATAATGTAAACTTTTATAAAACGAATTCTCAACAGTGATTTTTTTTCGTATAATTAAAAACTTTATAAAAACGAAAAGTTATCATTTAAAAATAATTATAAAAATAATTTTTACTTTCGGTTGATTGGGTTAGGAGTGGATGCAACTCTTCAAAATTGATTTCTGATTCACAGCTAAACTAAAGAAGTGCCAAAATTCAAAGTTTTAATTACTTCCGGTTGATTGAGTGAGGAGTGAATGTAACTCTTTAAAATTGATTTCTGATTCACAGCTAAACTAAAGAAGAGCCAAAATTCAATTTTGAATTACTTCCGGTTGATTGGGTTATGAGTGAATGTAACTCTTCAAAATTGATTTCTGATTCACAGCTCAACTAAAGAAGTGCCAAAATTCAAAGCTTGAATTACTTCCGGTTGATTGGGTTAGGAGTGAATGTAACTCTTCAAAATTGATTTCTGATTCACAGCTCAACTAAAGAAGTGCCAAAATTCAATTTTGAATTACTTCCGGTTGATTGGGTTAGATGTGAATGTAACTCTTCAAAATTGATTTCTGATTCACAGCTCAACTAAAGAAGTGCCAAAATTCAAAGCTTGAATTAC
>OY744544.1:3233276-3290776 GCA_963556195.1 Sepiola atlantica | reverse complement strand
TTTAAGCAGTTTACTTATGAAAGCATTGTTCTTTGTATACATTGTATTTTAAACTCTTTTATCGTTAAACCATTTTTCCTTTCATATCAAAATTAAACATGGTGCACTTTTTCTTTCGGTTTTTAGTTCTTTCCGCTTAACAGATTAGGACCCAAAAAAATGTGCAACACATAAAAGTTACCTTACATTTTGCTCGTCGTCAGGTTGTGATCGCCGTTGGTACCGTCGATTTCCATTGCATATCTCTGGCCGTGATCGATGCAGGTGATCTTTGATCCATGGATACAACTTTATAGACAGGCAGAAGACAAACGCGGAGACAATTTTTTCTCAGAGAGAGATTCAAATCAGTTATTCTGGACTTCGTTGTGGAAGGGTTTTTATCCATTTGTTCGCTCGATTTCTCATTCATTCTTCTCGCTGTGGGATGCGACACTGCACGGGGTTCTCTGCTGGATCTCTTCGAGATCCAGCCATTACGACGAGCGACTACATCGTCGACTTGACGCTCTCTCTTCCAAAGCCCTTCTGTTTAAAAAATAACTTAGTTTCTCACGAAGAAGGAGTGACGTCACAGATCTACGCGTGTGACAGTCATGCAAAAAGCATTTCCGTCACTCATGTTTTCTGACCTTTTCTGACCCGAGGTTGTGATCGCCGTTGAATTTGTAATTTTGTTATGGTCTTTCGGTGCATGTCAGCTTGACACGCACTCATCGTCTTCATTTGACCCCAGCCATAATTCACACTAGCTGATTTAATCGTATCTACAAATATCGGGCCCCAATAATAATAATAATAATAATAATAATAATAATAATAATAATAATAATAATAATAATAATAATAATAATAATAAAGATTCCGTTTCTCTGTTCAAGTTTCCTTTTCTTAGCCATGTCCAGCTATTTGCGTTGGTTTCTTCTCTTGTGAGTCTTATGAAGCGTCCATGTAGTTGTTTTTCTTCCCATTTTTCTTTTCTTGTCTGTTTGTGTCCAGTTTCGATGCTTCCTGCGTTGTTCGTTGGGACGGTATCTCTTGCTGCGGTGATCAGCCTTTCTGTGTTCTGGTTTATGTATTTCTCCAGCTCTTTTTTAGTGTCGTCAACACAGTTTTCTATACTTACCAGTCCTCTCCCCATTCGTTTCTCTTCACGTAAAGTCTGTCTGTATCGTCTTTTGGATGTAGTGCATTGTGCATAGTCTTTAATTTTCTAGTCCTCTGATTTTTTTTTTTTTTTAACTGGTGACGGCCTAGGCTGACACCAGACAACATATTTGTAGAGGGTCGAGGAGGATGAGAAGACCGAGGAGGGACAGCACAAACCAGACCTCCACTGGAAAAGTGCAGAGAGTGTTGAAACCTTGGGGAGGCTTGTTGCCACCCAAATCCCAGAGAAGACCAATTGTCCTTACCAGCGAGAAATCAATGGTAAGAGACTGTTGCGATACCGCATCGTTATCGAAAAGAGGTGAAGAACACTGGAAGTCTGGGGAGACTTGTTGTCACTCAGACTCCAGGAAATACCACTGGTTGTTGTCGGTGAGCAATCACTGACGATAACATGTGTGAGAACGCCTAGTGTATACAAATAATAATAATAATAATAATAATAATAATAATAATAATAATAATAATAATAATAATAATAATAATAATAATAATAATAATAATAATAAAAATAGTAATAGTAATAGTAATAATAATAATAATAATAATAATAATAATAATAATAATAATAATAATAATAATAATAATAATAATAATATATAAAAGTTTTTCTACGAACGTCGGCCATTTTCCCGTCAATTTTACTTAATATAAAACCGCCATGATTGTTAGTTGTCAACGTCATCCAATTTGATTGTCACGTTCTACAATCTGAAATCTACCCATGAAAACTTTGCGGAAAACAACAAAAATAAAACGGTAGAAAACCGCCAAGTTCTATACTTAAAACATTCATTTTGCATTGATAAACATGACACGCTTATAACAATTAAAATTCCCTAAGCCTACAATCTGCCTCTTTCATTCCCCATGTCTCCGTTTTTTTTGTTAATTTAACTGATTTCAACATCAGTTTATATTGTACCCATTCTATTCTTGTCCTCTTCCTTCTTCTACCCGATAATTCTGACTCTACCACCCGTCCTCCATTCGCCTCTGCGATAAAATCAGGCTACGCGATGCTTTATTTTCAAAAGAAATCTATTTTTAGTGACGATAATGACAGCGAATTAGAATCAATGCCCCTTATAAAGCAAGTCTGATTGTTGAGTATTGTACAAGTCAATACACATTTAAAGAATGGAATATATATATATATATATATATATATATATATATATATATATATATATATATATATATATATATATATATATATATATATATAAGTGACTTTAATAACAAGCAGTGCAAATAGCTACATGCACGATCCGAACGCTGTTCGTAGATCACTCTAAACTGCTTGGGTAAATCTAGCCGCCGACTCGCTATTTACATTTAAATTCCTCTCTATTTACTAACTAATTGGCTATGGCCGATGGGATAAGACCCTTGACTACGAATCAGTGGCGATTTGTGATCGGGGTTCGCGCCCACCGACCGTTGAGAATTACTTCCTACACTGAAGATGTCTGTAGGTATTAAAATATTTAATAAATGTTTATTTATAAATGTTATTATATATATATATATATATATATATATATATATATATATATATATATATATATATATATATATGAATTAACGTCTGAGATTGTTATTTCTTTGCGCTGATGAGAGCCATAAGCTCGAAACGACGTCGTACTTAGGTTAGAATATTTTTTTTATATTTAAATTCACCTAAAAGCTTCAGTGCAATGCTCCGACTCTGTCGTTGAGTGCTATCGAATGTTTAGGTGTTTATACTCGCCGCTTTCAGTGTAAACATCACTTAATTTATCCGTTATTACGTGACAATCCCTAATGGGACTAGGTGAACGCCTACATTTCAAGATGTATCTGTGAACGGGGTTCGCGCCCTATGACCGTCTACTAAAGTCACCACTTATCGAGGCCAAATGCCGTTCAAGGATAAGGATTAATGGATGTCATGTTGACGGTGACACAATACCGTACGGGTGGTGGTTGTTTGGCAGAATTTGATTATTTAAAGAGGACGGCTCAACAAGAATTTGTTTACATTGAACTTGAAAACGATAATGTTGTAGTCAGCTGGGAAGCAGCCCTGCGGTATTGTGTTCCACAGACGGTTATTTCTAGGAGAAAAAAACATTTTTCATAGAAGTTTCGTTTATTCTTAGGCACAGACAGGGAGATAGTGTAATTATATATAGTGGTTGTAGCTAGGCGAGTTTTTGCTGTGAATGTTTTACAGAGGGAAGGAACAATAGATTGGAGCTCAGTCGAGCACCTGTTAATGAAAATAACGATAAAGAAGAGAAAGGGTTCCACATTTTCACACAGAAAACTTAAATGCGGTTGTTTGTGCAATAATAAATTGTTTTGGTTAAATCGAATGAAAATGGCTTCCAATATTCTGACATTTTAATGACTTATTTATTTATTTATTTATTTATTTATTCGAAGTTGGTTGATATTTGAAATTATTTTAGCATTTTGATTTCAAACATCTGTTTGAGTGATGAATAATTAAAAAAGCGCTCACAGCAAAACGAGAGTACTCCATGACCCCATCAATAAATTCGAAAACGTAAGAAGAAATGTTTCGCTTAGAGCTCTTACGCAAATTACAAAAAGGACTTCCTTCAAAAAACATTTTTTTTTTAATCAGTCCTAATTAAGCCCTGGGGTAGTTTTTATAAACAATACGAGGAATACAGATTAGAACTTACCGTCCCCCCCCCAAAAAAAATTAAAAAACCAAAGGAACCGAAACTACAAAATGATATATACTAGCAAACATCTGCCCCCCCCCCCCCCTAATGTCGCATATTTTGGCTAGTATATATGATGTAAGTGCTGAGTTTGCCGATAGAACATCCGATTGTGACATTTTTTGTTCACGTATGTTATCCCCCAAGGAAGGAGGTAATCTCTAGGAGGATAATATCATAACGAAAAAACAGACACTACTCACCCTTCCATCCCCTCACCCCCCCCCCAAAAAAAAGAGGAGACAATTTCTTTAGACGATTGCTTCATTACGAACGAACATATACAAAATTACCCCCAAGGAGGAGGTAATGCCTGGGAAGATGGTCTCATGACAACAGCACTTCCCGATGCGTGCATAAACTCTTATACACCTGTCGGTTCTATCCGTCTACTTATAAAATCGCTCGGACGCCGATGTTTATAAAAAAAGGGTCTATTACAAAGAGAAGAATACTTACAGAAAACACCACAGAGACTGGTTACTTTCGTACGCGTAGGAGATGGAGAAGGAGAAGACATATAAATAGACGGATAGTTCGTCCCGCACCACCTAATTCCATAGTGTGCGCCAGTCCCTTAGTTCGTGAACGGCACCCCGGACACGTCTTTCCTGTTTGAAGTCTAACCAGCCAAGAGAGAGAAAAATCTCTATTTGTAAATCACGTGGTTTCGGCGAGTTCCGTTCTGGGGTCACCTCTTACCCTTAAGGTGTCACTCAAACTTTTCCGTTCAAACAACGGCTTTTGTTGTGTAACAATACTACACTACCTTCCCCCAAAACGAGAAGATAATGCCTGGGAGGAAGGATGGTATCATGACAAAATAACAGATATTACAATACCCTCCCCTGAATTAAGCATTGAAAGACAGTGATAATTTCGGAAATCGGAATTTTTAAAAACTATTTTCCAATGCTAAAACCGATGCTTTTTTTTTTGCTGGTACCAATGAAAAAATGATAAGCATTTATTGATTTTAAACTACTAGTAAAACTCAAATCTATACGACGCATTTGCGAAAATGTATGCACATATTACACGGATGTTTAATGTAATCCAAAAGTTTTTTTTAAAAAACAACAACTCTATAGCAAAATATTTAGAGATTTCAAAAGAATGTGAATCGGAATCGGTAATTGTATCGGAATCGGGAAAATTATTGGAATCGTCCCATCATTAGTAATAATATACTTCCGGCTTCAGACAGAGAGATACAAAACCTATATTATTAATAGAATCAAAGAGAGTATTGATTTACTCCTCTCCAGGAGTTAGGCACAAGGCCAGTTTTTATCTTACTCCCACAAGTAAGATGTGACCCAAGGTCGGGTCGGGAAAGTGGGGTTTAAAAATTGCCTGGGCAGCCCCGTCGGCATTCCTCGGTAGGAGTGCCTCAGGCAGTAAGCAATAAACTTAGTCCTCCCCAAAGAGTGGAGGCGAAGCCTGGGAGGGTGGACCTCCTAGAACTGCACAGGACAGGCCCATAGACCGACGTAAATCAAGCCCCGAAGGCCAAGACAATACCAGTCTATGGGGTGCAGTATCCATCGGAACAGATACTACACTTTGATCTTAGCCAAGAATCAAAGAGAGTAGAAAGTGACTAACTTCAGTTTAATTTCGGCAGCCTCGTAACTCTCGCTTCCTCGCTTCCCTTATTTTGTCATTTAGTCCTCACATGAACGATGTTTCTGACAAAGGGGAAGAATTGCTCTTTTCTGGGTCGGAATCTATCCATCTAACACTTATCGTTGGCTAGTTTTGAATCTGGAAATATTATTGTTTAGCTGTTTACATCAAGTGGCTTCATGCCTTGTCTGGAGCGATATCTATTTTTAAAAAGATATTTCTTGAAAAAGAGTTGACATTTTACTGTCGCGAGTTATTTAAAAAAGATTACGCATGAAAGCGTGTAGAAAGCTTTATCTGATTGTTTGAATTTAATTTCAATAGTTACAGTCGAGTTGTTGTTATCCGCGCCAGTTTAGTATCACATAGAAAATAAACCAACAAAGTAACGAAGTTTTATTGTGAAAAAAAAATCCTGCACGGATTAAGTATTTCTTAGAAAAATAATACAATTTCTGAAAATTTTCTGAAAAAAAACAAAAAACAACCCGAAACCGTAAAACGGCAAATGGATTTAACAAAGACCAGATAATTCATGTTTATTTATTTATTTCAAATCTAAAAAATACAGATAAAAATACTTTTTATTAAATGTTTCAACCTTTTTTAAAATACATTTACCAAGAGATATTCTTTGTTTAATTTTATTTTTGTTTTATGAAACTAAGAAATTCTATTAAAATAAATCTATAAAAATAAATATATTAAAAAAAATCTATTAAAATAAATCTATTAAAATAAATCTATTAAAATAAATCTATAAAAAGAAATCTAGTAAAATAAATCTATAAAAAAAAATCTATTAAAATAAATCTATTAAAATAAATCTATTAAAATAAATCTATCAAAATAAATCTCTAAAAAGAAATCTAGTAAAATAAATCTAGTAAAATAAATCTATAAAAATAAATATATTAAAAAATCTATTAAAATAAATCTATCAAAATAAATCTCTAAAAAGAAATCTATTAAGAGAAATCTAGTAAAATAAATCTATTAAAATAAATATATTAAAAATATCTATTAAAATAAATCTATCAAAATAAATCTCTAAAAATAAATCTAGTAAAATAAATCTAGTAAAATAAATCTATAAAAATAAATCTATTAAAATAAATCTATTAAGAGAAATCTATCAAAATAAATCTATCAAAATAAATCTCTAAAAAGAAATCTATTAAGGAAATCTATTAAAATAAATCTCTAAAAAGAAATCTAGTAAAATAAATCTATTAAAATAAATCTCTAAAAATAAATCTATTAAAATAAATCTATAAAAAGAAATCTAGTAAAATAAATCTATAAAAATAAATCTCTAAAAATGAATTCAGTTTCTTTATGTTCTAATATATTCCAGTTATTTCATGGACTTAACCGGTAATCGACCCTAGTGATCCCAGAATGGAATCGAAGAAAATTTTCAATGGTGTGTTTAGATTCTGTGAAAAATGTTACACTTATTGAAATCTATTTGAGTTTCTACAACACCCTAACAAACATTGACTTTATATATAATATACATGTGTTCTAGGCGTCTCCTCTCAAATAAATGAATAAAGATGTTAGAATAATTTCAGCTCCAGCCAAGCTCACAAAAACAAGAAAATAAACAAAAGCCAGTAACATGCTTAAATGCAAACCCTTACCCTAACCCTAAACATAACCCTAAACCCTAACCCTAACCCTAACTCCAAAAAAGTCTATTTCAACTGACAAATACAGAAATGATTAATCTTGGTTAAAAAATGAAATACAAAAATGACAACATTGCCTTCTATGACCTTTGAGAAATCTATTGAAATTGAAATTTTTAGAATGTATGATAATCTCAGGGATTATTTTTTTTTTACGGATATGAGAAATATTTTAATTTCACGAAAGAAAATAGCTGAAACTTTTCGACGGGATGATCCTAACTGACATTTTGATGAGAATCTAAAACGGACGGACAGATAATTAATTCTGACTCAATATATATATATTATTAATGGAGATTTGGTATTTGGCTGTCTGAAGCCGAAACTATACTATTATTATTTTTTAATGATTCATTCAGTTTACTATACTATTTTTTTCATAGAAATCGCTCCAGACACGGCATGAAGCCACTTGGTGTAAAGAGCTAAAAAAATAATACTTCAACGTCAAAAACTAGCCAATGATGAGTGTTAAATAGATAGATTCTGACCCATGAAACAGCAGTTATTCTCCCTTTGTCGCTTATGTGAGGACTAAAAGACAAAATAAGGAAAGCGAGAGTTACGAGGATGCTGAACGGACTAATGTACTATCTTTCAGTGCTCAATTCACTCCCCTATTTAGGTGGTTATGATACCATTCTATCAAGGATTACGTTCTTCTTTTTCGGAAGAACGCTAGTGTAGTATCTGTTCTGTTTTAGTGATCCCATCGTCCCAGTGATTAACTTCTCTTTTTAGTGGTAGTGTAGTGTCTATTTTATTGTGATGAGACCATCCTCTAAGGTATTAACTCCTTGTTTAGGGGTCATTGTAGTTCGTTTGTCATATATATATTAGCAAAAAGATGCGACTGGGGGAGGAATACATAATTTTGCGATTCATGCTAACACTCGGATAAACTTGCTTGTTTGGTTGGTTGATTGCATATTCAATGATGATGGGAGGAAGAGGATGAGGTGATGTAGTGGGAGGAAGGGGATGAGGTGATGTAGTGGGAGGAAGGGGATGAGGTGATGTAGTGGGAGGAAGGGGATGAGGTGATGTGGTGGGAGGAAGAGGATGAGGTGATGTGGTGGGAGGAAGGGGTAAGGTGATGTAGTGGGAGGAAGGGGATGAGGTGATGTAGTGAGAAGAAGAGGGTGAGGTGGTGTGGTGGGAGGAAGGGGATGAGGTGATGTGATGGGAGGAAGGGGATTAGGTGATGTGGTGGGAGGAAGGGGATGAGGTGATGTGGTGGGAGGAAGGGGGTAAGGTGATGTAGTGGGAGTAAGGGGATGAGGTGATGTAGTGAGAGGAAGAGGGTGATGTGATGTTGTGGGAGGAAGGGGATGAGGTGATGTGATGGGAGGAAGAGGATGAGGTGATGTAGTGGGAGGAAGGGGATGAGGTGATGTGGTGGGAGGAAGGGGATGAGGTGATGTGGTGGGAGGAAGGGGGTAAGGTGGTGTAGTGGGAGGAAGGGGATGAGGTGATGTGGTGGGAGGAAGGGGGTAAGGTGATGTAGTGGGAGGAAGGGGATGAGGTGATGTAGTGGGAGGAAGGGGATGAGGTGATGTGGTGGGAGGAAGGGGGTAAGGTGATGTAGTGGGAGGAAGGGGATGAGGTGATGTAGTGGGAGGAAGGGGATGAGGTGATGTAGTGGGAGGAAGAGGATGAGGTGATAAGTAATTTCTGGCCTCGTGCACATTAGATGACGTCACAAAGCGATGACGTCATCCACTAAAATGTAAGTGATAACGCAAAGCTAGGGTGTTATTTCATCCACGAAAACAGGTGAAAAACCGCGAGAACAACATTTATGACGTCATGACTGCTGAAGTAATCCAAAGGTGGCGCCATCCATTCAAACAGAGAACAGATGGTGGAGGGGGAGGGGGAGGGGGCTAGTATACTTCTAAAACATTATGGATATCTCAGGAGTTGACGGTTATTTCTTTCGTTTTTTTCGCTTTATTTTAGCATTTTTTTCTTTCTCTCCTAAAATATTTAACTTTATTTTTTGATCTATTTCTATTATCATTTTTTTTTCATTTGGTCATTTGGTCACTCTTTTATTTCTTCTTCCTCTTTTTCCTTCTTCTTTTTCTTTTTCTTCTTTTTTCTTCTTTTTTCTTCTTCTTTTTCCTCTTCTTCTATTATAAGTCATCTTCTTCATAAACATCTCCTACAGTGTTTACCCTCTTTTTTTGTCTTCTAATTCTTCTCTTTCACTCTTTCTTTTTTCTTTCCTTTCTTTGTCTTTTTCCCCGTTTTCTCTTTCTATCCAGTTTATTACATCATTCTTTTTATTCGTTCCCACCGGTCTCTCTCTCTCTCCCTCTCTCTCTCTCTCTCTCTCTCTCTCTCTCTCTCTCTCTATCTATCTATCTCCCTCTCTCTATATCTCTCTCTCTTTCTAATACCCTTAAACCCCCTCTCTCACGCCATCCACCTTACCTCATCAAAGGACGCCGACCAACCGACACGCAAGCGCAACCCAACCCTATCTCCAGCCGATGCCTAGCCGACTAACAAAGTGACCCAGCCTGGTCACCTGGACATCCAATATGGCTTCCGAACAATTTCCCCTGATGGCACGGCTTCTGTCGTCCCATTAATATTCCATCATGATCAGGGAATGTGTATAGTGCTCAAGAGAGGGGTTACATTTCGAGAACTGAGGATAAGTGGGGTTGGGGGACAAATGTATCATTTTCTGCGGGGGACTTAGTTGCGGACATTTAAGAATGTTCGAAGACGAACAAGGAGGCGAATATCGACGGGTATCGACTGAAGCGTGGTATCCGGGAATATGTGGGTAGCAAATAATTATTTTAAAGGGCCGTCGGGGTTCATTGCGGTAGGCAGGAATGCGTTGTCTATGATGTTAACGTTGGCATTCCTATGATCGTGACCGCGAGGACGACACGACAGCAATTCAGAAGACGAACATAAGCGTTTAGAATAGCAGTGGGTAAACTTTGGGACATGAGCGCCTCGAGCATAACTTCAAGATCGGTCTCGTTTACGGCATATCCACCCTTTTTGTTGCTATTTTATCCAAAATCACAATACATAATGTCACATAGACATGTAAGGAAATTGACCCGGGGGAGTTGGGGTAACTGGTGGTGATACTAATTATGGCAAAACTCTGCTAGGTCAAGGTTGTTTTTTTAAATTTAGTGAATTGCTTGACGGAATTCGAATACAATATTGTGAGATTCAAAACATAAATAAAAGTGATATCTGTGTTAGTTAAGGCATCCACTGAATCAACCATTTGAATGGATACAAAAACAAAGCAACTAAATAGCTAGGGACTTGATTATGGATTTCAGTGTTCGGACTGACTTCCTCATCTTGGCTGCCATGCCACAGCGTTTCAGCCGTTCTGCCCTCCGGCCTTCATCAGGTGTCCTGTATCGAACTCGGGAACCGTCTGTCTGGACTCTCGAATCCAACTATTGTCACGGGGTACCATGCTCGGATTCCATTCGTGTTTTACAAGCTTCATCGGAGATTTAAACAACACAAAAGGTATTAACCTTTTTTTCATAATAATCCTTCCTGGTCTTCTAGAAGTGACGTCCGATGTCGTGTGGACTAACGGTGTCTCTTTTAAATTGAACTTAAAGACCAGGAAGGATTCTTACGAAAAAAAAAATAAGGTTAATACCTTTTGTTTGTTTAAATCTCTGATGAAGCTTGTGATACCGAGCCAAATAATTAGAAAAATGTCAAGATGAAAAAATATATATTTTGATTTGAATAAAAAAATATCTTCATCTAACACATGGTTTTTGAAGGCATTTTGCCTCTTTCTTTAAGTTTTAAATTTTAAAGATGCTTAAAAAATGAACTTTCCCAAATTTATATATATATATATATATATATATATATATATATATATATATATAGTCTCGGAAGTTTCTCAACCATTAAAACTATAAAAAAAAAAAAAAAAAAAAAACTTATAGTCTCAAGTCTTCCAGTGGAAAATCACTCATGTAAGTCAATTTATTTTTTACAGTTATTATATTAGTTAGTTTCTAACACTATTTTAAGGGATCATCAGTTGTTTACCATGAAAAACTGTTTCGGGAATATATATATATATATATATATATATATATATATATATATATATATATATATATATATGGAGGGGGGGGCTGTATATTCCTTATAAAAAGAAGCTTAAATATTCTACATAAAAAAGCGTATTTATATGTAACAAACGCTTTTCAAGGAAGACAATGGAAGTGTTCCCGAATATAAAAGTGTACCTCTAAGGGGTCTATGAGGGCAGACATCCCCTTAAAACTTCCAATGTATTTTATTTTAATGGGATTTAAAGTATATCTATACAATTTCTCAGGTACAGCAATGAAAGTCCCCTTTTAAAGAAAACTATCGAGTTTACATCGTAATTAGAACTTCAAATATATAATATCTTAATAGAATGTAAATGATATCTATAAAATGAAATGTAAATGATATCTATGAAATGAAATGTAAATGATATCTATAAAACGAAATGTAAATGATATCTATAAAATGAAATGTAAATGATATCTATTAAATGAAATGTAAATGATATCTATGAAATAAAATGTAAATGATATCTATGAAATGAAATGTAAATGATATCTATTAAATGAAATGTAAATGATATCTATAAAATGAAATGTAAATGATATCTATGAAATCAAATGTACATGATATCTATTAAATGAAATGTAAATGATATCTATGAAATGAAATGTAAATGATATCTATAAAATGAAATGTAAATGATATCTATGAAATGAAATGTAAATGATATCTATGAAATAAAATATACATGATATCTATTAAATGAAATGTAAATGATATCTATTAAATGAAATGTAAATGATATCTATGAAATGAAATGTAAATGATATCTATGAAACGAAATGTAAATGATATCTATGAAATGAAATGTAAATGATATTTATTAAATGAAATGTAAATGATATCCATTAAATGAAACGTAAATGATATCTATGAAATGAAATGTAAATGATATCTATGAAATGAAATGTAAATGATATCTATAAAATGAAATGTAAATGATATCTATGAAATGAAATGTAAATGATTTCTATTAAATGAAATGTAAATGATATATATTAAATGAAATGTAAATGATATCTATAAAATGAAATGTAAATGATATCTATAAAATGAAATGTAAATGATATCTATAAAATGAAATGTAAATGATATCTATAAAATGAAATGTACATGATTTCTATTAAATGAAATGTAAATGATATCTATAAAATGAAATGTAAATGATATCTATGAAATGAAATGTAAATGATATCTATAAAACAAAATGTAAATGATATCTATAAAATGAAATGTAAATGATATCTATAAAATGAAATGTAAATGATACTTATGAAATGCAATGTAAATGATATCTATAGAATGAAATGTAAATGATATCTATAAAATGAAATGTAAATGATATCTATGAAATGAAATGTAAATGATATCTATTAAATGAAATGTAAATGATATCTATGAAACGAAATGTAAATGATATCTATGAAATGAAATGTAAATGATATCTATAAAACGAAATGTAAATGATATCTATAAAATGAAATGTAAATGATATCTATTAAATGAAATGTAAATGATATCTATGAAATAAAATGTAAATGATATCTATGAAATGAAATGTAAATGATATCTATTAAATGAAATGTAAATGATATCTATAAAATGAAATGTAAATGATATCTATGAAATCAAATATACATGATATCTATTAAATGAAATGTAAATGATATCTATAAAATGAAATGTAAATGATATCTATAAAATGAAATGTAAATGATATCTATGAAATGAAATGTAAATGATATCTATGAAATAAAATATACATGATATCTATTAAATGAAATGTAAATGATATCTATGAAACGAAATGTAAATGATATCTATGAAATGAAATGTAAATGATATCTATGAAATGAAATGTAAATGATATCTATGAAATGAAATGTAAATGATATCTATGAAACGAAATGTAAATGATATCTATGAAATGAAATGTAAATGATATCTATGAAATGAAATGTAAATGATATCTATTAAATGAAATGTAAATGATATCTATGAAATGAAATGTAAATGATATCTATGAAACGAAATGTAAATGATATCTATGAAATGAAATGTAAATGATATTTATTAAATGAAATGTAAATGATATCCATTAAATGAAACGTAAATGATATCTATGAAATGAAATGTAAATGATATCTATGAAATGAAATGTAAATGATATCTATAAAATGAAATGTAAATGATATCTATAAAATGAAATGTAAATGATTTCTATTAAATGAAATGTAAATGATATCTATGAAATGAAATGTAAATGATATTTATAAAACAAAATGTAAATGATATCTATGAAATGAAATGTAAATGATATCTATTAAATGAAATGTAAATGATATCTATGAAACGAAATGTAAATGATATCTATGAAATGAAATGTAAATGATATTTATTAAATGAAATGTAAATGATATCCATTAAATGAAACGTAAATGATATCTATTAAATGAAATGTAAATGATATCTATAAAACAAAATGTAAATGATATCTATAAAATGAAATGTAAATGATATCTATGAAATGAAATGTAAATGATATCTATGAAACGAAATGTAAATGATATCTATTAAATGAAATGTAAATGATATCTATGAAACGAAATGTAAATGATATCTATGAAATGAAATGTAAATGATATTTATTAAATGAAATGTAAATGATATCCATTAAATGAAACGTAAATGATATCTATTAAATGAAATGTAAATGATATCTATAAAACAAAATGTAAATGATATCTATAAAATGAAATGTAAATGATATCTATGAAATGAAATGTAAATGATATCTATGAAACGAAATGTAAATGATATCTATTAAATGAAATGTAAATGATATCTATGAAATGAAATGTAAATGATATTTATTAAATGAAATGTAAATGATATCCATTAAATGAAACGTAAATGATATCTATGAAATGAAATGTAAATGATATCTATGAAATGAAATGTAAATGATATCTATAAAATGAAATGTAAATGATATCTATAAAATGAAATGTACATGATTTCTATTAAATGAAATGTAAATGATATCTATGAAATGAAATGTAAATGATATCTATAAAACAAAATGTAAATGATATCTATAAAATGAAATGTAAATGATATCTATAAAATGAAATGTAAATGATACTTATGAAATGCAATGTAAATGATATCTATAGAATGAAATGTAAATGATATCTATAAAATGAAATGTAAATGATATCTATGAAATGAAATGTAAATGATATCTATTAAATGAAATGTAAATGATATCTATGAAATGAAATGTAAATGATATCTATTAAATGAAATGTAAATGATATCTATGAAACGAAATGTAAATGATATCTATGAAATGAAATGTAAATGATATCTATAAAACGAAATGTAAATGATATCTATAAAATGAAATGTAAATGATATCTATTAAATGAAATGTAAATGATATCTATGAAATAAAATGTAAATGATATCTATGAAATGAAATGTAAATGATATCTATTAAATGAAATGTAAATGATATCTATAAAATGAAATGTAAATGATATCTATGAAATCAAATGTACATGATATCTATTAAATGAAATGTAAATGATATCTATAAAATGAAATGTAAATGATATCTATAAAATGAAATGTAAATGATATCTATGAAATGAAATGTAAATGATATCTATGAAATAAAATATACATGATATCTATTAAATGAAATGTAAATGATATCTATGAAACGAAATGTAAATGATATCTATGAAATGAAATGTAAATGATATCTATGAAATGAAATGTAAATGATATCTATGAAATGAAATGTAAATGATATCTATGAAACGAAATGTAAATGATATCTATGAAATGAAATGTAAATGATATCTATGAAATGAAATGTAAATGATATCTATTAAATGAAATGTAAATGATATCTATGAAATGAAATGTAAATGATATCTATGAAACGAAATGTAAATGATATCTATGAAATGAAATGTAAATGATATTTATTAAATGAAATGTAAATGATATCCATTAAATGAAACGTAAATGATATCTATGAAATGAAATGTAAATGATATCTATGAAATGAAATGTAAATGATATCTATAAAATGAAATGTAAATGATATCTATAAAATGAAATGTAAATGATTTCTATTAAATGAAATGTAAATGATATCTATGAAATGAAATGTAAATGATATCTATAAAACAAAATGTAAATGATATCTATAAAATGAAATGTAAATGATATCTATAAAATGAAATGTAAATGATACTTATGAAATGCAATGTAAATGATATCTATAGAATGAAATGTAAATGATATCTATAAAATGAAATGTAAATGATATCTATGAAATTAAATGTAAATGATATCTATTAAATGAAATGTAAATGATATCTATGAAACGAAATGTAAATGATATCTATGAAATGAAATGTAAATGATATATATGAAATGAAATGTAAATGATATCTATAAAATGAAATGTAAATGATATCTATAAAATGAAATGTACATGATATCTATGCAATGAAATGCAAATGATATTTATGAAATGAAATGTACATGATATCTATTAAATGAAATGTAAATGATATCCATAAAATGAAATGTAAATGATATCTATGAAATGCAATGTAAATGGTATCTATAGAATGAAATGTAAATGATATCTATAAAATGAAATGTAAATGATATCTATGAAATAAAATGTAAATGATATCTATGAAATGAAATGTAAATGATATCTATAAAACAAAATGTAAATGATATCTATAAAATGAAATGTAAATGATATCTATAAAATGAAACGTAAATGATATCTATAAAATTCTCTGAGGAAAACAATGGAAGTGTCCCAAATATCTGTATGCCGAATTTCTACGTGACCCCTCTTAAAGGAGCTAGGGGGGGCAGAACCACCCTAAAACAAAAATAAAACGTATATCTTTTCATGGAAATCGCCCCAGATAAAACATGAAGTCACTTGATGTAAGGAGCTAAAAAAAAATATTTCATGGTTAAAAACTAGCCAACGATAAGTGTAAGATGGATAAATTCAGAGCCAGAACACAGCAATTCTTCCCCCTTTGTCAGAAACATCGCTGATGGAATGTGAGGACTAAAGGAAAAAATAAGGGAAGCGAGAGTTAGGAGGCTGCCGAAAGACATTGATTCAGAGAGTTTTCTAAAATTTCAGTTATTTTCGGTAATATCAGGGAGCGAAATGGAGGAAGGGGATTTTAAAAAGAAAGTAAGATGGGGTTATTAGCAGAGTGAAAAGTGGCATGTAGTATTTTATTCAATCCCGAGCAACGTCGGGTCTTCCTGCTAGCATCATTATAATGCATTCCAAAGATATTTTCTTTTTGTGTGTGTGTTTTACCGAAATTCTTTCTTTTTTTTTGGGGGGGGGGGTAAAGTCACTTGACAATAGAATAATTAATAAGATTAATGCGGCTCGGATTCTCATCCATCGGACAACGTTGACAATGACTGATTGTCAGTGTCTATCCACGTTTCGATGGTGGCAACTGGACTTCGTCAGGAGGGTCAATTCTATCGGCGTGTCTCTTCATCCTATTTTCATGGATTTTTGTTTGTTTGTTTTTTTGTTTTTTTGCTTTTATGATTATTCACGCATGAATTTTTTATTTTTTTTAAATTTTTTTTTATTTTTTCATTTTTTATTATTTGTTGTTTTATTGCCGCTGGCGACAGCAGATTATTCGTTTATGACATTTAAAGAACATTTATATGCTTTATTTATATAGGAATTCGCGGCCGAAGACACGCACTTTGACCCTTTAATAAATGCGAGAAGTGACGCACTAATTCAATCCAATACTTCCACCACTACGGTAAAACACATGTGAAAACAGAGATGGCACTGTGGTATTATGTCGCGTCTTCTCGTCGTATCCTTGCTGTCCGCATTCATGAATTGCCTTACACGTGATTGGCGATCGGTCGGTTGAAAAACACAGTTTCATAATTCCGATTCATTTATTGTTCGTCCGATCAGAGAAAACCTCGCTTGATCTATGATATAACGTGTTCTTTGATTATACCTAAACTATCCCCTGGTCGATCAGTCTTAAGTCTAACCGAGAAAATAGAGATAGCGTGCGAGGATATTCAGCTCTCGTCCCGTTACACCAGCAACACATAGCCCCTAAAGTCCAAGCGTTCTTCATTATAGTAGGGTTAGGGTTAGGGTTAGGTTTAGGGTTAGAGTTAGGGTTAGGGTCAGGGTTAGGGTCAGGGTTAGAGTTAGGGTTATGGTTATTGTTAGAGTTTAGGGTTAGGGTTAGGGTTAGGGTTAGAGTCAGAGTTAGGGTTAGGGTTAGGGTTATGGTTATTGTTAGAGTTTAGGGTTAGGGTTAGGGTTAGGGTTAGGGTTAGGGTTAGGGTTAGAGTTAGGGTTAGGGTCAGGGTTAGGGTTATGGTTATTGTTAGAGTTTAGGGTTAGGGTTAGGGTTAGAGTTAGGGTTAGGGTCAGGGTTAGGGTTATGGTTATTGTTAGAGTTTAGGGTTAGGGTTAGGGTTAGGGTCAGGGTTAGGGTTAGAGTTAGGGTTAGGGTTAGGGTTATGGTTATTGTTAGAGTTTAGGGTTAGGGTTAGGGTTAGGGTTAGGGTTTAGGGCTTAGGGTTAGTGTTAGTAGGGTTAGCGTTATGGTTAGGGTTTAGGGCTTAGTGTTAGTAGGGTTAGCGTTATGGTTAGGGTTAGGGTTAGTGTTAGTAGGGTTAGCGTTATGGTTAGGGCTTAGGGTTAGTGTTAGTAGGGTTAGCGTTATGGTTAGGGTTTAGGGTTAGTGTTAGTAGGGTTAGCGTTATGGTTAGGGTTTAGGGTTAGTGTTAGTAGGGTTAGCGTTATGGTTAGGGTTTAGGGTTAGTGTTAGTAGGGTTAGCGTTATGGTTAGGGTTTAGGGTTAGTGTTAGTAGGGTTAGCGTTATGGTTAGGGTTTAGGGTTAGTGTTAGTAGGGTTAGCGTTATGGTTAGGGTTTAGGGTTAGTGTTAGTAGGGTTAGCGTTATGGTTAGGGTTTAGGGTTAGTGTTAGTAGGGTTAGCGTTATGGTTAGGGTTTAGGGTTAGTGTTAGTAGGTGCAATGACAACGTTGTAGTCTTCTTCTTTGTGTGTCTCTGAAGTGTCATGTGGTCATATGACAGTCTCCCACTTTTTTACGCAGTCCTTTGCATTATTGTAGTACTCTGCAAGATCTTTCAGGCTGCACCGGTTGGGCAGTAGAAGACAAGGTTGCATCGTATGGTCATCCCCTCCACATTCACGGATAGTTGGGTCAGTTTTGTAGCCCCATCTTCTCATAGTTAATCGCCCCCCCCCCCTTCCTGTTTTCAGGCGGTTGAGTGTTGTCCAGTGGAGCCAGGATTCCTCTGAACCGGAAGTGAGGCCCTCAGAAGAGGAGATTCCCATGTCAGTAGGAGTTTAAGTTATTTAGTCGAGTTTGTTTGTCTGTTGGTTTTTGTACAGCCTAGCGCCTCCATTGCTTGATCAAACTTAGTACAAATATCAGCCTTGGTCTAACTTAGAAACTGATTCTGATATTGGGATTGTTCCACTCTATTCCCAAATGGTATCACTATCGTAATAAAACTTCGACAACCTCAATAGATTCGCCATCCAGATGTACGAGAAACGAAAAATCCGGTGCTTGTATAATAAAAAGCTGAAAAAAAGTTTTTTTGTATTTTAGTGTTGGAGAAGTAAATAAGGGGCAGGTAATTCTTCACAACAGCTCTAGCTTTCAAACAATATTTTTCTAACCCTAATCCTAACCCTAACCCTAGCCCTAAACCCTAACCCTAACCCTAACCCTAACCCTTTTATGTCTAATCGACGTTCTCCTTGCACAGTAACCACATGTGCAACGCCAATTAAAGCCATCAGTTTTGATTACTGGAAAATCTTGCTTAAAATTCGTTTGTAGGAGTTCCCTGCCCCTTATTTACCTCTCCAACACTAAAAGACAAGAAAAACTTTTTTTCATCTTTTTATTATACAAGCACCAAAAATCCTAACTTTATTCAAATCAGCAAGAAATGATTTAAACTTATGCCATTTCCTCTTCTAAAACTATCCGAATTATTTGAAGAAACACAACTGTAATTTGTAATTAATATCGATTTTCTTGATAATGCTGGATAGCAGATAACTTATTTATTGAATAATCTGTTCTTTTTTGTTGTTGTTTCTATTATAGTTATTATTTCTGCGTCCAAGGGACTCTGTCTGTCCGTTGAACGATCAGTCTCTCTATCGGTCTGTCACGCTCAAGTTTAAAATGGCATTCTCATCGCAAGACGTGTTTTTTGTGTAGATGCGTACACACATCTCTATAAAAAGCTCTGTCTGTTCGTCACTTGTTCTATCGGTCGGTTGGTCTGTCACGCATAAGTTTGAAATCGTGTTTTCATGTTTTAATACGAATGGACAAATTTTTTAGAATATCCGAGTTTTATTGTTTGTTTGTTTTTTGTGTGTTTTTTTTAATTTTCGAACATCTTTATTCGGCTTTTTAAAAAAAATTATTTAAAATATTTTCTGTTTGTTTTCGGTGTTTTAATATTTTTTTAATGAATTTAAATCATCTTTTTGGTTTTCTGGGTTTTGAATTTTTTTTAATTTATAAGAATATTTTTTCTTTTTGGTGTTTTCAATTTTTTTAATAAATTTCGATCAACTTTTTGGGTTTCTGTGTTTGAATTTTTTTTAATTTATAAGAATATTTTTTGTTTTTCGGTGTTTTCAACCTTTTTAAACACATTTAAAATATTTTTTTTGTTTTGAATGTTTGTAATTTTTTTAACACATTTAAAAGAATATTTTTTTGTTTTTCGGTGTTTTCAAATTTTTTTAAACACATTTAAAATATTTTTTGTTTTGAATGTTTTTTATTTTTTAATACATTAAAAGAATATTTTTTTGTTTTTCGGTGTTTTCAAAATTTTAAACACATTTAAAAGAATTTATTTTTTTATTTTTCGGTGTTTTCAAATTTTTTAAAACCCATTTAAAAGAATTTATTTTTTATTTTTCGATGTTTTCAACTTTTTAAACATATTTAAAAGAATATTTTTTTGTTTTTCGGTGTTTTAAATTTTTTAACGCATTTTAAAAAATTGTTTTGTTGTTTTTCAGTGTTTTCACATCTTTTAAAACACATTTAAAAGAATGTTGTTTTTGTTACCAGTATTTTCATTTTTTAATTCATCTAAATACTCTCTCTCTCTCTCTCTCTCTCTCTATATATATATATATATATATATATATATATATATATATATATATTCTCTCTCTCTCTCTATATATATATATATATATATATCTTTCTCTCTCTCTCACTCTCTCTCTCTCTGTCTTTCTCTCTGTCGCTCTGTCTTTCTCTCTCTCTCTCTTTCTCTCTATATATCTCTCTATCTCTCTCTATATCTCTCTATCTCTCTCTATCTATCTCTCTCTCTCTCTTTCTCTCCTCTCTCTTTATATATATATATATATATATATATATATCTTTCTCTCTCTCTCTCTCTCTCTCTCTCTCTCTCTCTCTCTCTCTCTCTCTCTCTCTCTCTCTCTGTGTATGTTATTGAAACCTTTGGGATTTGAAAGTACGTTTCGCGGGCGTCGGACAGTTAGACGCGAAATTATTTCATTATTGCCTTAACACTGCGCAACTCCCAACGCTTTTCTTCGCTTTTGTTGAAATTATTTATTCCCGCTTTTTTCTCACTTTCAAATCAGTAATTTTTCATTCGTCGCAAACTATTTGTCCAAGTCCTTTCCGTGTTCGGATTGCTTGGAAATCCATTTGTTTGTGGATACCATTTTTCCCCCTTTTAGACATCACTTTATTTTCTATCTTCCCCACAAGAATGAAAGTGTTAAAAAAAAATTATATTTTTATTTTGTATTCCATCATTTTTTTTTCTCTTTCGACATCTTTTTGTCTTTCTTCTTGACTCAACGTATAAAGTGTCCCTTTGTGAGGGGGTGCCTCATACGTCCAATGCAGAGTTTCACGAAGATATTTAGCTCGTGGACCCCCCGAGAGCATATGCATATGTAATTAAAATAAACTATGGGGAAGGGATTACCAGTATTCTGGTTAGTTAACTAGCTCGACATCACACACGAATTCCATGCACTTTGGCCTGACGATTCCCTACGTATATGAAACGCGAACGCCTCTGTGTAGCTTGTGCCATTAATATATTTTCATAACTTACGGACTAACCCTACTCATGTATTGAGCACAGTTGAAATGAATACTCCAAATCGATACTTAATATATTATAGCTCCTTATAATATTATATGTTGATACATGAAATAATATATATATATATATATATATATATATCATTTATTTTTTGTTTATTTTGCTTGCGATACTTTCGAACAAATGCAATTATTTATATAGTAGAGCATTTTACCTTAATGCTAGTTGAAAATAGTTTTCCTTTCGCTAAGATTAGGAGAGGCATATATATATATATATATATATATATATATATATATATATATATATATATATATATATATATATATATATATATATAGGCATATATATATAGGCATATATATATATAGGCATATATATATATATAGAGGCATATATATATATATATATATATATATATATATATATATATATATATATATATAGGCATATATATATAGGCATATATATATAGGCATATATATATATATAGGCATATATATAGGCATATATATATATAGGCATATATATATATATATATATATATATATATATATATATATATATATATATATATATATATGATATTTAACGTTGAATTAAATTAAAGATAATTGAATCATCGTTTAATAATAATAATCTATCGTGATAATATAAAGCTCAATATATTGAATAAAGCAATCAATTCAAGAGATGAAAGATGAGAATAAAAAATTGTAAAGATGCAATATTTATTAGAACATCAAAAGTTCAGAGCAAGGAGCTTCATATGTTTAATCCATGGATTTTCAAAGATTTAATGTTCTAATAAACATTGTATCTTGAGAAAAAAAATTGTAATCTTTTTCTCATTTTTCATATATATATATATATATATATATATATATATATATATATATATATATATATAAGGTGAGTCAATGAAAAATAGTTAGACCTGTAAATGGAAACAGATCGAATCTTCAGTTGTTCAGAACAAGAAGCATTTAGTAGATAAAAATATTTATTCTTCTTCTCTTTCAATTGTATTCCTTAAGCACGGCTTTTCAAAGATCAAAATCTTATCATCAGAGGAAGTAGTGATTGATAAGTTGACAGATAAGAACAGTCAAAATTCAAAATTTGGAAAAAGTTTTTTTTTTAAAGTTCTTTTTAAAAAAAGTTATTTTTTAAAAAGTTTTTAAAAAGTTGTTAAAAGTTCAAACGGGTGTGTAAATGAAATTCACCAAACACGGAGATCCAAGTTGTAAAGGGCTAAAATGTAATTGGTAAATCCAGAAGAATCTGCAAGAAAATCCAACGGCGAAGATTCCACCCAAGTCCTTAGTCCTTAGAGGGGAGATCAGACAAAATTAGCCATATTAAGAAAACGCATTTCTCCCTGTTTTCAAGTAAACAGATCCAGAGGCGAAAAGCAGCGAACCAAACCTCAATGAAAATTGGAAATCCGCATTGTTGTAAAGTGTGAATATATATATATATATATATATATATATATATATATATATATATATATATATGTGTGTGTGTGTGTGTGTGTGTGCGTGTGTGCGTGTGTGTGTGTGTCTATACATGTTACCCGATTTCCTGATTTTCTTTACATATCCTCTGTTTATAATCTCTATTTGTGTGTATACTATCTCGTCCATCCTTTCCTATTCGAACGGCCGTAACAGGCATTCCATCGTAATGTAGAATTTATATTAAATCTCGACCGTTCATGACTGGAATGTTAAAGACGCCATTTTGTTTGTTAGTTTGTTTGTTTTTTGGTTTGTTTGTTTGTTTGTTTGTCTGTTTGTTTGTTTGTTTGTTTGTTTGTTTGTTAGATGTAAACTCACATCTCTACTAGATGTTCTATCTGTATTGATTTACTCCTCTCCAGGAGTTAGGCACAAGGCCAGTTTTTATCTTACTCCCACAAGTAAGATGTGACCCAGGGTCGGGAAAGTGGGGGTTAAAAATTGCCTGGGCAGTCCCGTCGGCATTCCCCGGTAGGGGCGCCTCAGGCAATAAGCAATAAACTTTCTCCTCCCCAAAGAGAGGAGGCAAAGCCTGGGAGGGTGGACCTCCTAGAACTGCACAGGACAGACCCATAGACCGGCGTAAATCAAGCCCCGAAGGCCAAGACAATACCAGTCTATGGGGTGCAGTATCCATCGGAACAGATACTACAGAGGTTCTATCTGTAGTTCGGGTCAGGCCGAGTGATTAGGTCGCTTGAATTATTCAAAACGCTCATGCATCGGTCTAAAAGCTTTTATCAGTCTGTCCATCTGTCGGTCTGTCCATCTGTCGGTCTGTCACGGCTAAACTTGAAATAGCATTTTAATCATTCAACCGCAAATTAGATACATCTCAATTTAGATGCGTCTAGACATTTTTTTATGACATGCCGTGTCAAACTCTACGTCTGTCACGGTTAAGTTTGAAAAAGAATGTTGACGGTCTGTAACGGATAAGTTTGAATTAGCATGTTCGCTGGTCTGTCACAATTACGTTTGTTTAGTCTACCATGATTAATTCTGAAGTAACACGTTCTTTAGTCTGTCACGATTAACTTTGAAATAGCATATTCACTGGTCTGTCAGGTTAAGTTTTAAATATAATGTTCTTTAGTCTGTCACGGAAAAGTTTAAAATAGCATGTTCGTTTGTCTGTCCCGATTAAGCTCGCAATAACATTTTCCTCATTAACCGCGCAGATTAAATGGACGTATCTTAAGACTATCCCATCTTGTTTGTATTTTCTGTAGATAATATAGTGCTATTATCATTATTATTTCCTGGGATTTCCGCCACCTCCCCTGATATGTCGTCTTTTCAACCACTCCATACCTTGGAAATACCAAAGCTACCCACTCTATCATTCCCCCATTCCAGCGCTACTTCCAAACGAACCCCCTATTTCCTGCAAACCCGGACCAGGCTCCCTTAAATATCTTCCTTTCCCAACTCGTTCGTGATGAATGCTATCATTGTGCTATCTTCAGTTGGTTGAGCAAGTCCTTGGCTATTTTGGCGAAGACGAGTGAAGGAATGGCGAACGAGCGATGGGTTATCTTCTGCTTAATACGACGCATGCGCACGCGCGAGGCGCAGGTAAGGAAGAGCAGAGACGCGATGTATTTTTTCTTCTTCTTCTTCCTTTTCCACTGACGAAGGCGACGCGTGAGTCATGAGTCCCCTATCTCACCTCCTCCCCTCCGCTTCGAAGTCTCGACCCACACCGCCCCACCTACTTGACTCTTTAAAACGCCCGGCACCCGCTCCTGCCCACCACCGCGCCCCTTTTCAAGAACGGCCAGACACCGCTAACACCTTCAGGAAAATTTCCGAGACGCAAAAAAAAGGGGAGAGACAGGGGAGACGTTGGGAGTAGAGTTGTGGATAATGTTTTGACGTGGCGATGATTGCGAACGTCTCAGCCGATACGGGAGTAGACAAATAAGGAATTTGCAAGGAACAACTAATACACACACTCCGCTTATATATATATATATATATATATATATATATATATATATATATATATATATATATATATATATATATATATATATATATATATATATATATATGATAATTTTTATATGTCCAATGAATTGTAGAAAACGAAAAAAAAACTTTTGCGTAGGAGCAGTGTGGAGAAAATGTTCAAATATAAGTAAATCCAAACACACTTAAATGGAATTGAAAATAGAAAAGCTGGCCATTATTGATAACTTCCTGGACCATAGAAAAAGGCAAATGACATCTAGTCCAAAGAAAACCTTTTTTTCAACGAAAATTACCACCCGGACAAACCACATATCTTTTTTACGGAACTTCTCTTTCACTGCATTTTTTTAATAATATTTTTCATATATTTTTCAAATATTTGAACTTTGGTTTTTCGAAAGCCAACTTATCTATCTGTATTTCTCCTCTGATAATAAGATCTCGATCTTTGAAAAGCCTTGACTTAAGGAAAGAATAATAAACACTAGTTTATTACTGAATACACCTTGCATTGAACAATTGAAATTTTAAATAAATTTGGACAATCGTCTCATATTTATCACTCTTTTTTCTTCTCTCTCACTCTCTCTCTCTCTCTCTCTCTCTCTCTCTCTCTATATATATATATATATATATATATATATATATATATATATATATATATATATATAGTACATGTATTGTATTAGTTTCTGTAAATGTAAATCCGTAGAAACTCAAGTGTTTATAAAAAGTGCTCAATACCAAGTAGAGCTGTTTATAAGTATAAATTTTTATTTATAGAAACATTATTGGTTACATATGTGCATACATGTTTCGGCTGCACTTTTCCAAGAAAGTCAACCTCATCAGACCAAGAATTTTTCAGGAATGGAAGTGCAACCGAAACATTTATGCACATATGTAACCAATAATGTTTGTATAAATAAAAATGTATACTTATATATATATATATATATATATATATATATATATATATATATATATATATATATATATATATATATATATATATATATGGCGGCTTTCTGTTCTATTTCGAATGTGACCACTTTTGGCGTATCGATGTGATATTATTGTAAAAGTTCCGAGTGAAGGATACGGATATGGCTCTTCAGGCTTTCCAGACTTTTACAGACCATACCACAGAAGTGGCAGGTGTTGTGATGATCTGAAAGGATGCCATAAATGAAGCCAACTTTTGTCCGTGCTTGATTTTGCCAAACATGCACTCATTGGTGACTCAACAAACCTGCACATAGTTACCAAGTTGCAAGCTTGACATCTTAGATGCTCTATATTTCCATCCATGTGCTGGAGGTGTCACGTCCCGTCTCTTCTGCGCGTTTCTGTTGCTAGTGTTTCACCCTATTCCTTTCACCCTATTCTTTTCACCCTATTCTTTTCACCCTATTCTTTTCACCCTATTCTTTTCACCCTATTCTTTTCACCCTATTCTTTTCACCCTATTCCTTTCACCCTATTCTTTTCACCCTATTCTTTTCACCCTATTCTTTTCACCCCATTCTTTTCACCCTATTCTTTTCACCCTATTCTTATCACCCCATTCTTTTCACCCTATTCTTTTCACCCTATTCTTTTCACCCTATTCTTATCACCCCATTCTTTTCACCCTATTCTTATCACCCCATTCTTATCACCCCATTCTTATCACCCTATTCTTTTCACCCTATTCTTTTCACCCTATTCTTATCACCCCATTCTTTTCACCCTATTCTTTTCACCCTATTCTTATCACCCCATTCTTTTCACCCTATTCTTTTCACCTATTCTTTTCACCCTATTCTTGCAGTCTTCAAAAATCGCTTTCCTCTTCCTTGACAACAGCCACCGACTCCCATCGTCCAACATCAATTCCAAAGCGCTTCAAATCGTCTCTGAGACAATCTTTGAATCGCTTACGAGGTTTGTGCTGTGGGCAAGTATTCCAAGTTAATCCCCCATAAATCACCTGCTTCGGCAGTCTGTCATCAGTAAGACGAATAAGATGACCAGCCCAACGAAGTCTGCGTTTAGTTAGACGAGACGATGCTTCAGTAGAAGAATACTTGGAAAAATTAATTGATATAATGATACTATTTTTGTATCTATGTTTTGGATGGTGGTATCCCTCCTAGGTTATTACTGCCTTTTCAAATCCACGCGACCATTTTCTGCGATACCAACGGATGTTGATGTTATAACGTTTTTTTTTTTGTAAAGACGTTTCAAGGGGTATCAGATGATGGGAATCTTTATATATATATCCGCTCTGACCGTTTCAGTTTTATGTAAGGCTATCTTTTGTTATGCGAGTTGGTTTCCGCACTCGAGGAATTTTCTTAATTTTGCAGTTTTAATAAATATTGCGCTTGCATCGTATCAATTTCTCCTAGTCTTTTTCCTCGTTTTATTTTCGGGATTCTTCCTAGTGCTCATACAAATATTAGTACTACAGTTGTTTTCTACATATCCCATATTCCCTTCAGCTCTCTGGTAAGCTGTACCTATTTGGTTTGCGAAATATACTTTTTCACGGGTGTTTCCTTCGTATTGTACTATTTTTATGGAAAACGATACCCTAACCCTAACCCTAACCCTAGACCTAACCCTAACCCTAACCCTAGACCTAACCCTAACCCTAACCCTAACCCTAACCCTAACCCTAGACCTAACCCTAACCCTAACCCTAATCCTAACCCTAGCCCTAACCCTAACCCTAGACCTAACCCTAGACCTAACCCTAACCCTAACCCTAACCCTAGACCTAACCCTAACCCTAACCCTAACCCTAACCCTAGACCTAACCCTAACCCTAACCCTAACCCTAACCCTAACCCTAACCCTAGCCCTAACCCTAGCCCTAACCCTAACCCTACCCTAACCTAACCCCAACCTTACCCTTACCCTTACTCTAACCTGTACGTCTCAGTTTTAAGTATTCTTTCTTTCGCTCCCTCCGGCCAAAAACGCGGATGGGAGGTGAGGATACGTTTGAGGTCCTGGTCAGATGTGCTCCAAGTTGGATCTCTGCTTTTTTTCCGTTTTTATTAGGGTTTCTAATTTCGCACAGGCTTACTATATTTTGTGTTTAAATCCAGCAGGGCTCATTTTTATTGGCCGAAAATTCTGATTTAGCGACAATGTGTGAACACTCTTTATTAGCTTGTGGATGTGAAGAGGAGAGCGTATCCAAACGAACCGGAGAAAGATCAAGGTGGCTATTCAAGCCAGTCGCTTTTGGGGGCGTTCGTTCGAATCGCATTTATCTTCACCACGAAGATACCGTATCGTCAACTGAAAGAGGGTGAAAAAAAAAGACGGATACAAGTCAGATAGAGAAAAATTATCGAAATAGAGATAAAAAACTAAAATGAAAAAAAAAGACAAATCATGGAATACGAAGAATAATTTTTTTTTTAAATGAAAGAAAATTGAAAGAAAATGAAACGAAGAAGAAAAGTCGAAAACGAAAGAAAATCATTTTTTTTTTCAAAGAAAAAAGGTAAAAGAATAAATTCGAAAATAATTTTTAAAAGAAACAACGATTTCTATAAAACCATGATAACCGGGTGAAAAGAAGCTGAGAAGAATCGTCACTGATTAAGAACAATCGCAAATCTGTACAGGCCAAGTTTGCACTTCGGTGCTGAAAATGAAAGTACTTAAACTCGGCTTTGCGCACGAATCCGCCAGAATTAATAAAAACAAATAACAATATTTTGAACCAATCAGCGGATTTTTCTGAATTTATAGAAATTGTTCTTTTGGAACCACCTCGACCCCATATAAACCCAGATTTTTCCTTCAACTGCATGTTTAGCCTAAATCCACGAGAGAGCTAACATCGACATTTTTCCAACCCCCATCGCCCCTCTGTGGGTGCCTTGGAACTCTGAGAATGCCTTTTCTAAACTCCGCACACATAGCCACTATGACATCAGCGCACACACATACACAATGCATTAAGTCTTTCACCGTCTCACGTACACGCACACTAAAGACGACACACACACCACACACTGCTTGAATCTCCTTTCAATGTCGTCTGCTGATTGCAAACAAATTTATAAACTTAACCATTTTAATACTTCATACATTTCTCACTGAACTTTCTAATATGAAAACAAATGATTATTGACTCCTTATAGTAACTTTCAATGGAATGTAAGGAATTATGTGAGGAAGTTTTGATTACGATTTTTCAAACTCGTGGATAATTTACAGTCCTTGAATTGAAGAGTTCGATTGCAAAACGCGATAAACGACATTTGCAAAATTACGAAACTATAAAACGTGTTGTATTTAAATACTCGAGCACGCCCTAAAATCATGTTTTATATCATATGATGCCGGCATAATTTCATTTTGCTTTTCATTAAAATACGATTTTTGTCAAAGTTTAGATTTGATATAATCGTCCATTTATTGTTTAAAGTCTCGATTAAAATAAATTGGATTTATCGTGTTTTGCATCCGAACAGGTAGGACCTGTGGACGAGTGGTTATAGCACTTGTCTTTGGTCTGGACGACCCGGGTTCGATCCCACTCACGGCATGCGAATTTTTCGGGTCTGAAAACTCACTCTGTCCACCCAGCAGTAAATGGGTACCTGACTAAAACTCAGGGAAGGTTCAAGGCAACGGAAGGAGAGGGATGGGCTTCGCCTTCCATATGCTGTGCCCTAGACACCTTTACCTTTACGAACTCTTCAATTATCGACTCAGGCTTCCTCGATATCTTTACTAATGAATCTTCCTACTCGACAAGGACACTCAAATTGAACAATTATTCTATGTTTTCCTATCTTTGTAGACTTCCATTTTAAACATATAAAAATATCTCTTTTGTAAATTTATGCTTTTGAATTCATTATTTTATTTGTTGATCATATAACATTTTTCTCGCTCTCTCACACATTTGAATGTTACTTGAAACTGTTTTTCTTTTAAAATGTTTCTATTAAACCCGGCTCTCCCAAAATCTTTCCCCCAAAACTGGAACCCTAAAAACTGGAACCCTAAAAAGGGTTCTTACAAAAATCCAAATGATTGTATCGTTTTTCCGAATTGACTTTTCTAAACTTGTATTTAATACCCCAACAACAAATGCCGCCCCTTAAAATACAAAAAAAAAAACGAATTTAAATAAAAATAATTTCTGGTTATTTTAATTTATATTTTTGTTTTGTTCAAAAATAAATAAATTAACTTTAATATTTCGAGTTCTCAGAATCAGGTCCAATTCAATTGTTTTTACATTTGGCGAACGCATTGAACGATGAAAACGATACATGAAAAATTAGGAACCTTTTATTTAATTCATGAGGATAGATTGTTCTTGTTCCGTCAGCCATGATCGGGTGGAAGTCTTTATTTATTCATAATTCTATTCTTAATATCGCCCGTACTGAGGATTGAACCGTCCACCTCCAGACAACTATCGCTTAGTACTTTTATCCGTTGCTCCATTAAGCAATATTTAAGACTTCTACCCGGCCATGGTTGAGAGAACGAGAACAATGAACCGCCATGGATTAAATACAGGGTTTCGTTCGAAATTCCGTAAAGATAACCGAGTTCGACATAAAGATTTCACGAGTCGACAATATGCACCTGAAAAAGTTCGGAGGTTACATCGGCCGAAACGTTGTGAGAATAACATACAAGATGAGAGCAGTAGTCCGAATAATCCTAATGATACAGAATATGAGAAGAATTACATTTAACTTGACTATTAATAAAAACACATTTTGGTGAAAGTACAGAATAGTTAACACTTGAGAATCCGTAAATCTAAATAAAATATATAATTTATTTAAAACGCATTAGAATGAAATTCTCAAACGAAACCGTCTAGTTTTAACGTGTGCAAACGATGTGTAATATTGTTTATTTCATTTGAGAAACGAATGGCGAAATTTTCGCTTTCATTAACGCGAAGACAGATGTTACAGAACAACACAATTAAATAAAAACAAAACACACGTAAAACTACGAAATTATGTATTGTTTTGAGGGCGGAGATACCAGTTCTCCAGTGTTAACTATTCTGTAATTTTGCCCAACACTTTAATTAAGTAGAAGGCCAACCCACCATTGTGCTCTCAGTTCTGAACCCTTTATTATAAGCATTTTTATAAAGCTTTGTCATTTTAAAGTTTCTATTTTTCTTCTTTATTTATGTTATTTATTTATTCATGTCATTTATTTTTTACGTCAATATCTTACTTTTCTCCCCTTATTCTCCTGCTGGCACTACTGCTTCATCTCTCTCGCTATACCCCTTTTCCCATCACTTCTCCTCTAACTCGCCCATCTTCCCACCATCTAAAACATTCAATTTAAAAACATCCATACAACTAGGCAATGTTATAATGGTTTTACTATTTATTATGGTGCCGTACCTGTACGAAGAACAAATGGACTCGTCCATCCATAATAAAATACGAGAAGCATTCCAACTCACAGACTTCTCCCACCCCAATTCTATACTGGCAGTTCCAGAATACCACTTCTTGTATATATATTCTTTTTCTTCAATAATATATCTTTGTTCTTGTAACCTTGTGTTTCCGTGTCTTTATTTCGGCCCCTAACAGGGTCACAACACTATTATAGTAGACCACCCCGGCTCGCGACGTTCGTCTAGTAGACGACCCGTGACCCGTCTAGATTAAGTATTTCTTCTTCATCCTTGATTTTTTAGATGACGTCATCATTTTGTGACGTCATCCGTTGTGGAGTTATCTGTCATATTAGTTTAAAAGTTAACAATGTGGATACCCGCATTACTCTCTCATTTTAGTACTCACGTATTTTAATGTAACTTTTTTTCCAAGAACTCAAGTTTAAATTTTATAATGTCAAACAATAGCTGGGTCGATATCCTTTTTAACAATGTAAGCAGTTTGAAATTCGGTTCAGAACTTAATTAGATATTGATCTTAGAATGTGCGGGCAGTGAGCAAAATGTGAACTCGAGTATATAAGAAAGAAAGAAAGAAAGAAAGAAAGAAAGGAAGAAAGAAAGAAAGAAAGAAAGAAAGGAAGAAAGAAAGAAAGAAAGAAAAAGGTGATGAAAAACGGAATTTATAAAAGAAAGAAATAACAAATGAAACAAAGGAAGAAAAAGAAGAACAAGACAAATTGATAGAAAGAGAGACCTGCGAAAAGAAAATCTGAAAACGGAAAAGAAAGCAGAGAAAGGCGAAAGAAAAGAACGATAGAAAGACAAGAATGGTAAAATTCTGAGCTGATAGAATCACATTTAATCAATGAATAAAGAAAAAAAAACGAAAAAAAAATATGATTAAACCGAAAAAAAACAAATGAGAAAATAATGATCATTAAAAAGATAGCAAATAAAAGTAAACATAAAATAAAATATTAAATAAAAAAAGAGAAAAGAAGTAACAATAAATTGTAAAGAAATCACCAAAAACGAATAAAAGAAACATAAAGTAAAAAATTAAATTAAAAAAACTGTTAAAGGGAAAAGAAATAATAATAAATTGTAAAGAAAGACCAAAATAATAAAACTAACTTATTTTATCTTTTCATTCAATTCAATCAGAAACGAATATTTCTTTTTAATACGAAAGCTATTTAAAACTCTAATTTGTAAAAATTAACGTTTCACAATTTTTTCTCCCTGGTTAAACAATAATTAATCGAACTAGTTTCAAAGATCGTTTCTTACTTTTTTGTGCTACGACATATCAACCCTTTTTGGATCATTGAATGTCGATATACAATTGAAAAAAAAAGCCGTGTTTGTTTTACAGCAAATCAGCCGTTTTTTGTTGTTTTTTTTTTGTTTAATTCCGAAACATAATAAAAATTTGTCTCGTCAGTCTTACGGCATATCAACCTTTTAAGGTTATTTAATGCGAAAACAATAAAACAAAAAAACTCTGCCTAGTTTTTGATTATTTTTATTATTCGGACTACTATTCTCATCTTTGTTGTTATTTTCACAACGTTTCGGCCGATGTAACCTCTGATTTTCTTCAGATGAATATTTTAGAACATGGGAATTTTTATGTCGGACTCGGGAATCTATACGGAATTTCGAAATTAACCCTCGTTTCGTCAGCCATGATCGTGAAAAAGTCTTAATTAGTTTAATTTTAATAATTATCGCTTATAGTAAGGATTAACTCTAATCCTAATCTTAACCCTAAACTTCAGAAGATCTTAAAATGTTTATTTTGTATTTTTATTCACTCTAAACAAGGCATATTCCCACTAAGAAGTAAGGGGCTACTGTGAATTAGGAGAGAGATTTATAGGGAGCATCCCAGGTGGGGAGTTGTGCAGACAAGATGTTTGTTCACATTACATTAAAATTTCCGCATGTTGGTGCAGTCGAGGAAAAATGGAACAGTGAGAGAATTCCAAAGACAAGCGGTCCGAGGAAAGAAACCATTTGAGTAGAAAGGTTTCTGGCATCTGGGTACCTCTACAGTGAATGAGTGAGATTTTGTTGATAGTTGGGTGGGTGGAGAGAAATCAAAATGTAGTGTTCATCGGAGGACATTACGTGGAAGTACTTGTAAAAAAAGCACGGAGAGGCAATATTGTAACGATAGTTGCGGCGATGGGACAGTAGACAGTGCGGGACCTATTTCGTTAGAGACTCTTTTTTGCAGCCTTTCCAAGAGGGGGAGACTAGTGGTTGGTGCACCAGCTCATATTTGGCAACAATACTCCATGCCTGGGCGAATGGTGGCTTTAAAGAGATACAAGAGACTGTAACTTAGAACTGATTTTAATCAACGCCGTTAACCGTTACGCCACGAGTTCAGTTTAAAATTCCTTATAGGTTCTTTCTTTTCTTTATTATTATCAGTTATTATTCAGATTAAGACTAAGCCTCCTCCATAAAAATAAATTTGCATACGTGCTTATTCTTTCTTTTCTTTTATTATCATCAGTTATTATAAAGATTAAGACTAAGCCTCCTCCATAAAAATAAATTTGCATACGTGCTTATTCTTTCTTTTCTTTATTATTATCAGTTATTATTAAGATTAAGATGAAGCCTCCTCCATAAAAATAAATTTGCATACGTGCTTATTCTTTCTTTTCTTTATTATTATCAGTTATTATTAAGATTAAGATTAAGCCTCCTCCATAAAAATAAATTTGCATACGTGCTTATTCTTTCTTTTCTTTATTATTATCAGTTATTATTAAGATTAAGATGAAGCCTCCTCCATAAAAATAAATTTGCATACGTGCTTATTCTTTCTTTTCTTTATTATTATCAGTTATTATTAAGATTAAGATTAAGCCTCCTCCATAAAAATAAATTTGCATACGTGCTTATTCTTTCTTTTCTTTATTATTATCAGTTATTATTCAGATTAAGACTAAGCCTCCTCCATAAAAATAAATTTGCATACGTGCTTATTCTTTCTTTTCTTTATTATTATCAGTTATTATTAAGATTAAGATGAAGCCTCCTCCATAAAAATAAATTTGCATACGTGCTTATTCTTTCTTTTCTTTATTATTATCAGTTATTATTAAGATTAAGATGAAGCCTCCTCCATAAAAATAAATTTGCATACGTGCTTATTCTTTCTTTTCTTTATTATTATCAGTTATTATTAAGATTAAGATGAAGCCTCCTCCATAAAAATAAATTTGCATACGTGCTTATTCTTTCTTTTCTTTATTATTATCAGTTATTATAAAGATTAAGACTAAGCCTCCTCCATAAAAATAAATTTGCATACGTGCTTATTCTTTCTTTTCTTTATTATTATCAGTTATTATTAAGATTAAGATGAAGCCTCCTCCATAAAAATAAATTTGCATACGTGCTTATTCTTTCTTTTCTTTATTATTATCAGTTATTATTCAGATTAAGACTAAGCCTCCTCCATAAAAATAAATTTGCATACGTGCTTATTCTTTCTTTTCTTTATTATTATCAGTTATTATTAAGATTAAGATGAAGCCTCCTCCATAAAAATAAATTTGCATACGTGCTTATTCTTTCTTTTCTTTATTATTATCAGTTATTATTAAGATTAAGATGAAGCCTCCTCCATAAAAATAAATTTGCATACGTGCTTATTCTTTCTTTTCTTTATTATTATCAGTTATTATTAAGATTAAGATGAAGCCTCCTCCATAAAAATAAATTTGCATACGTGCTTATTCTTTCTTTTCTTTATTATTATCAGTTATTATTAAGATTAAGACTAAGCCTCCTCCATAAAAATAAATTTGCATACGTGCTTATTCTTTCTTTTCTTTATTATTATCAGTTATTATTCAGATTAAGACTAAGCCTCCTCCATAAAAATAAATTTGCATACGTGCTTATTCTTTCTTTTCTTTATTATTATCAGTTATTATTAAGATTAAGATGAAGCCTCCTCCATAAAAATAAATTTGCATACGTGCTTATTCTTTCTTTTCTTTATTATTATCAGTTATTATTAAGATTAAGATGAAGCCTCCTCCATAAAAATAAATTTGCATACGTGCTTATTCTTTCTTTTCTTTATTATTATCAGTTATTATTAAGATTAAGATGAAGCCTCCTCCATAAAAATAAATTTGCATACGTGCTTATTCTTTCTTTTCTTTATTATTATCAGTTATTATTAAGATTAAGACTAAGCCTCCTCCATAAAAATAAATTTGCATACGTGCTTATTCTTTCTTTTCTTTATTATTATCAGTTATTATTAAGATTAAGATGAAGCCTCCTCCATAAAAATAAATTTGCATACGTGCTTATTCTTTCTTTTCTTTATTATTATCAGTTATTATTAAGATTACGATGAAGCCTCCTCCATAAAAATAAATTTGCATACGTGCTTATTCTTTCTTTTTTTTATTATTATCAGTTATTATTAAGATTAAGATGAAGCCTCCTCCATAAAAATAAATTTGCATACGTGCTTATTCTTTCTTTTCTTTATTATTATCAGTTATTATTAAGATTAAGATTAAGCCTCCTCCATAAAAATAAATTTGCATACGTGCTTATTCTTTCTTTTCTTTATTATTATCAGTTATTATTAAGATTAAGATGAAGCCTCCTCCATAAAAATAAATTTGCATACGTGCTTATTCTTTCTTTTCTTTATTATTATCAGTTATTATTAAGATTAAGACTAAGCCTCCTCCATAAAAATAAATTTGCATACGTGCTTATTCTTTCCTTTCTTTATTATTATCAGTTATTATTAAGATTAAGACTAAGCCTCCTCCATAAAAATAAATTTGCATACGTGCTTATTCTTTCCTTTCTTTATTATTATCAGTTATTATTAAGATTAAGACTAAGCCTCCTCCATAAAAATAAATTTGCATACGTGCTTATTCTTTCCTTTCTTTATTATTATCAGTTATTATAAAGATTAAGCCTCTCTGTCTTTGCCCATAAAATAAATTGCATTTATGAAAGTAGAAAGTAGACCTTGGGTTTACTTTTGGCAGCCTCGTAACTCTTGTTTCCATTATTTTGTCATTTAGTCCTCACATTCTATGAGCTATGTTTCGGACAAAGGGGGAATAATTGCTGTATTCTGGGTCAGAATCTATCCATCTAATACTTTTTAACCTTGAAGTAGTATTTTTAGCTCCTGACATCAAGCGGCTTCATGCCTTGTCTGGAGCGATTTCTATTTTTTTTTAAGTTTCTTCCCTTTCGCTTAATCTTGACTAAACTTTAATTCATCAGTTGGTTCGGATTTACCACGATCAGCAAGAAAAATGATTTTAGTTGACCCAAAGTGTTTCCTCGTTTATGTTTTTCACACGAACGTTATCGCTTGTCGCCTGAGGCGTACACACTGACCAGACACTGATTAAATAATCCGTGATTCGTTAATGTAAAAACCTGATGTAAACAAAATTCGATCATATTTTTTATAACTGACATCAGCATTTCTATAAGATTTTTTTTTTAATTATTTTTTTTGTTTTTAATGATATTTCACCCCAAACAAGGCAGGACGCCACTGTAGACCTAAGGGGCTACTGAAGATTAGGGAGTAGGTTTTGGGTGTCATTCTAAGTTGGGAGCTGTGCAGCGAGATGTCTGTTTACATTAGTTTTAAACCTCTGCATGTCGGTACTGTCGGGGAAACAGGGGACAAGGAGGGAGTTCCAGAGGCCAGCAGCACGATGAAAGAAGCTATTGGAGTAGAAGGCTGTCCGGCATCTGGGGACCTCCACAATGAATGGATGATGCTATCATTCTATTATTCACTAACGAGTCACCACTTATCAAGGCTGAAAGACACTCGAGGATAAGAGTTAATTAGATGGATAGATTGTTAATTGAATGATGATGAATATTATGAGAGGATTGAAAATAATGAGTAAAATAAAAAAAATCAGAGAACGGTTTATGACAGGTTTTTATTCACATTCGATTTGAAAGATGATCATGTTGTAGTCCTCAAGGAAGCAACGTTGTGGCAATGCGTTCCACGGATTGGAAGTTCTTGGAAAGAAACCCTGTTCAGTAAAATCTGTATGGTGCTAGGCACTCGGGGGGGGGGGGAAGTTTCATGCAAATGTGGTAGTAAAACGAGACCTTGCCATGAAGGTTTTACAAAAAGGAACCAGAGATTGAAGCTCATTCGTGAAGTTTCCACGAAAATAAAGAAAGAGCAGAAAAAGACTAGCAGAAAGGAGACCTGCAGAACAGAAGTGATCACGCGCACGACATTGCGAAGTCGATTTTGCACTCTGTCAAGTCAAGAAAGGGTGCTCTGAGCGGCACCTCCCCAGATGGGACAGCAGTACCTCCCCATCTTAAGACGTATCTGACTCTTGTGTTCGAAGCAGCAGCAGCAGCAGTAAATGTTGTTTCACGCTTCTTGATTGGACAAAGCAGTTTCTTTGAAGCAATCACAGTTTAAGAAATATTCAGTCCCGAAAATTCGCGCTCACTATAAAAACCCAAACACACAGCTTTAGCTCTATTCCCTGTTCTTCTACGATACCCAACACACATAGGAACTAACATCGGTCACTGACCGAAAGGCCACGACAGACGTAACGAGAGATGCACACAAACATCCGTGCACCCAGCTAAACACACCAAACGCATATACACAGTTAGTACATACACTCTCTCACTAACAAAACATGCACGCTGATATAACACACATTTTCATGCCTATTTCATTGAGACACACTTAAATAAACACGTATACTCAATTTCTCTTTACAGACAAAATAACTCTTCTTTCACCAGAACGTTCTTGGACTCTTTTGAATTGTAATTCTTTTCGAAAAATTTATTTTTCATTGTCAAAGTTGTTAATAAAAATGAATTAGTTTGTAAAGATAGACTTTGCCATACTTTCGTTTGAGAATGTCCTGTCCACGTCAATTGCATCAATAGTCAGGTATTTTGTGGAGCGGTAGAATGATCCAAATATATTCAAGTATAAAATATTTAAAAAAAATTAAAAATAAATTAAATAAGTAATTAAAATAATGAAAAAAAATCAGTTATAGTTTTAGTTTTTTTACATTTGCTGCGGATATTAATATTTACTGCGTTATAAGCAATATTGCCATCCACACTTTTTTTTAGATTTGAAAAGCCTACGATTTGACAAAGAGGTCTTCCTCGAAATATATTATGGAACACGGTCACACACATTACATCACAGTGTTGAAGTATTGCCTAATCAAGTAAGATTTGCTATATAGGAAAAAAAATATTTAAAAAGTTTTGAAAAAATATATGAATTAAAATCACTTGTTTTTGTCTTACTTCTCAACGCCGACATATTTCCATTTCTTGCATTGTGATAGCCTTCTAATACTCCTCTATATATGTATTTTTAGTAAATCACAAGAATGCAAATATATACCCTTTACAAAATTAAAATTTAAAGTTTCGAATTTATTTTAAGTGAGGATTGATAATTTATATTATTTGGAGTATTCAAACTACTGGTCTCATTTTGGATGTTATTCTCACAACGTTTCAGCCAATGTAACCTCCAACCTTCTTCAGGTGCATATTGTCGAACTCGTGAAATCTTTATGTCGAACTCGGGAATCTGTACGAAATTTCGAACGTAATATTTTATTTAATTCACGGGAGTAGTTTGTCCTCGTCTCGTCAGCCATGGCCGAATAGATGTCTTAAGTTATTCGTAATTCTATTCTTGTCGCATCGCCCGTTCTGAGGATTGAACCTTCAACCCCCAAAAGACTGTCACTTAGAACTAAGTATTATTTAACACTTCCGTAAAGATTCCCGAGTTCGACATAAAAGATTGCCGAAATCGAAGAGGCTCGCCTGAAAAAGGTCGAAGGTTACATCGGCCGAAACGTTGTGAGAATAATAGCCAGGATGCGAACTGTAATCCGGATAATCCGAAGAATACAGAATTGAAAGTCTTCGTGTATATGCTTCTAACTCCAGACTCTAAAATCAAAACGTATCCAAAATAGCGCTTGAATGTGATGACGTCATCATTCTTTCAAAAGTGATGACGCCATTAAGTACTTAAATGGGGATATATGCTTACCGAAATGCGCCATTGCCTTGGAATGTGGCATAGTAAAGACGCTGCTTACACTCGATGCACTCAAATAAAAAATTAAAAAATATTTGCAAAATGGCGCGTTCGTGTTGTGACGTTATCATTTTTCGAACTTTGTGAAAATATGATTACGTCATCAAAAAAAATCTGCCTCTACGCAAAAATACAATATGGAATTCGAAGAGGTTCGTTCGTCATTACTAAAAGTATGGGAAGATTCATATCTATAACTTTTATAGAGGAAGAGACATTAATAAAAAATATTCTTTGTCATATGATAATGACGTCATAGGTAGACAAAAATGCTGACGATGACAATATTAGAACGTAAACTACTTTTAATATGAAATTTAAAAACAGAGAATAATATTGCTCAGATGAAGTAACAAAAATACAACTAAAATGCCACTAAAATGCCACTAAAATGCCACTAAAATAATACCATAAAAATAATGCTTCTAAAATAATACCACTGAAAAACTATGAAAATGATACCATTAAAATGCCACTAAAATCATACCATGAAAATAATGCCACTAAAAAACTATGAAAATAATACCACTAAAATGCCACTAAAATAATACCATAAAAGTAATGCCACTAAAATAATACCACTAAAAAATTTCATCGAATGTTCATATATATGTGGTGAATGTAGTTGGATGGTAAGGAATTTCATTAGAAGCAAAGGATATTGAAAGGATATTTATGAGTTTAATACGACATCATATCGAATACTGCACTCAATCATGGACACAAATAACTAGACATGACATCAGGATATGATATTAAAATTTGAAGGCGGACAAAAAGTGACGAAACTAATAAAAACCGACTAAAATATCTCAATTAGAAAATGTTTTGGTACTTTATAGCTGACGCACCATGTTTCCGTGACTTCGCGTCGTCAACGTTCGGGCAGGTTACGAAAGCGCCCGAGAGTTGACGAGTCGAAAACTGCCAAACGCTAAATGAGAGACTGGCAGACGATAATTTCAGACGAAGAAATTCAAAGGAAAATACATAGATAAAAATAAAGAACGAACAAAGCATAGCTAAAAAACTGTTAATAATTAGATGTCTAGTTTTATTTAAAGGAACCATTGTTAATCAAATGTTTTGAAATATATGTTGTTGTTTTTTTTTTTGTGCACCGGAAGGTTTTAAAAAGTGATTTTATCGTATTTCTATTTTGTTTTGATAAAAAAGAGCTTTGCTGACAGGACTCAATTAGTCCTTCGGGAGATTCAACGAACTGACAGAGATGATAGAAATTCATTTTGTTGTTGTTGTTATTCTTATGCCTACTGCAATCTAATTGTTTAATAATTTCGTCAACTATCGGGCGCTTCCGAGACCTGCCCGAACGTTGACGACACAAAGTCACGGAAACATAGTGCGTCAGCTATAAGAGTACCAATAGTTTTTTTACTAGCTTGGGACGGTGGTATCATGACGAACGAACATATACTATCCTACCCTCTCCCCGAAAGGAGGAGGTAACGCCTGGGAGGATGGTCTCATAACAACAGAATAGATACTACATTACCCCACTCAAACAAATAAGGAGATAATGCCTGGGAGGATGGTCTCATAAACACAGTACATATACTAACCCCCCTAAAAAGGAAGGATGGTATCATGACGAACGAACATATACTACACTATCCCCTAATCGAAGGAGGAGGTAATGCATCGGATGATGATATGCCAACAGAACAGATGCTACACTATCCTCCCTCAAAATAAAGAGAAGGCAATACTTGACGAAGAAACATATATTACATGACTTCCCTCTGCGAAAAAATGAAATTCCTGGAAGGGATGGTATCATGACAACAGAACAGATACAACATTAACCATTCACCACAATTGGATGAGGTAATGCCTAGGAGGATGGTATCATGACAACAGAACAGATACAACATTCACCATTCATCACAATTGGATGAGGTAATGCCTAGGAGGATAGTATCATAGCAACAGAACAGATACAACACTCACCATTCATCACAATTGGATGAGGTAATGCCTAGGAGGATGGTATCATGACAACAGAACAGATACAACATTCACCATTCATCACAATTGGATGAGGTAATGCCTAGGAGGATGGTATCATGACAACAGAACAGATACAACATTCACCATTCATCACAATTGGATGAGGTAATGCCTAGGAGGATGGTATCATGACAACAGAACAGATACAACATTCACCATTCATCACAATTGGATGAGGTAATGCCTAGGAGGATGGTATCATGACAACAGAACAGATACAACATTCACCATTCACCACAATTGGATGAGGTAATGCCTAGGAGAATGGTATCATGACAACAGAACTAATACAACATTCACCATTCATAACAATTGGATGAGGTAATGCCTAGGAGAATGGTATAATGACAACAGAACTAATACAACATTCACCATTCATCACAATTGGATGAGGTAATGCCTAGGAGGATGGTATCATGACAACAGAACAGATACAACATTCACCATTCACCACAATTGGATGAGGTAATGCCTAGGAGGATGGTATCATGAAAACAGAACAGATACAAAATTCACCATTCATCACAATTGGATGAGGTAATGCCTAGGAGGATGGTATCATGACAACAGAACAGATACAACATTCACCATTCACCACAATTGGATGAGGTAATGCCTAGGAGGATGGTATCATGAAAACAGAACAGATACAAAATTCACCATTCATCACAATTGGATGAGGTAATGCCTAGGAGGATGGTATCATGAAAACAGAACAGATACAACATTCACCATTCACCACAATTGGATGAGGTAATACCTAGGAGGATGGTATCATGACAACAGAACTAATACAACATTCACCATTCATCACAATTGGATGAGGTAATGCCTAGGAGGATGGTATCATGACAACAGAACAGATACAACATTCACCATTCATCACAATTGGATGAGGTAATGCCTAGGAGGATAGTATCATGACAACAGAACAGATACAACATTCACCATTCATCACAATTGGATGAGGTAATGCCTAGGAGGATGGTATCATGACAACAGAACAGATACAACATTAACCATTCACCACAATTGGATGAGGTAATGCCTAGGAGAATGGTATCATGACAACAGAACTAATACAACATTCACCATTCACCACAATTGGATGAGGTAATGCCTAGGAGAATGGTATCATGACAACAGAACTAATACAACATTCACCATTCACCACAATTGGATGAGGTAATGCCTAGGAGAATGGTATCATGACAACAGAACAGATACAACATTCACCATTCATCACAATTGGATGAAGTAATGCCTAGGAGGATGGTATCATGACAACAGAACAGATACAACATTCACCACAATTGGATGAGGTAATGCCTAGGAGGATAGTATCATGACAACAGAACAGATACAACATTCACCATTCATCACAATTGGATGAGGTAATGCCTAGGAGGATGGTATCATGACAACAGAACAGATACAACATTCACCATTCACCACAATTGGATGAGGTAATGCCTAGGAGGATGGTATCATGACAACAGAACAGATACAACATTCACCATTCATCACAATTGGATGAGGTAATGCCTAGGAGGATGGTATCATGACAACAGAACAGATACAACATTCACCACAATTGGATGAGGTAATGCCTAGGAGGATAGTATCATGACAACAGAACAGATACAACATTCACCATTCATCACAATTGGATGAGGTAATGCCTAGGAGGATGGTATCATGACAACAGAACAGATACAACATTCACCATTCACCACAATTGGATGAGGTAATGCCTAGGAGGATGGTATCATGACAACAGAACAGATACAACATTCACCATTCATCACAATTGGATGAGGTAATGCCTAGGAGAATGGTATCATGACAACAGAACTAATACAACATTCACCATTCACCACAATTGGATGAGGTAATGCCTAGGAGAATGGTATCATGACAACAGAACTAATACAACATTCACCATTCACCACAATTGGATGAGGTAATGCCTAGGAGAATGGTATCATGACAACAGAACAGATACAACATTCACCATTCATCACAATTGGATGAGGTAATGCCTAGGAGGATGGTATCATGACAACAGAACAGATACAACATTCACCACAATTGGATGAGGTAATGCCTAGGAGGATAGTATCATGACAACAGAACAGATACAACATTCACCATTCATCACAATTGGATGAGGTAATGCCTAGGAGAATGGTATCATGACAACAGAACAGATACAACATTCACCATTCACCACAATTGGATGAGGTAATGCCTAGGAGGATGGTATCATGACAACAGAACAGATACAACATTCACCATTCATCACAATTGGATGAGGTAATGCCTAGGAGAATGGTATCATGACAACAGAACAGATACAACATTCACCATTCATCACAATTGGATGAGGTAATGCCTAGGAGGATGGTATCATGACAACAGAACAGATACAACATTCACCATTCACCACAATTGGATGAGGTAATGCCTAGGAGGATGGTATCATGACAACAGAACAGATACAACATTCACCATTCATCACAATTGGATGAGGTAACACCTAGGAGGATGGTATCATGACAACAGAACAGATACAACATTCACCACAATTGGATGAGGTAATGCCTAGGAGGATAGTATCATGACAACAGAACAGATACAACATTCACCATTCATCACAATTGGATGAGGTAATGCCTAGGAGAATGGTATCATGACAACAGAACTAATACAACATTCACCATTCACCACAATTGGATGAGGTAATGCCTAGGAGAATGGTATCATGACAACAGAACTAATACAACATTCACCATTCACCACAATTGGATGAGGTAATGCCTAGGAGAATGGTATCATGACAACAGAACAGATACAACATTCACCATTCATCACAATTGGATGAGGTAATGCCTAGGAGGATGGTATCATGACAACAGAACAGATACAACATTCACCACAATTGGATGAGGTAATGCCTAGGAGGATAGTATCATGACAACAGAACAGATACAACATTCACCATTCATCACAATTGGATGAGGTAATGCCTAGGAGGATGGTATCATGACAACAGAACAGATACAACATTCACCATTCACCACAATTGGATGAGGTAATGCCTAGGAGGATGGTATCATGACAACAGAACAGATACAACATTCACCATTCTTCACAATTGGATGAGGTAATGCCTAGGAGAATGGTATCATGACAACAGAACAGATACAACATTCACCATTCATCACAATTGGATGAGGTAATGCCTAGGAGGATGGTATCATGACAACAGAACAGATACAACATTCACCATTCACCACAATTGGATGAGGTAATGCCTAGGAGGATGGTATCATGACAACAGAACAGATACAACATTCACCATTCATCACAATTGGATGAGGTAATGCCTAGGAGAATGGTATCATGACAACAGAACTAATACAACATTCACCATTCACCACAATTGGATGAGGTAATGCCTAGGAGAATGGTATCATGACAACAGAACTAATACAACATTCATTATTCACCACAATTGGATGAGGTAATGCCTAGGAGAATGGTATCATGACAACAGAACAGATACAACATTCACCATTCATCACAATTGGATGAGGTAATGCCTAGGAGGATGGTATCATGACAACAGAACAGATACAACATTCACCACAATTGGATGAGGTAATGCCTAGGAGGATAGTATCATGACAACAGAACAGATACAACATTCACCATTCATCACAATTGGATGAGGTAATGCCTAGGAGGATGGTATCATGACAACAGAACAGATACAACATTCACCATTCACCACAATTGGATGAGGTAATGCCTAGGAGGATGGTATCATGACAACAGAACAGATACAACATTCACCATTCATCACAATTGGATGAGGTAATGCCTAGGAGAATGGTATCATGACAACAGAACAGATACAACATTCACCATTCATCACAATTGGATGAGGTAATGCCTAGGAGGATGGTATCATGACAACAGAACAGATACAACATTCACCATTCACCACAATTGGATGAGGTAATGCCTAGGAGGATAGTATCATGACAACAGAACAGATACAACATTCACCATTCATCACAATTGGATGAGGTAATACCTAGGAGGATGGTATCATGACAACAGAACAGATACAACATTCACCACAATTGGATGAGGTAATGCCTAGGAGGATAGTATCATGACAACAGAACAGATACAACATTCACCATTCATCACAATTGGATGAGGTAATGCCTAGGAGAATGGTATCATGACAACAGAACTAATACAACATTCACCATTCACCACAATTGGATGAGGTAATGCCTAGGAGAATGGTATCATGACAACAGAACTAATACAACATTCACCATTCACCACAATTGGATGAGGTAATGCCTAGGAGAATGGTATCATGACAACAGAACAGATACAACATTCACCATTCATCACAATTGGATGAGGTAATGCCTAGGAGGATGGTATCATGATAACAGAACAGATACAACATTCACCACAATTGGATGAGGTAATGCCTAGGAGGATAGTATCATGACAACAGAACAGATACAACATTCACCATTCATCACAATTGGATGAGGTAATGCCTAGGAGGATGGTATCATGACAACAGAACAGATACAACATTCACCATTCACCACAATTGGATGAGGTAATGCCTAGGAGGATGGTATCATGACAACAGAACAGATACAACATTCACCATTCATCACAATTGGATGAGGTAATGCCTAGGAGAATGGTATCATGACAACAGAACAGATACAACATTCACCATTCATCACAATTGGATGAGGTAATGCCTAGGAGGATGGTATCATGACAACAGAACAGATACAACATTCACCATTCACCACAATTGGATGAGGTAATGCCTAGGAGGATGGTATCATGACAACAGAACAGATACAACATTCACCACAATTGGATGAGGTAATGCCTAGGAGGATGGTATCATGACAACAGAACAGATACAACATTCACCATTCACCACAATTGGATGAGGTAATACCTAGGAGGATGGTATCATGACAACAGAACAGATGCAACATTCACCATTCACCACAATTGGATGAGGTAATGCCTAGGAGGATGGTATCATGACAACAGAACAGATACAACATTCACCATTTATCACAATTGGATGAGGTAATGCCTAGGAGGATGGTATCATGACAACAGAACAGATACAACATTCACCATTCACCACAATTGGATGAGGTAATGCCTAGGAGGATGGTATCATGACAACAGAACAGATACAACATTCACCACAATTGGATGAGGTAATGCCTAGGAGGATGGTATCATGACAACAGAACAGATACAACATTCACCATTCACCACAATTGGATGAGGTAATACCTAGGAGGATGGTATCATGACAACAGAACAGATGCAACATTCACCATTCACCACAATTGGATGAGGTAATGCCTAGGAGGATGGTATCATGACAACAGAACAGATACAACATTCACCATTCACCACAATTGGATGAGGTAATACCTAGGAGGATGGTATCATGACAACAGAACAGATACAACATTCACCATTCATCACAATTGGATGAGGTAATGCCTAGGAGGATGGTATCATGACAACAGAACAGATACAACATTCACCATTCATCACAATTGGATGAGGTAATACCTAGGAGGATGGTATCATGACAACAGAACAGATACAACATTCACCATTCATCACAATTGGATGAGGTAATGCCTAGGAGGATGGTATCATGACAACAGAACAGATACAACATTCACCATTCATCACAATTGGATGAGGTAATACCTAGGAAGATGGTATCATGACAACAGAACAGATACTACATTCACCATTAATCACAATTGGATGAGGTAATGCCTAGGAGGATGGTATCATGACAACAGAACAGATACAACATTCACCATTCATCACAATTGGATGAGGTAATGCCTAGGAGGATGGTATCATGACAACAGAACAGATACAACATTCACCATTCACCACAATTGGATGAGGTAATGCCTAGGAGGATGGTATCATGACAACAGAACAGATACAACATTCACCATTCACCACAATTGGATGAGGTAATACCTAGGAGGATGGTATCATGACAACAGAACAGATACAACATTCACCATTCATCACAATTGGATGAGGTAATGCCTAGGAGGATGGTATCATGACAACAGAACAGATACAACATTCACCATTCATCACAATTGGATGAGGTAATACCTAGGAGGATGGTATCATGACAACAGAACAGATACAACATTCACCATTCATCACAATTGGATGAGGTAATGCCTAGGAGGATGGTATCATGACAACAGAACAGATACAACATTCACCATTCATCACAATTGGATGAGGTAATACCTAGGAAGATGGTATCATGACAACAGAACAGATACAACATTCACCATTCATCACAATTGGATGAGGTAATGCCTAGGAGGATGGTATCATGACAACAGAACAGATACAACATTCACCATTCATCACAATTGGATGAGGTAATACCTAGGAGGATGGTATCATGACAACAGAACAGATACAACATTCACCATTCATCACAATTGGATGAGGTAATGCCTAGGAGGATGGTATCATGACAACAGAACAGATACAACATTCACCATTCATCACAATTGGATGAGGTAATACCTAGGAAGATGGTATCATGACAACAGAACAGATACTACACTACTCCCATAAAAATAATGAAGTGATGCCTGGGAAGAATGGTCTGATGACAACAGAACAAATACAAAATTATCCTTCACCACAAAAGGAGGAGGTAATGCAAGAGAGAATATTCTCATGACAACAAAATAGATACTACACTATCCCCAAAGGAGGTGGTAATGTCTGGGAGGATGGTCGTATGACTGCAAAACAGAGACTACACTAGCTCTCCCTAAAAATAATTAGTACGTAATGCTTTCTTTCCTAAAAACTGCTTGATTTTGAAATCCCCTTTCTGCCTCCCGACCAATTTGCATAAATTGAAATGTAATGTGAATAAACATCCTGCTGCCCAACTCCCCAACCAGCCTGTCCCCTGTATCCTGTCATAGTAGCCCCCTACGGTTCAGTGGCAATATGTATTGTTTCGTGTTTATAAAAGAAATAAAACATGTTTTTAAACATACGCATCCTAGCATCCAGGTGAAATTTCCACAAAAAAAGCTGCTTTGCAAAGGTTTCTGTCTGTGGAACACATTGTCGTGGGACTGCTTCCCGGCAGATTGTCGGGAAATATATACGTTGCTTCTTTGAGTCGTCTTACTCTCCGCCGTTCTTTTCTGTCTATAATTTTAACTTTGGGGAGAGATATGATTGTCACATCATTGCTTTTCTTGGTATAAGAAGAAAGGTGGGAGGCGGAGGAGAAGGGAGGTGGGAGGCGGAGGAGAAGGAAGTTGGGGGGCGGAGGAGAATGGATGTGGAAGGCGGAGGAAAAGGATAGTGGGAGGCGGAGAAGGAAAGTGGGAGGCGGAGGAGAAGGAAGGTGGGGGACGGAGGAGAAGGAAGGTGGGGGGCGGAGGAAAAGATAGGTAGAAGGCGGATGAAAAGATGGGTAGGAGGCAGAGGAAAAGGGAGATGGGAGGCGGATGAGAAGGAAGGGGGATGGAAGAAAGGGGAGGCGGAGGAGAAGTAATGTCGGATACGGAGGAGAAGTGATGTGGGAGGCGGGGGAGAAGTGAGGGGGAGGTGGAGGAGAAGTGATGTGGGAGGCGAGGGAGAAGGAAGGTGAGAGGCGGGGGGAGAAGGAAAGTTGGAGGAGGGGAAGGGGGAGCAGGTTGAGTGGGAGAAGTGGGTAACAGGAACAAAGGAACGATCCTAGACATAAGGTTTAGTATCATTAAATCTTGATTTTAATGTTGGTAAGGGGACATAAAAATCGTGCATGACAGATCAATGAAAATTTTATTTCAAATTACAATGCGACAGATCAACGAAAATAGTATTTCGAATTGGAGCGTGACAGATCAACGCCATTGCTATTTCAAATTGCAGTATGATAAAAAAAAAAATGAAAATGCTATTTCAAATTGCAATGTGATAAAAAAATGAAAATGCTATTTTAAATTTCAGTGTGATAAAAAAAATGAGAATACTATTTCAAATTGCAGTGTGATAAAAAAATGAAAATGCTATTTCTAATTGCAGTGTGGTAAAAAAAAATGAGAATACTATTTAAAATTGCAGCGTGGTAAAAAAAATGAGAATGCTATTTCAAATTGCAGCGTGATAAAAAATGAAAATGCTATTTCAAATTGCAGCGTGATAAAAAATGAAAATGCTATTTCAAATTGCAGCGTGATAAAAAATGAAAATGTTATTTCAAATTGCAGTGTGATAAAAAAAAATGAAAATGCTATTTCAAATTGCAGTGTGATAAAAAAAATGAAAATGCTATTTCAAATTTCAGTGTGATAAAAAAAATGAGAATACTATTTCAAATTGCAGTGTGATAAAAAAATGAAAATGCTATTTCTAATTGCAGTGTGGTAAAAAAAATGAGAATACTATTTAAAATTGCAGCGTGGTAAAAAAAAATGAGAATACTATTTAAAATTGCAGCGTGGTAAAAAAAATGAGAATGCTATTTCAAATTGCAGCGTGATAAAAAATGAAAATGCTATTTCAAATTGCAGCGTGATAAAAAATGAAAATGCTATTTCAAATTGCAGTGTGATAAAAAAAAAGGAAAATGTTATTTCAAATTGCAGCGTGATAAAAAAAAATGAGAATACTATTTCAAATTGCAGTGTGATAAAAAAAAAATGAAAATGCTATTTCAAATTGCAGTGTGATAAAAAATGAAAATGCTATTTAAAATTGCAGTGTGATAAAAAATTAAAATGCTATTTCAAATTGCAGTGTGATAAAAAAATGAAAATGCTATTTCAAATTGCAGTGTGATAAAAAATGAAAATGCTATTTCAAATTGCAGCGTGATAAAAAATGAAAATGCTATTTCAAATTGCAGCGTGATAAAAAATTAAAATGTTATTTCAAATTGCAGTGTGATAAAAAAAAAAGGAAAATGTTATTTCAAATTGCAGCAACAAAAATACCATTTCAAACTTAAGCACTGCAGACCGACTGTTTGACAGACTCTCTTATATCGACATTTGCTCGAATCGGTACTCTTATAGCTGACGCACCATTTTTCCGTGACTTCGCGTCGTCAACGTTCGAGAGTTGACGATGCAAAAACTGCCAAACGCTAAATTGAAGACTGGCAGCCGATAAATTACGACGAAGAAAATCAAACTAAAATACATATATAAAAATAAAGACCGAATAAAACCATAACTAAACAACTGTTATTAATTTGATGTTTATTTTTTGTTTGTTGTTTTTTGTCAAAAGAACCATTGTTAATCAAATGTTTTTAAATAAATGTTATTTTGTTTGTGCACCGTAAAGTTTAAAAAGATGATTTTGTTTGACTGTTTAAGCAAATGTTATTGTGTTGTTTATTTTTCTTTCAATGTTTTTTTTCACATTTTTTGTCCATTTTTTGGTTGTTAACATAAACACAGCAACAACTGTTTTTAAGCAAATTATATTTTTTTTCGTTTTCTTATTTTAACGAAGACCAACTGTTTCTTGGTTAATAGTTTCGTCAACTCCCGGGCGCTTCCGAGACTAGCCCGAACGTTGACGACACGGAAACATGGTGCGTCAGCTATAAGAGTATTGATTTACTCCTCTCCAGGAGTTAGGCACAAGGCCAGTTTTTATCTTACTCCCACAAGTAAGATGTGACCCAAGATCGGGTCGGGAAAGTGGGGTTTTAAAAATTGCCTGGGCAGCCCCGTCGGCATTCCCCGGTAGGGGCGCCTCAGACAGTAAGCAATAAACTTACTCCTCCTCAAAGAGGGGAGGCGACGCCTGGGAGGGTGGACCTCCTAAAACTGCACAGGACAGACCCATAGACCGGCATAAATCAAGCCCCGAAGGCCAAGAAAATACCAGTCTATGGGGTGCAGTATCCATCGGAACAGATACTACACTTTGATCTTAGCCAAAAGGCCAAGAACGGGGTTTTATTTACTCCTCCCCAGGAGTTAGGCACAAGGCCAGTTTTATCTTACTCCCACAAGTAAGATGTGACCCAAGATTGGGTCGGGAAAGTGGGGTTTAAAAAATTGCCTGGGCAGCCCCGTCGGCATTCCCCGGTAGGGGCGCCTCAGACAGTAAGCAATAAACTTACTCCTCCTCAAAGAGGGGAGGCGAAGCCTGGGAGGGTGGACATCCTAAAACTGCACAGGACAGACCCATAGACCGGCATAAATCAAGCCCCGAAGGCCAAGACAATACCAGTCTATGGGGTGCAGTATCCATCGGAACAGATACTACAATTTGATCTTAGCCAAAAGGCCGTTATTTAACACCTACCCACAATAGGAGTATGTGACACAAGGTCGGAAAGTGGGATTTGAAAAGCCAGCGCCCGAGAAGGTGAGCGCTCTGGCCATTAAAAATTGCCTGAGCAGCCCCGTCGGCATTCCCCGGTAGGGGCGCCTCAGGCAGTAAGCTATAAACTTACTCCTCCCCAAAGAGGGGAGGCAAAGCCTGGGAGGGTGGACCTCCTAGAACTGCACAGGACAGATCAGACCCATAGACCGGCGGAAATCAAGCCCCGAAGGCCAAGACAATACCGATCTATTAAGTGCAGTATCCATCGGAACAGATACTACACTTTGATCTTAGCCAAAAGGCCAAGAACGGGGTACCCTCGAATCTAAAGTAAAGTGTTTGCATTCATCTAGCCGTTTAGAGATGATAATGTTATTTGAAACTGTAGCGTGACAGATCAAGAAAATGCTATTTTAAATTGCACTTTGACAAATCAACGAAAATGACGTTTCGTGTCGCAGTGTGACAGAGCCTCTTTCGAGATGCGTCGACGACTCTAATAAATAAAGATGGCGGAAAATAAAGAACTAAACGAAAGGGAAGGAGGGGGGGGGGGTTACAAAATAAAAGAAGGAAATATGAGAACGAATGACGAGGATGTTTAGGGTTAGGGTTAGGGTTAGGGTTAGGGTAATGACGTGTTTCTGAAACATTCCTGGTCTCTACGCCGGATATTAGCATCTCTTGTTGACATGTTTGTTTGGCACGTGACAAGTCTCTCGCCTTTGATTGGCCGAGATAACTCGCCCTTTTTTTGTCTTAAGTTTACAATAAAATGGACGTGTCTTCAACTCGATTCTGGAATTAGAATCCATCTTTTATTATCGATTTTTTTTTTTTACCTTCGTTCATTTTTTTTTTTTTTTTCTGAAATGAAATAAGAATGTTTGATTAAACAGAGGAAAAAAGTTTGAACGCAGTATTTAATAAATGTGTCCAACGAAAATAAAAATGATTTTATTCGTGGGACGCGACGGTCAATCTCTCACGTTTTAGATTGAAATAGGATTTTCATCGCTAATCGCGCAGATTGAATGAAGTCAATAAAAAAGATGAAAGTAAGTTTTTTTTTCTATTTGGGTAACCACATATCAAGGTCAACAGCCACTCGAGGATAAGGGTCAATGAGACGGGAATGATTGCAAGCCGAAATATGAGGAACACTATGGGAGTATTAACATTGAGAAATGGTATGAATTGCTTTTGCTTACTTTTGGAGCGGTCCATGACAAGAATTTTTGACATTGGATTTGAAGACGACCAGGATGTAATCAGTAGGGAACCAGTCCCGCGATAATGTGTTAAACAGACGAAACTTCCATGGACAGTTACTGATGATGAAAGTAAAAAAATGTTTTAAAATGTATTTAATGGCAACACTATTTAAAAAATGCATTTACTGAATGGCAAAACTATTTTTAAAAATGTACTTATTTAATGGAAACACTATTTAAAAAATGTATTTATTTAATGCCAAAACTATTTTTAAAATGTACTTATTTAATGGCAACACTATTTAAAAAATGTATTTATTTAATGCCAAAACTATTTTAAAAATGTACTTATTTAATGGCAAAACTATTTTTTTATAAATGTATTTATTTAATGGCAAAACTATTTAAAAAATGTACTTATTTAATGGCAAAACTGTTTAAAAAATGTACTTATTTAATGGCAAAACTGTTTTTTAAATGTATTTATTTAATGGCAAAACTATTTTTAAAATTATTTATTTAATGCCAAAACTATTTTTAAAATGTACTTATTTAATGGCAAAACTAAAAAAATTACTTATTTAATGGCAAAACTAAGAAAAAATTACTGATTTAATGCCAAAACTATAAAAAAAATTATTATTTAATGGCAAACCTAAAAAAAATTCTTATTTAATGGCAAACCTAAAAAAATTCTTATTTAATGTCAAAACTATTTAAAAAATGTACTTATTTAATGCCAAACCTAAATAAATACTTATTTAATACCAAAGCTAAAAATAATTACTTATTTAATGTCAAAACTAAAAAAATACTTATTTAATGCCAAAACCGAAAGAAAAATACTTATTTAATGGAAAAAACTATAAAAAAAAGATTTATTTAATGCCAAACCTTAAAAAAATTACTTATTTAATGCCAAAACTAAAAAAAGTTATTTATAAAAAAAAACATTTTGAATTATTTCATGCGAAAAGCGATATCTCTGGTTTATGATCTTTTGTAAATGATCGATTTAAGACAAACTTATTTTTTTATCCATATCTGGGGTGGGGGGGCAATCGTAGGTTTATATCCGTTTCGACGATTTCATATATCCCATGAGATTCGAACTTGTGCTGCCGATTTTATATTCCATGTCACTAGCTTGAGTCAATAAAAGTATCAGATTTCTCTTTGTTAAATATTCGCTGGATGCATGTCTTCATTAAAAAAAGTTACATATGAACAAAGATCGATTTGTTTGTTCCTCTCCCCGTCTTTTATTCACTTTCACGCCAGATGATGCACCAATTTGCATCTCTGTGTCAATATTTTATCGCTTAAGACGCCGAATCGACCAATTCACCCAACAATAAAAGCCCGCAAGAAGAATGTTCCTCTCCAGGGACTCTTCACGCCCCAACACCTATCAGTGCGCTTCTATCCCTTTTATTCCCTTTCTCTCCCCTATTTCTCGAACTATGCCCCACCCCGACATTTGTATTTAAATCCATCGTCAAGAATTGTTTGTTCCTCCATCTTGCATACTGCTCTTTTTTTGCTTCAAATCAGAGAAAGGAATCTGCCAATTATCCACCCACAACCACCACGCGTCCAAGAAGAGTGTTTCACCCTCACAATTTCAACTCTTCATAGCAAACAATTGTGACCTTTCTTATTATTGCTCTAATTTTGTATAAGTTTATTTTTATTTTATTTATTCATTTATTTATGTATTTCTTTTTTTTTTTTGGCAATTTTAAATCCATTTCTTTTGTTATCAATCTTATTCTGACACGATATAAATTTGTGACACCCTCAGATTCGGACAGAAATATACCCGGCGGACAGAGCCACTGAAAGCAATCTAGACAATCTCTCACTCATGACTAGCTAATTTTTACAGTGTTTTCTGAGTACAAAACTAAAAATGTTTCTGAATGTTTTAGATGAAGAATCATCACTTGTGTTATTTAGATCGTTTAGACTACTATTCTCACCCTGGATGATATCTTCACAACGTTTCGACCCTCTTTACGTGCATTTTTTCGAATTCGAAAAACTTTATGTCCAACTATATATATCATTACCACCATGAAGGATATATATATATATATATTTATATATATATATATATATATATATATATATATATATATATATATATATATACATATATATATACATATATATATATACATATATATACATATATATATATATTTATATATATATATATATAGTTATATATATATATATACATATATATACATATATATATACACATATATATACATATATATATATACATATATATATACATATTTATATATATATTTATATATATATATATATTTATATATATACATATATATATATGTTTATATATATGTACATATATATATATTTTTATATATATATATATTTATATATATATACATATATATATATATTTTATATATATATATATATACATATATATATACATATATACATATACATATATATATATATATTTATATATATATATATATTTATATATTATAATATAAAATGAAGTAATAAAATAAGGTGTCAATCAAATTTTATTAGAATTCAAAGTTCAAGCAAAGTATTCTTAAGTCCTTAGCTCATGAGTTTTCAAAGATAATTCTTCTCTTCAGAGGACCATTACCGCAGTTATACTACTACAGGTAATAAAATTACGCTTTGAAAATATATAAAATTATATACACAAATACACAAAAATACATAACATCAAAACATATCAACCCAAAAACATACTTTTTGTTGAATCCATATAGTCCATCCAGTTCATACATATTGAGAAGCATAATCAGGGAAGACAATTACTCCAAGTTACAAACAGCAGTCCAAATACGTGTAATTGAAGGTGCCGACAAAGTTATCCAGTCCCGAAATGTGTCAATATTCAATGTTAAGGATAAATAAATCAAATAATATAGAAAGTCCAATCAAAGTTCCAAAATCCCGAAATGTGCAACCCAAGTCAAATCAAAGTTCGTTGTTTAATTAGAAAACCCGTTAAATCCGAATTGAGCAAAAAAAGACCGAATCCCAATCTCATCTTGCTAGCAGAACGAAAAAATAAGTAATCTTCTCTCACCAGCGATACAACCAGACATGACAAATCCTTAACGAGCAGGAGGCGATATTAAATTGTCTACATCTCTGAATGATTTTAATATAACTGAAATTATGTCTGTGTTACATCCTGTTTAAGCCCATTTGATGGACTCTCAAGAGAGCAACATACAGCCCCGCCATCCAACCCACCCACATTTGATTTTCCCTGTCTGGGTCAAGTTAGAATATTCTATGTCAAAGGGGAAAGGGGTTAAGAAGTTAAAAGAAACTATAGGTCAGATCATGCAATCACGTTCACATCCAAGATTATTGCTTAAAGTCTAGCTTACAGTAAAATCCGATTTCACAAATCTAGCCCTATCAAATCATCTAGTATATTTATGAAATTAAAAATTATGAAGTCCAATAATTTTATAGTTTAATTTAAGATTTAATTTTATCAGGTTAAGAATTATTAAATAAGATTCAATCCTATCAGCCCAGGAATTCCAATTCAAGGTTTAACTTTCCCCAATCAAAAAGTTTAACTTAAGGTTTAATTTTTCCTAATTAAGATTTAATTTTCCCAATTACGAAGTTATCAAAATAATTAGAATTTAATAATTTAATAGTTTAATTTAAGATTCAATTTTATCAGATTAGGAAGTTAAAATCAAGGTTTAGTTTGCCCAATCAAGAAGTTTAATCTAAATTAGGGTTTAATTTTTCTCAATTAAGAAGTTGTAAATATTTTTAAGGTTTAATTTTTCCTAATTAAGAGATTGTAAAGATATTGTAAAGATATTTAGAAACTGAAAATTTAGGTGTATAAACTTTTACAATTTCAGATTCCAAATCCTTTAGGCAAAGAAGATTAAAAAGGACCCATCTCGAGGACTGGACACCCCCGGTTTCATTGCTCGCCCAAACAGCTACGGCAAGACTGGTGCTGGTTTCCATATTGCATATTTGAATTTCCTTCCATGTCGACATTTGGAGACTAATTCACTTCTAGAATTTATCAGATTTAAATGTTTAGGTGCAGTAGCTATCATTACG